>VIBL01000154.1:0-600000 GCA_008271625.1 Lutraria rhynchaena | reverse complement strand
TTGTTCAGACATAGTGATATCTTCATAAGAACTGTGTACACCAGTCAACGGGTACCAGTTTAATATACACTCATCCTCCAATTTAAAAAAATGGCGATAGCCCCATCCCCTCCCGGCTTAGAATGAATGGATTATAATGGATAATTTCATATTTATAACTTTGTATGATCTTTTTATTTTTGTTAATTAGTTATTCGTAAATTCGTTTTGTGACGGCTGCAGTTTCAAATAAAATGTAGTCGTCGGTATTTTTCGGCATCTCCGATCGACATATCCGGTATAAATAAAAAGGTAGTCGTTGAAAATTAGTTTTATGTTGACGTTTATACTTCCGGTTCAAGTCTCAAAATAAGTTGAAAGTATGCATCTCGCCGGTAAACCTATTTTTGCATTTTGTATGCTGGTTGTACCATTTTTGGTACTGGGTAAGTAATTTTTAATGTTTTTAGTTATCTTTTTTATGCTTTTTACGAATTATTTGAATCGTAATAACCGAAATGGACGTTTATTTGTGTATTTCTTTTGCCAACGTGGCATAATGTGGGTGGGGTATTGGGATCATTAAGTTTTTTTCTGTACGTTTGACTTGAGTAGTGATTTTGTTGCATCTGTTCAGTTTGTTTTGTTCCACGTAAATATTTATCCATTTGGGGAGGAATCTATAGACTTATCAAGAGGACTTGGATAGTCTTAATTCGAAATCATTAATCAAACAGAAACTCTCAGATTTATACAGTATTGTATTGTGCAAAATTATTTATAACATTTGAATATCAAACGTAATGAATACAGTTTCCAAATGATCTTTGGATTGTGTAATAGATTAATATTATATTATTATGGTCCTGGCTGTTTACTTTGGATTCCATTTCTAATAATGGCCTGTAATTGACTGCTTAAAATTTCTGTGTATATAAGCATTTCAATATCATAATATTCATATGTTTGTTGTTTTTACTGTATTTTTCTTTCTTGATTTATGAATCTATTTGGTAATTGTTCAAATTCAGGTTTTTATTTAAAAGGAAGGGAAGATGCTGGGCTCTGGTAAAGGGGGAATATCACATAAAAGTGACAAATTTGGGGGATTACTTTTACTGTCTCTACAGAGACTCTCAGTTTTTGTCTTTAAAGACATTGCAGAAATTTCTAATAATTGTTCTATTAACTGATCATTAAAAATTGTTAATGCTACATATTTACCTCAAATGAGACACCATTGATCCCCAGATAAAGATCAGTTTCCATCATTGCATATGGTGATACACGCAAGCACCTGAAGCTGGGGTCTAGTGCGATTGGTTCCCTTCATGATATATAGGGAGTGTCAAATGTTGGGACAAACTATCCATGACATTGTACAAAGCTATGTATATTTAGTGTAATCACTGTCTTTACTAATAACTAAGTCAGATAGACTGCAAAAGGCAGAACTTTCAGCAGTCAATTCCTTTTATTTAAACATATTTTCAATTCAGGTGACACATGCACAAATCCACAGGTGAAGTCAAGTGTGTACACAACTACTGAAGCTGCTTCATCTATGGAAACTGTTTTCATTGTACAGTTTTCTCTCAAATGTTCTAACAGTGCATCTGTAAGTACCAGGTTTTACTAGGTAAAATATGTCTGGTTTGTCCAGAGTTGTTGGAGATTATGACTCATAATCTCTACCAACTCAGGGCTAACCAGACATATTTTACCTGGAGTATGTTATTCAATTAAGAGTAATAAGACAGATATCTCAAGAGGCAATGTCTGTCAGTACCTATGGCTTGTCATATTCAAATGTTTGGTTAAGTGGTTTATGTAAGAGTTACGTGTTTAGTACTGTTACACCATAATTATAATACATACATTTGAAAAGTATTACTATTTATTTGTTGAATAGTTTATGGTATTGGTAAAGCTGATTGATTTAAGATAAGGTATATAACTTTATTTTGTATCAATATGATCTGAAAAACATTTCTTTCTGTAATTGCTTAAGAAATTCAGACTACATGTTTCTTGGAGCATCATGATGTGGGATGATCAAGGTTCTATCTCTGAAAGCAATCTTTTGGTAATAAATAAGTTCCATATCATGATCCTATGCATAATATTTTACTTCAGAATTTGAATTTGTTTGCTGATGTCAATGGAAAAACCTTGGCTGTTACACGTAATGAAGAAAATGCAGACTATCTTTACCAGGTTAGAATTATTATTTCCTGTTTTTAATATTTAATTTTTCCACTTTCTTTTGAAATTTTATGACTGTCTCCAAATTATGTCTACTCCTTTAGTCCTTAGCATTGTATTGTCAGGGAAGAATTTTGGATAATTTGTGTTTAACTCCAGACAACTTGCTGCAAGTCACTCTAAAACATAGCAGCTGGGTTCAGCATTAAATTTTTTGACAGCTAGACAGGTGGTCTTGTCAGCCTGATATTTCACTAAACCTGACATTGTTACTAGACCAAGTTATAAAACAAGAAAAAGTTATAAAAATGTATAACAGAACTATAACACAAGTTATATAACACAATCAATGTTAAACACAATGACTTTGGTTTTAATGCTGTCTGCTTGCCAGCGATGTAGGTATACCAGAAAGAAAAACGCTGTCGTAAAAAGCTGGGATGCCAGCTGCATAAATTATCATTTGCTGATTCTTTGTTTATAAGTTATCATGAATAATATCAGTACAATGCAATGATCATTTTACCTATCATTTCCATGGCAATAATTGTAATTTTCAGAGAAAAAAAAACATAGAAATGTTTATATTCAATTACGACCACAGAACACTCTTCATTTACGCAACTGGTTGTCTTTTTCTTAGCCTGGGAATGACAGAATAGTTCATGAATAATGCAGTCTGGGTAATGACATACATCCTGCTGCCAATGCTAAATGTAGAAAACTCAGAATTCCAATTCAGAACATAAATTCTAAGCTATATTATACTTCATTTTATATCCTAGGTGAGCTTTAGTGATGAAAATAAAAACCTGCCTTCTGGTACATACGATGTGAAATTCTATGATGAAGATGGATACTCTAATTTAAGAAAGGTAAGTATTCACTAGTCATTCTGCACGAGGAAAATTTAGAAGTTCTGGTGTGCCCAGTTATAAAGAAGGTTATTGTTACTGAAGTGTCTGAATTGCTACCCAGTTTGAGCTAACTACATTCACCAAACTTCTATCCACATCTGCCCTACATAAATATACCCATTTCAGCAATATGAAATTTGGAAACTGTATGTGTGTGCATGTGATGCGCCATCCAATGATCATTATTTGTACAAAATAATTCTAAATTACAAAATAAAGTTCATGACTGTGTTAAAGTCCAGACAACATATAATATGCCCATTTTTTACCTTAGAATTTGTCACATTAAAGTTTTAGCAATGGGCCTGGATCTTATATAATATGCATTTTATGGCATTATAATACAACTTCTCTTGACAGTAGTGACCCCAGTATGTTGTCGTTAGGCATCTAGTTATTGCTGTTTTTTGCTACTAACTTTTTTTCTGATATTTCAGGCTCAAAGAAGTGGTGATGGTGCTGCTTCTGTTGCTTCATTGTTTTCTATCGCTGTTAAACATCCTGTAAGTAGAAATAAAATCTCATAGAAAATTGCTTTGGAATCACTTGAGTTTTTTGTATTGGACTAGCTTTAAATAGGATGAAAAATTGACCTTTATTTATTGTTAAAAATCAGATCTTTTTTCAGAACAGATGAATATTTCTCCGATATTTACAACAATTGTGCATCTCTTGTAAGATGGATATACCAATAATAAGTCAGTTTACAGAGAAATACTATGATCTGCATCTCAGCATAAGAGCCACATTCCTTCATTAAGTCTTTGGGTTTGTGTCTGCGGCAGTAGTAAAAATGAAAATTTTCAAGAATCACTTATTAAAACATTTATCTGACTTGCTATTTAGTTCTAAACATTCCGCTGTGGAAAACTCCATGTATTGAATTATCCTTTATCTAAAGTATTTACATTTGTAGTTCCCCAAACCTCATCTGTTTTTATTAGATTTGCAAAAAAGCTATTAAGCTAAAGGATAGAAAAAACACTGATGAAAAAATGGAATAAATACTATAGCCTTTTCAAGCATGTAGTTGTTTTTGGCTCACCTGAGCACTCAAGTATTAATGAGCAAAGCTACAGTGATCACCCTGACCATCATCACATGGCCTAGAGCCTAGATATTTAATGTGTAATATTGTCAAAGTTCTCTACCAAGTTCGATCAAATTATGCTCCTGTGCCAAAATTTGCTCTTCTCTTTGTCATTTGTTTACCAAGTTTTTGATTCATTGGGTTACTCAGGTGAGCAATATTTAGGGCCATCATGACACACTTGATTCCAGTTTACATGGTTTCTTTATATTTCCAGGGTGTATGGAAAGGACCTCTTGTACCAAGTGAATTAGTAGCTTTAGCAGTTTCAGCATGTGTCTTCTATTTTGCTTACAGTACCAGAAGCAAGCTTCAGTCATCATGAGAGAAAACATCTTTTAGATAACTTATTAATAACATTATAAAATGATTGCAACAGTACCTCTTTTCAAGAAAATCTCCGGACTTATATAGCATTTTTCATGTGTAAATCTAAT
The DNA here is from genome assembly GCA_008271625.1 of Lutraria rhynchaena. Classification (NCBI taxonomy): domain Eukaryota; kingdom Metazoa; phylum Mollusca; class Bivalvia; order Venerida; family Mactridae; genus Lutraria; species Lutraria rhynchaena. The sequence goes on along the minus strand of VIBL01000154.1, from coordinate 595,372 downwards.
CAACATTCCTGTTACAAATGTTCTGTCAAGTAATTTTTATTAATTGTGAATATTTTTTCAACAAAAGTACATTTTTACATTGGTCTTATGGAATAATCATTCCTCAATATTTGCATTTTGTTGCATATCTTTTGTATTTCTTAAAAATCAACTGAATGATAGAATAATAAGTGCTCTGTTAGTTTTGTATGAATAGCTGAAAGTATGTGACTTGGTGTGGCTGTATTTTGTGTATTTGTTCATGACATTATGTCATATAAGTTTATAATAAATGGATAACTGTATAGAGTATTTTGTATTTCACAAAAATATCTCTGTTACATTTTTCATATGTGCCAGTTATGGTTCTTCATTTTACCTACTTGTTAACTTATTAGTTTAAATTCAAGAATGTTTGGGGATGGATCTGTAATTTGGTTACCATCTGTATTAAAGTACAGCATAATTTAGGAGTATTTTGGTGAATCAGTGCTGTATGCTTGAGTGTAAATTCCTGCAAATTTGATATAAAACAAAATCTAACGAAATAAAATGTTTTGTGTGTAATGTTTTCTTATGTTCTAATTGCTAATGTTCTCAGTTTTTATGCATTCATTTACAGACTTTCATAAGACTTCAATGGATATTTATGATGAATCTCATTGATAACACCTCTTGGTTTAATGTCTATGATCAGACAATACCAACATTACTAACCATCCCCAATGATTCTCATTAATTACCCAACAATTACACATTATGAACCCTTCTCCACTACAATTTACATGTATAAATAAAGTTGCATGCTGTAAATTTGTCCATAAACAATAATCAAATGCCTGCAACAATGTATGAAAAACAGAAAAACATCAACATCTTCATGATCACTTTAGTGAGACTTATAATATTTAGTAATTTACAGATGGGGTCTGATAAAATTGGTTGAATACAGAATAGTGAACCAGTCATATTATTGGACCATATAATCATTGAAACTATAAGAAACAAGAGGGGCATGATGGCTCTGCATCGCTAACCAGGATAAATGTAAGTTAACTCGTTATTAAAAAGTTAATAAAGGTACACTTCTGGGCAGATGATGGGGAACAATAATTAGTTTGATAAAGGACCATTAAAGGATAGTAGGAAGGAATACTTGTAATGACTGGAGGATGCTACAGATCAAATTTGGTGATGATCAAACCATAGGTTCATAAAGTCATTTTAAGGTAATTCTATTTTTCGTCTGGTGGCTGCTAAAAGGGGCCAACCAATTTTTATTACCAAACTTGACAAAGCATCAACTAAGTTAAGTATACATAAAGAAAAAGTCAATACATGTGAAGTCACAACTAATACATGACGTAATAACTGTTTTATTACAAAACAATTTTCTGAATACTGACTAAACCTTGATAAAAAAATTCAAACCATTCATAAACTTATCACTAATAATGTCATTTATCTCCTTTTAAAACTTCCAACATGCTTTTTCAAAAAACATTTGATATTTTGAATATATTTATTCATAACACAGACATTGAACAGCAAAGAAAAGCCTGAACACTGTTAATTCTATACATAGGGCATGAATTCACATTTAGTAAATACCTTACATGAGAGCTTGGCCTTTGTTCAGGCTTTTTTACCAAAGCCAATTTTCATAAATTTTGCAACTATCATCAATTAATATGATATTTGGCACAGTAAAAATACTGAGTAAATAATGTACATGTGTATATATATTACATGATGAGCATTGGAATTTATATTTATCCTGAGACCCAAGCCTAATACAATGTTTTCCTGATATAACCTACAGAGTATGAGCTTTGATCAGTGTTTGACCCAAGATTTTCTGCCAGAAAAGAATTAAAGCCTACAGCCTAACAGAATGTATCTACCCGTATGAAACAGCAACATTTACAATACAGTGAAACATCTTTGGGACTATAAAAATAAGTCAAACCAGTCAGGAAATAAAGTGTTATAATCAGGTGCTTTTAATACCGAACTGTGGTATGTATATCTGAACATGAATCAGTAATACATCAGTAGACTCATTAACAACATTTAATTTAGCAATTTAATTACTCTACCTAATAGTCTATCATGATGGCCCTAAACATCACTCACCTGAACAGCCTGATGTAGGGAAGAACCAATTTCAACAAAGGAGCATGATTTTATCAATCTTAGAAGAGAACCACTAGACAATATTACACACCAAATTTCTAAACCATAGGCCATACAGTTTTGATCATTAAGATTTTTTGAAGGTTTTCCCAGGACAATCTTTGTACAAGAGACCTTTGGGGTGGGGCCAATTTCAACCCTATGGACATAATTTGGAAAAACTTGGTAAAAGACCACATCATAACTCAACACGCAATATCTATGTGCTTTTGGCCAAAAACATTTTTAAAGATTTTCCCCATATAACAAAAGTGACAACTGGGGTGGGGTCAATTTTAATTCCACAGGCATAATTTGGACAATGTCAGTAGTGGACTGCAAGACAATGCTACACAACAAATATCTAAGCCTTGCAGTTTTGGTCTAAAAAACAATCAGTTTTCTCCATATAATTTATGTCAATAAGTAATTCCCTGGGGTGGGACTAAATTTGACTTAATGGGCATTATTTGTAAAACAGGGCTGTGAACAGACAATTTCAGAATCAGCTAAAAAAATGACAAAGGTTCCAGGGTGCCATAAAAGGCCACCAGTGGGTCCAGGGCAAACCGTTGTGTGGTGGTGGTGGGGGGGGTCATGAAGCTCAAAGCATTTGAACATTTTATAAGCACAATTTTGCAATTTTCAGTTACACAAAATTCTGTTCTGATAACAAATTTTGAAATAGTTAATCAACTTAAAGATTACATCCTCCAGCATGAGCTGTCCAGGTCTAAATTAGCAGTTTTAAGACTTAGTGTATGCTCACATAAATGCATGTGAATCTAACAACCAGTGTAGGTGCTGTGTTCGATATATCAATTTGAACCTGTATGGAAATAGAATTTTATTCTAAATTAAATACATGTTAGCTCAAATTGGCCATTGAAAAAAACTTATTATGCTAATTTTCACTATATATTCATTGTTATTACAAATATACCTTGGGATGCACATGAACTAAAATCAATTTTATTTCGAACATTTCCCTTCATAAACTAAAACGGATGCTCGAGGAAATCGTTCCTTCGTCCGAAATTTGGTGTCCGAAATTCGTATACTTCATGTCAACATAGTAATGTAGTGTGACCTTCCTTGAATACTAACATGTCATTAAGATTGTTTCAACTAAATTCTATCTACAATGAGATAGTGCAATAAAGATTCAACAATTAGTATTACAAACGAATACCTCAATTGTCCTCAAAAATCTGTAAAGTATAACGATCTTCTCTTCCATGGAAAATACAGCTACTTGTACTGGTTCCAATGGTACCAGTGTATTTTTGGATGTCTTAAACATACCGAAATTTTCACTATGTCCAACATATTCGGACAAATGAAATTTTCAATGCAATCAGTGTCAATATCAACACAAATTTTAAACTGGTCCCCGTTCCATGTTGCAGTGCACCAAAGGAACAGGTCTGGACTAAATTATCTGGCGCTCTGATTGGTCAATGCGTTTGAGCCATGTGATTGGCTGTCCATTCGTGAAACATCGGGGATTTCCGTACATGTGTTAAATATAAACGGAGATGTTGCCGATGCCTGAATACTTTAGATACAAATTGCACCTTTTAATAAAAATAAAACAGACAATGCTAAATCTAGAGACTCTACATGACATAATGTAGAGACCCTGATGTTTTGATCTATTTTTAAATTACGCGTGAAATATGCATCGAGTGAAAAAATGCGAGGCGGACCAAATGCGAAAAGTCTCGCGAGATACTGCGGGGAGAATTCTGCCCAGATTTCGACCGCAATTGACCAATCAGCGTCCTGGAAATTTTGGGCCATACCAGTTGTGTCTGTACAGCAGAGTCAACGGGTACCAGTTTACACAAATTTTGAAGATCCTCACCAATTGGCAATCCTCGGCTAACTTCGCTTCGCTCCATACAAACCTCGGATGTGATTGGTTGAGGAATATGCATCAAATCGATGCAATTCTCCGCAGGAACTGCCTTCTCACTCAATTGCTCTACGCGTAAAGATGGCCGATGACAGTGACTTCTTTGAAGCTTTGCAGTTTGCTAAAGATTGTGTTCATGTTGACTTCGATTTAAAAGTTAAACAGATCCAGACATTGAAATCTTTGTACGACGGATTTGTACGACAACCATTATTAGCGCTATTAGGAAACGAGCTTGAAAGTAGTCCCAATGGATGCCATCGTATTACGTCCGAGGTCAATGTGGAAAGTGAGAGACATCCGAGTAGTTCCGAGTGGATCCTCACGGGATCTGTACAACCGATGTGCTCGTATATAACTGTCAAAATATTTATTGCGTCACTACATTTTCCCGCTAAATTTTACCTCATTGGATAATGACGTCATGACCGGTCAGACTGACGTAAACAGAACTGTCGGACTTAATGGAAATGAGATGAATGCATATAAAGGAGGATTATGATTTATTTTAGAACGGAATTACTGATCAAAAGAGCGAAATTGATTAATAAATATGAAAATCTTAGTTCTTTGTATTGTAGCAGAATATACGGGATTTTCGTAGTAAGTTGACAAAATATTTTACGGTACCGATATGTTTCTAGTGAAGGATAGTGCATATTTGTTATAAAAACAATATGTAGTGAAACGGAAACGTTTCGCAGTTTTTCTACGAACATGGGAAGACTTTACAAAAACAATGACGACTCGAGGTAGCGTCGTCCTACCCCCCCCCAAGAAAAACTCGATGGATTTGCATTGATCTCAGAAACTGCCATGGCGACCTCGAAATCCGCGGAATTCCGCATATCTGCGGAAAATTCACAGCCCAGGTAAAATACTAGCAGAGGAGCATCCAAAGATCATTCCAGTGAAATATGATAAAAATTGGCTCAGTAGTTTCAGACATTTCATTTTGATGACACATATCACATGACAACAGACAGGGCAATCACAACCCCAATCACAACAGCACTTCATGCTCAAGTGTACATAAATACAAGAAAAACTTCTTTAACTGATTTTTGGAATCAACTAGCACCAAAAGTCTCAAAATTTAAAAAAGATGGAAGACACATCCACAAAAGGTTTGAACAAATTAGCATTTACTATGATATAATCAACTAATTTTTTGTGTTTTGGTTTATTGAAACTTATTCTTGGTGATGACATTCTCCAACTTTTTAAATTGTATGAAAATAAAGCATTTTATTTGTACAAAACGCTGAAAATAGCAAATATTCAAAGCAAAACTAAGAAATGAAAATTTAGAAATCAACTTAAGTCACATATCTCACTGCTGTTTAACAATCCAAAATGTATTTTTCAAATTTACAGGTATTCAACTTAGACTGAACATCCATAAACCATAATATCACAGACTTAATATTGAAAAGAAAAACAAAACAAAAACAGCACATGTACCATCAATCATGAAAGAAAGTATGCAAGTGTTAAATGCAATATTTTATAAGTTACGCCTGAATCAGAAAGCACTTTCTAAGACTTGTTGGGTAACCAACAAATCATAACTTGATGATAGCTGAACATGTACATTCTTGTGAAATACAACATTTAAAATATGAATGAAAAAAAAACAGTCAAACAATTGATCAGGACACAATGAACACTGAACCCCTTCAATGTAAATGCAAACTTTCCTGTGTGAGTAACATACAAATATGTACAAGTTAAAATATATACACATGCATATAACATAACCCATGGAGGAATAATGAAAACTAGGCATAGACAACATTTGCCTGAATCAAACTCAATCAATAATGCAACAAGTAAAGCTTTTGTGAAAATAAGTACTTGTCAACTAACTTTAAAATATTTATAATAACAAAATAATCACACTGCATTCATTGCAATGAACTTAATTAAAAAATGAATTGTTTCTATCTATCAATTAACCAATGGTAAATGGCTAACTCAGTTACTTTCATTTCAGCCAGGATTCTTCTAGCTACAACAGAACTCAAATATACAGTAACGACATTTCATGTGCACTTAAATACTGAATGAACTATTGGCTGTAATACCATAGAATCACAGAAAACATTAGTTATATGAGTTTAAGTGACCATAAAAGAGAAACAAGAGCTCTGAAGAGCAGTGTCAGTGATTCCAAGTGTCATGTTGATATCTTCAAAAAGAGTAATGGGCTATATTAAAGTTTTTGTACAACAACAACATCAAAATGACAATGCTGCCGTACAATAGCTAGACTTTTTCTTCAAAACAGACATATTATATACATATAATAATATCATTAAAATATATATATACATATCTTAAGACTGAAATAAACTAAAACAGATTATTTAAAAGATGAACACATTTAATATAATAATTCAAAATATCAACATGCAACATTTAAATAAATATTGCACAAAGACAATGGCATTCGTTTCTGCTCAATATAACCACAGCAAAAAATGCCAATAGATATTTTAACAATAACATACGTATACACATACAATACTAACGTACCAATAAACTGTCTCTTAAAAAAAGGTCAATATATTCCTGTTGTAAATTAAAAATAAAATGATAATAATTATATTCCTGTTGTAAATTAAAAATGGAATGATAATGTATTCCTGTTGTAAGTTAAAAATAAAATGATAATAATGATATTCCTGTTGTAAATTAAAAATTGAATGATAATAATTATATTCCTGTTGTGAATTAAAAATAGAAAGATAATAATTATATTCCTGTTGTAAAAGTAGAATGATAATATATTCCTGTTGTAAATTAAAAATAGAAAAATAATAATGATATTCCTGTTGTAATTTAAAAATATCTCTAAAAGATAATAATTATATTCCTGTTGTAAATTAAAAGTAGAATGATAATAATTATATTCCTGTTGTGAATTAAAAATAGAAAGATAATAATTATATTCCTGTTGTAAATTAAAAGTAGAATGATAATATATTCCTGTTGTAAATTAAAAATAGAAAAATAATAATGATATTCCTGTTGTAAATTAAAAATATCTCTAAAAGATAATAATTATATTCCTGTTGTAAATTAAAAGTAGAATGATAATATATTTCTGTTGTAAATCATTCTATCCACAATGGAGGACTACTGGTATAGTAAAACCTGCATGGTTTACGTAGGTAAACAGATATTAATGAGTGGAAAATTAGTTCATAAATGAGGTTAAGGCAAGAGTTACAGTTGTAAACTTTGTAACTAATTTTAGAATGAAGCCCTCCCATTGATCTATACAAAGATTGAGCTCAGATCTGTCCAATTAAGGACTTGATAAATCCCCCAAATTCAGAGAGAGTAATAACTGGACTCCAAATTAAGACAACTGCTTCTGATTTTCATACAATACGGCATTAGAGATTTGTCTTAAACTCAAGTTTTGAGAATCTATTTTGAGTCAAAGAAATCACATCTGTTATACGAAATATGCACAGAAGCATGGCAAAGTTTTGGACATGAGATACATAAACACACCTTATTGACATCCATTGAAGAAGTATAAAGTGACATTGTTTTGCGAAGTTTTACATAAACATCGGATGATTCGCACAATATCAGATTGAGATGGATGCATTCCATTAGGAGTGAACCATTGTCCATATTGAGTAAGCAGAGTAGAATAAGGAGAAAAGTCTAGCTCCATTTTCTGAAATATCAGCATGGTTTTATTTTCGTAAGCCCAGTATGGTTCTGATTGTTTGTGTAAAGAAATGTTTTTCATGAGATAGATAAATTGTTGCAGATGTGTTGTGAAAAAAAAACATTAACTTTAGAACTGGACATTGTCCTGAGCAAATCTTTGTCTGCCCAGTGAAAGTAGACAAAACAAAATGGACACACCTCCTTATATATTTATAAAGTTAAATATTAACTAAACACGTGTAACATAACATAGCACCATAATCAGTCTGGAATGTTTGAGCACCATAAGAATAGGATAAAATTGCTGATAAACTATAAACACTCAAGTTATAAACTGTATCTGTGCAATATAAAACATCTGTTTATGCACATAAAATACAGAGAGATTACAGTATACTAAAAGTGATCTATTTTTTAGCAGTATTGGGAACGGATTTTAAACCACCATCATGAGTACAAAATAAGAACAAAACCAAATGTTAACATGATGCTGCATTTAATAAATGCAAATGCCCCTGGTGGAATACTTGTCAATGGATGTCCATTGTAAATGAGGTTAATTTTGAATTTCGACATCCAAATCGGGTCAAGGTCAATCCAAAGGGGTCAAATCTAGTGAACCAAGAAACAGCTCCTTTAACACATCATTAGCCCCAATCAAGTCAAGGTTAAGGTTTAATTAAGGTCGGGTGCTATGGGTGCATTGGGAATGGTCCAAGGCAACAACTATAAGTATAAAAGCTCCAACTAACCTGGGACGCACCTACGGACATACATACGAGAGCTACAGTATTGGATTATTCCCATTGATTTTCCTTTGATGTTTTCAACCCCACACCAGACATTTTCTAACCCCAAAATTAAAAATTAACTTCACGATGGTAGTTCATACGGCATGAACCTCATAATGTCAATTTGTACACTAATGCTAACCCCCTAATATATCTCGTCTGTACGGACAGACATATTGATCGCTATATGCCCACACATCATTAAATGCCTGGGCATAAAAAGTCAATATTAGAATAAATGAATTAGTTAAAAGGTTATATATTTTTTTCTAAGAAATGATTTTTTTCAAGAGACTGTACAGAGAAAAACAAGGGGACCAGCCCTTTTATGATATTATTAAAAATCTATCATAAAAGTTAGTGCAGAGATCATAATGAGAGCTAAATAAATTTTTATATACAGAAACAAGCATTTGGAGATTGATCTCGACCTAAACAACCTTTGGTTTGCAGGTAAAGTCATTGCAATCACAACAGTCTTCCAAGTTTCAGAAAAAAGACCATCCAGTGACTTTAACCTCATTTGACCTTACAGTTGACAACCTTTGACATCAGAAAATTTTACAAAAAAAAAATGTTTGATCAACACAGGTTTTACAAATCAAAGCAGTTCTGTTTGGCAAGTTTGAAAACTGAACATAAACTTTGTAAACACATTCTAATCTTCCAGTTCTTGAAGATCATCAATTTCACCATTCACAGACATTGATGAGGCTTTATGAGGTTGGTGTATCCCACAGTACCAGTTGTATGTATATCTAGAACAACATGACCTCACAGAATGGTAACAATCAGGAACTTCTCGTATAAACATAGGTAAAATACATAAAATTGTTGACACAGTCTGAAATAAAAAGAAACAGAATGCTTACAAACAAGTCAACACATAAGGGTCAAACTTCTTGTTCAAAATTTTCAGTAAGTTTTCCTTGAAATCATTATAGGGACAAAATTTTGACCAATAAAGCTGCTCTGTTGGGATCACTGAGTAAAGAGGCCCTAACATATATCCAAAGGAAAGCCAATATGTCAGAAAAAAAACAAAGAACTAACCATGACTATGAATAAATAAAATACAGAATGCCATCCTAGGTGTTCTTGTAACAAAGGTACCAATATCTGAAATCAGGAAAAAAACAACAGTACAAAATTCCCTATATGATTCAAAATAATACATTTAACTTTGTAGAATGTAAGTACAGTTCACACCCGTTATTTCGACATTTTTGGGCCGTGAAAAAAATGTCGAAATAAGCGAATGTCGAAATAAGAGAAATGACGAAATAGGTACTTCGACGAAGGTTCATAACTAAATGTCGAATGTACTGTGTGCTAGTTCTTCACTAGATTGCTCGACCACTTGCAAAGAACTCTCTCCGACTTGGGTTGTCATGATGACTGATAAACACACAGAAACATTCTCTTTTTATTATGTGTAACAAATCGATCAAAAATCAAATGTCATATAAACTGTGGTATAAAGTTGAAGTGATGATCAAACATTAACCAAACAAAACAATAAGTTTATAATTATGCATCACTATAATTGCTGATTTAAGCCGTTTAAGAGACCCAGCTTGACACTTATCAAATCATAAACAAACTGTCAATATAATTGTCGATATAACAATAGGATGTGTGGGCCATTCATTGTCAATCAACACCTTCGGTCGACAAATTTATGTCAAATTAAACATTGTTCATATAGTGTGAAAAGTAACTTTGGGGCCGAAAAATTGTGTCGAAATATAAATTTGTCGAAATAGACATGTCGAAATACGCATTATATTTTATAATAAATATAGAAGAGTAAAAATCGGGACTTTTAAATTTTGTCGAAATAAGCAGAATGTCGAAATGAGCAATGTCGAAATAGCTAGTTCAGACTGTATTTAAATTAGGATAATATGTAGAAGAATAGATCATACTATCCACTTTTAACCCCTACCTCTCGTCTGTTTGCTTTGCCCTTTTATGTAATAAGGCACCCAACATTAACATTCAATCTAACACACAGAAGATCAACTAAGTACTCAAAATGCCAAATATGCTATTCATTGCTATCCCTGGTCATTATTTCATTATCAAGCTAAAATAAGGAAGAAATTTCGAAATCCATTCTAAAAATATGTTCTCAATATAATGAGGTTGTCATAATAATAATTTAGGGGTCGATAAGTGAGATTTTGTTGTAAATGAAGAAATTAATGAACTAGATATACCATACATCCCTGCCTAGCAAACTTAAACAATTCCTAAGGTAGAAAATAGTTCATACTTGTCCCAGAGCTGCGCCAACACTTCCTGTACCATCTACAATACCAGTAACAGAAGCCAATGCTTCTTTGTTTCCCTGTACTGGACCTTGTTTACCTACATGAATTTAATGAATATAATCATTAAACCATAATTATTCCAAGCAATCATATAGATGACTAGTCCAAGTTAAACATTCATGTAGATAATTATTCTAATATGAACATTCATGTAGATAACTAGTCTAAGTTTAACATTCATGAAGATAACTAGTCTAAACTAAAACGTTCATGTAGATAACTAGTCTAAGTTAAACATTCATGTAGATAACTAGCCTAAGTTTAACATTCATGTAGATAACTAGTCTAAGGTAAACATTCATGTAGATAACTTGTCTAAGTTAAAACATTCATGTAGATAACTAGCCTAAGTTTAACATTCATGTAGATAACTAGTCTAAGGTAAACATTCATGTAGATAACTTGTCTAAGTTAAAACATTCATGTAGATAACTAGTCTAAGTTAAACATTCATGTAGATAACTTGTCTAAGTTAAACATTCATGTAGATAACTTGTCTAAGTTAAAACATTCATGTAGATAACTTGTCTAAGTTAAACATTCATGTAGATAACTTGTCTAAGGTAAACATTCATGTAGATAACTAGTCTAAGGTAAACATTCATGTAGATAACTAGTCTAAGTTAAAACATTCATGTAGATAACTAGTCTAAGTTAAAACATTCATGTAGATAACTAGTCTAAGTTAAACATTCATGTAGATAACTAGTATAAGCTAAAACATTCATGTAGATAACTAGTTTGAGTTAAACATTCATGTTACAATCTTTAATCTTTTTACATATCTTCAAAGCTGACATCAGCACATATATGTCGCAAGCTCTATTATATACACAAAGAAAGAGTCGGATCTGTTACCATAATAGATACAAACCAAAAAAAGATGATTCAAACATTAGTTTGAAAGAACATCAATACTTTACCTAAATCAGCTGATATGGCTGCACTGATAAGATTAGCAACTCCACCAATAAAAAAACCAGTTACTGTCATCAAAAATGCATTTGTTGTCATGTCATTAGGTGAATCTATAAAGTACAAACAACAGTACATGTCTTTATGATAACTATAACACACTGTAAACCAAAACAATATAAATGTACATTTTTCATAATATGATTATCAATACCTGAGTGAACAACCACCAGAGCATAAAGGCCACCATGTTGAAAACAGTCACTTAACGGCACACATTTATTGACTAAATAAACCTTTGAACTCAGGCCTGTACATAAAAGCCATTTTTACTTATGCTACCTATGTTTACAAGTAATTTGATCATCAATCAATTGTAGCAGCGAGATACTTTTATCTGAGAAACAATTCTCAACAAGAAATGACTGGAATTGTCACAAAACCATGGTTTTCCTTCTCCAAGCTAAGCCCATTCCTACCTTCAGTCATATGGTGGAAACATGTTGCCTCTGACATGCACAAGTTTGATTTTAATACCTCATGCATGCAAAATAAACAAAGGGTCATAATTCTGCAAAAAATGCTTGAATCACAAGTTGCACACAGAATTTTTATTTTACTTTTGTGTAACAGTGACCATGACCTTTGACCTAGAACCACCAAATACAATCCCAAAGAAGGTCTTCATGTAAGAATGCTATGTAAAAAAAATTTGGTGAGAATCTAAAAAAAATATTATCAATCAGAAACCAATTGTTGATGCCTGCCGCCCGCCCTCACGCCAACATGTGGCAATCTTTGGAAAACCTGGTTAGAAGTCAAATTCTGACAAAACTGAACCGTGTTTCATGAGTATACAGGTATGTGAAGATAATCTGACAGCATCAGACTTACATAAAGAGACAAAGTTTCTCTTTTTAACCCTTTGCCTCATAATACCGCATTTCCCAGCATCTGAAGCAGACGACTTTTGAAAACATTGCGGCAAAAGAAGCCATTGCTTGTAATAAGTTATGGTTTCTTTTGCCACAATATTTTCCACTCTGTCAGAGAGAAATAACCCAACTTTTCTTTAGTAAGTTGATATTTTGCATATTTGCTTTGAATTTGGAAGAGTCAAAATATGCTTATGAGGCAAAGGGTTAATTCAAACAATAAACCCTCACACTTACTACTATACAAAACTAGTGATGGAATGGCCAGAGTTAACATTGGAACAACTACTATAGAACGTTTCTGAAACACATCCTGAAAATAGAAATATACAATTTTTTTTATTTTTGGGGGTTAGATGCTTTTCAACAGTATTTAACCTAATGGGTCATTAACCAGATGTCATGTATTCTGTACCAGTGCTAGTTTTGTTCTCTGCAAATAACTGACAATTTCTCCACATGAATGATCAGAGATGGCGGATGAATGGTTTTATTCACCATGCTTTATGCAAACAGTCACACTCACAGAGAACATGTGCCACATCGGTCATATACCCCAGATCTGTAAACTTAATGAACTCCATACTGAGTTAAACAAGTGGGCACAGAGTTATAACTAAATGGCAGATTATCAAATTTAGGGACAAGGGTCCACCCAATAAAAACGGTTGTATTTTTTCTATAATTTAGTAGCTGAGGACACAATATTAATAAAATTTAGGCAGGAATAGTTCTTGCAAGTTTGAGCAGGATTGAAAAATATATTTTCACAGAGCACGTGACTTAAAGACCAATTTTTACAGTAAATTACTGGTATAAGGGATTTGATTGCCCAGCCATAAGAACCAACATAATCACAAAGTAGTTTTTATCACTGACTTCTTCATTATTCAATGTTACAATTTGAACAGAAACTTAACTTACTGATATAACTCCAGCCAATGTGCCACCTGAAAAAGATTAACAAACATTTTAACAAGAAAATATGAATTGAATGTCTTCATGAAGAATTAAATTTACAAGGAAAAAACAATCTCTATATTACTATTATTATATAATACTAACTTATAATGTTGTTTTCACACATTAGTGAGTTATGGGATCAAAGTAATATCAACCAATAAATAGATGGTACCCACAATGAGTCTCTTAACCTGGATCCCATCTTTTTCTAACTAGAACACTGTAGAAGCCACGCAAGGGCAGTTATTAAGTAAATGACAGGCACTTGATCAGACCAAGTTATGTATTGCATACCAGACTGAACTCAAAAAGGTTTTTTCCTCATGAAATATTTTAACTTATGGTAAGACTTATAGGAAGTACAGAGGGAAAACAAATACCTATAATTCCACCAATATCATACCAGATTGATATTTTATCAGCAGTAGATTCTGACCAACCAAATGAAGCGTGGAGATAATATGGAAGCCAGAAGAAGAACGAATAGTTAACCAACTTCAAACAGAAGTAAGCAAATGCATACTGAAACAAGATGAAGATCAAAAATAAAACATTTGATGATCTGAAAGCACACTAGTTATTGTATATAAAGGAAATATGGCTATTCATAATACAACAAATTCATTGCAGGGCTCAACAAATATTTTTCAGGCTACTCCTCCTGTGGGACAACCAGCTAGGAATTTTAACTTGTTCTACTGCAATTTCAACTCATCCTGAGTCAATTTCTGCTTGTAATTACAAGCCGAAGAATGGATTTGTTGTGCCCTGCATTGTAAAACAGCAGTTTTTGACCATATTATGAAGCTGCTAATAATGATATAATAAACAATTGATAACAATTACTTCAGTTTTATTTTTTACCTCACTAATTTTGTCTTCTGAGAACAACTAATAATAAGCAGATTTGTACACGTCAGTTTCAAATTGTCTCAAACTATACAAAAATTTACCATTAAAACACCAGGAAGTAGTAGTGCTCGCCAGAAACTTAAAGCCTCTCCTTGAGAATGACGAACAGGATGAATGACCTCAACGTGTTCAACATCATCATCACCCAACAAAGGGTCTGAAAATATCAGCAAAATGCAACTAATGACTACAGATTTTAGCACAGTAGGTCACAGTACACTAAATGAAAATATTAGCACACTGCTAACTAATGGTAAATAATAGTACAATAGGTCACAATTAACTAAATGAAAATAATAGTACAGTTCTACCTAATGGATAAAGAGAATTTAGTAAAATTAAGCTTTTACAATTAATTAATTACTAATTATTAATATCACAGTTTTTAGTTGGAAAAATCCTTAACACAAAGCTGAAGTGAAAAAGAAATTTCGGAAATTTGGAAAATGAGCTAAAACATGTATTAATCTCTATAAATTCACTTCAATTGCAAATCACAGATGTCAAATTTGACATGTGTATTCAAGATCATCAACAGATATCTATCACATGATGTATAACTTTTGATGGGGTCCCCTTTTGACATGTGAGGGCCAATTAGCAGTATTTTTACTTCATTAGCAAGGATATTTCATGACGAAAATGACAGAGAAAGAATAGGCAATATGTTTTTTTCTTCAAAAAATAAAAATCCATGAATTTACGTCCCCATGAAATAGCCATTTTACTAAAAACCACGAAAATTGAGCCCAATGAAAATAAATGATACCACAGTATATATAATATGAACAAAGGCCACCTTGGGAAAGACAAAATATAGTCTTTACTGATAGGTAGCCATTATTCAGAGATGGCCGCAATCACAGGTTTTACTGTACTAACCAGTGTCTGTATTTCCATAGCTTATTTCTTTGTGTCTGTTTTGAACAGTTATCTGTAAATCTTCATCATAAACATCATCAGGACTTTTCAATCCTGGAAAACAAAAATAAATCAGCAGCTGTCAAACATTCAGACAACCAGGATCTGAAAACTCTATCATTAATTGGTTTTGAACTCAGTGGTAAAAACGATCTATCAAAAGGCTTCACATTAAAAAGGTTTTCATGTTACCTGTTTTTCATAGAAAATTTGACATAAAATATTACACCCAAGATCATTTTCATACAACTATGGCAGTCAATTGAACATAATCTTAGTTAATCATTCACTTTTATTTTAGGCATCAATCAATTAATAACCAATTGCCCAAATTTAAAAATAATCATTATATCAAATTGATTACTTTTTCAAGTAATTGACCCTATGTGAGAATGACTCACCTTATTATAACAGAAAGCAGATATTTAAATTTTGGACAATTTTGACAATTTCTGTTTTCAGGTAAAATATGGAGCTTGGGATTTTTCCTTCATATCACTTCATTTCTGTACTGTATTGATATTTTAAAATGGGTTTCAATAATCAATTGGCCAGAAAAAATAGTAGGTAAATTGATACTGTTCTTTTCAATGACAGCTCTGACTAGTGATAAACCAATGAACAGAAAATATCAATTAGCGATCAAGAAGCTTGTCAATGTCTTTGATTGATGTAACTTTTTCATCATCTATCATCAGAACACATTAGAATAGAAACAGGATTCTGAGTTCTGTGTTGTGTCTTTTTGACCACACTGCATTAAAGGGAAATTACTCCAGCAGCATGTAGTTTTGCCGGTGACACAGGTTTGTAAAATACTGACACATGTTAAACAATAAACTGGTCTTTAGTTTCAAAGGACAATTCCAAAAGATATGATAGTGCAAATGGTTACTAAACAAAGCATTTACACAATAATCCTCCCCATTTAATTCATATCACTGTTAGCAAAGTCACACTAAACATGATTTAAGCCAATCCATTGGGAATGTTTGCATTGAAATTGGGGGTAGAAAGATTTTTTTCAACTGGAAATATGACCAAATAATGGGTACAGAATCTGTTGATAAAAGTCCTGACATTAAAAAAGAATAGAATAATATACAACACACATTGAATTTCCAAACAATTATAATCGGTAAAATCGAATTGGAAGCCTCCACTGATTCCGACTGATGATCGATTACGATTTCCAACCAATGTCCAACACTAGCTCTGACACAATTTAAGCAACTACAAGCACAAGGGGGGTTAACAGTTAAACAGAGATAAGTCACAAAGAAGGCCAACTGTCTGCAGTACATAACTGTAATACTATCAATGGATACTGTAGAATAATGCACGTTGAATACAGTAATTAAAATCTCCCATGAACAGATAATATTACTTACCAATATCTGTAGGTGAATTGACTAGACTGAAGAAATTGACAATGCCACCAGCAAATAAAACTGTAGATGTCACCAGAAAAGCAAACTGAAGAACAAAAAGTTACAACACAAGGGTTGGATTGTCTTAAGTACATAAACTACATAGGTACATAACACATAAGTCTATCATGATACAATTTATGTATATAGATCCATTTATGGTTATGTTTCAGTAAATATTCAGATTAATCATATGTAAAACAGGGAACTATATAAATACTTCATAATTCCATACACCATTTTTATTTCCATTAAAAATGCAGAGAAATTTCATAACATTGAAAGAGAATAAATGTAAGTTAATGCTTTACTATTAAGGTAATAAAGGTACACTTCTGGGCAGATAAAGGGGAACAATAATAAACTTGATAAAGGACATTATTTAGTCCGTACAATGACATATGGAATTATTTTCACATCTATTGTTTGAAATCCATCAATTGATAGCAATGGCCTTTGGAGAATCCACCGGCACATGACAAATAATGCGTAACATCTATACATGTACAGAGCGTGTCAACAGTCTTGTACGTTTATTGATTTGTTTGGCAAGTGTTTGCTTCATTGTCTATATTGATGAGTTAATTGTAAGAAAATATGCATCGTTGTTAAAGTTGTTCATATTGTTTGAAACGGTTTTTATTCTAATTACTTCAAATTTAATTTAATTGGAAAACAAATTCAAGCACTATTACCCATGTATGCATACAAGTAAACTCCTTTTTAAAGAACAGACAGTCTGCACCGTCTTTTTCTAACCAGTATATTATACTGAAATGGATTATTCGAAACCATGGATTATCCAAATGATTTTTTTGGTCCATAGCATATTCGAATAATCAGTATATCTGACCAGTGGTTTCAGAGCAGAAGACCATTGTTGATGCCAGACACCAGATTACACCCCTACCCATTCTAACAGCTCACCCTGAACCTTAGGTTCTGGTGAGCTAAAAACAATGCCACAAACTTACATCATATCCATACTGCAACACTTGAGACACCATCAAAGCTCCAATAATGTTACCAACCGAAGCACATGCACTCCACAATCCAAGCACAAAACCTCGACTGAAATATTCAAGTCAAATGAAGATGATACAACCACAAATGTTTGGAATACATGAAATTTATGGAATATTACTGCAACCAATAATGGAAACCACATTGTGGAATGAAAGTAAAAACAGTGTAAGTACATTGGACTCTCATTGGCTTGAACTCACAGGGACTGACGAAATCAGTTCTAGTTTTCCGGAGTTCAAGCCATCTGAAATCCAACATTTTACTCATTGAAATAGATTTGTTTCACTTGTATACGTTATATTTCATAATGTGTTCATGTTATTTTTAGTGATATATTGTGATCGCATAACTACATGTTTATAATGTCAGCATACATTTAACATTTTGATTTTAAAAAGCCAAGATTTTGTAGAGCTTACATAAAGAGACACTAATCATAACATTATGTACTCGTTATTGTTTGTTTATTGTAAAAGTAACTTTAAAGTAATAACTTGTTGAATATCATTTCAAACACATATTTGTTGATCAACATAATAATCAATAATGTGCACATAATTATAGCTAAGAAAGCAAACAAACTTAAACTATTAATAAATGTCTAAAGTTTGCAATTTTATCTTCACATGCATGTCAGTTTCACACAATATGTCATATCAAGTGAATTTTGACAACCAATTACTCTGAAGTTATGAAAATGTATTGTTCAGCCGAGACAAGTCGACTACAGAGTAAACACTAAGCAGAGGATCTTATTATTATCATGCATTCGAGTTTACATGGTTCTAGCCATGTGGAATAGAACCATACAGAACATATAACAAAAATAATTGCAACAAAAGAATGAGTTCTAGATTTCTGGAGTATTCCAACCAATGGGAGTCCGCTGTAATGTAAATTTTTGAAGCATCCGGACCATTTTCACTTTACCTTACAATTTTAATATATACAACACTTCAAGAAACGGATTGATTCCACGAATACTGTTACATGTACTAAATGTTCCTTGATGTCTATTCATACATCATACAGCATTCAATCCAGTATAGGGCAAAGATAATGATTTCAAGGTTATACAAAAAGTAAATACATATTTTTACTACATGACACAATACAGCAGTCTCAGATGGAGTCGTTAAATCAAATTTTGCAATGAATGGATGGAGCAAAAATGTAATATTTCCACTTGCCTGGGAAATGGTAAAAGGGCAGAGGAAAAACTGCATATAATCACGGTTGTTTTAATACACATACCTAGATTTACCAAACCAGTTTCCCATCACAGCTACAACAGTAGGCCAGCCACTTGATTGTAATAATCCATTAAAAATCCATACCACGACATAAAGATATCTGTTATAATAGTGAGACCATTCTAATACTGAGCCAAATATAAACACCTACAAAAATCAAGGGAGTAGTAATGAAATGAGTCATTGTAAAATCAAAATATTATCATCCGTAACCACCTAAAAAGTTCAATTCAATTCAATGAGTTTTCAAGCAGGATTTTTAGACATTGAACACAAAGCCTAGAATTATTAAAAGAACTTTTTCATTCAAACATTTTTTTAAATAATAACTTGAATTTAACAAAATTAAGAATGATTTCATAGGCATAAATCTTTGGTGCATTAAAAGCAAACATTTCTTTAGCAACAGGAAGAAAATAGTTCTGCAGCTTCAAATTCACACAAAAGTAATATTCCAAAACACAGACTCCAAATTAACCATATCAGTCTCTTAAGATCAATCTCAAAAACTCTACTTTTGAGTTAAAAACTCATGCTAAATGTAAAATAACAGTTATACTTGTTTTAGAACAACTAGCACCATTAACAGGTGGATCTGTTTATAGCACAGTATTCAGTTTACAAGAAAAGAAACATTCAACTTGAGAAAACTCTCAGAAACTAAAGCTAGGATTCAAATCAGGTCATTATTACAGTACATGAGCATTTACTTGTGATCTTAGATAGGCAAATTTTGTCATTATTCTGATACACAATGTGTTTTTTAATACAGACAGAATAATCACACACATCAGATTTCACTCTGTGAATAGCTGCTCTACATAAAGGTTGTAATGGATACTTCTATGAGAATGTTTGTATGAGAATGTTTATATAACAATGTTTGTATCAAAACGTGTGTATCAGACATTGCACATAGTCAAGTCACAAGATTAAACAATAATAAGGTAAGGTATGTATAGCAACAAATAAAAAAGAGATTTACCGACACTGCAGCAGAACACATTCCAATAGCTAACACTCTTCTTAATTCAAACCTGCAGATTTATTGTACACAAATAAGCACTTACATTTCAAATGTAACAGACATGGTTATGATAAGACAGAGTTAATTCATAACAGGTGAATATAGTTATTTTCAAGAGCCAAATTCTATGGAAGACGTTATATGCTATTGTATACAGTGAAGTGCAATAAACATACCAATATGAAGGACTAAATATTAAATGATTGCAAAAATAAAAATGAAACATACCTGTCACCTATAATACCACTAATGTATAGACCCTACAAAACAATGAAATGAATCTAGTTATAAAAATTATAACTAAATGACAGTGATTTGAATAAAAAGCCTGTACTAGTGTTTAATAAATTTGAATAAGATACTATATTCTTTGAGGATCATTGTAACGTAGTGAACAGAAGGGACATACAATATTTTTATTCATCAATTATGTGTTGTTTGCTAAATAACAAAGAAATAAGATAAAATGCAACATCATTATAACTATATTTATCCTACACTGTGAAGGATGTGATGATGTCTAAATTCAAATCAGTAAAAAAAAATCATAAACTCAACAATCAGGGTATTTAACCACATATTTTTCTACAAATTAGCACTTAGATATTATTTGAAATTTAAGATAAAATTGGTTCTATAGCAGCATAAAAAATAATAAGAGGCTTTCACTGAGGAGATTGAATTCCTTCAATTATAATTTACATCTAATACATTCAATATTCTGGTGAACTTATCTCAAGGAATCTAGAGATTTTAATTAGTTAAAAATACATACCACAGCATATGAAACCATAAATACAGCATCAAGCACACCAAGATATGTTTCCACATCGTCTGATTTGTCAAACATATGATGGGCATTCCACAGCTGTAATAATTATGCAAGGAATACAAGAAGATTAACAAAAGCTTTTACCATAAGACAAAAGCCTAACAATTTCAACCCACACCATAACAAAAATAATAAATATGTACCCACAGTTTATTAGTAGATAAAATCTGGACAGGAGATTGCAAGAATTAAATCACAAGTGCACAACATGAGTGACTAAATGATTTGCATATAAAGGACTAGAGATTAGATTTACAAATTTAAAAACTTCAAACAGGGTCATCTTGTATTAATACATGTAAACGATGTAACAGCCATTGAAGAATCATCTATGGGTTTATTTCCTATCTGCTAAATGCTGAAAATATTGCAGATTGTGTCAGTTATACTTGTTAGATATTTTGGCTGCATTTTTGAAGTCTAACTTAGTTTGGGTTCAAAGAATACAAATTAACAATACTGATTAAACATAAAATATCATTCACAATTATAATGAAATAATTAATGTTGACTCATATACTATTTTACAGACTCTACCTCATTAGGTTGATTTAATCTTGTACTGTTTCCTGGTGTTGCACTCCATTCACTCGAGATAGTAGACTTCACATTACTGAATGTTTTTCTTGTTGCATGGAAAAAGGCATAGCTGCAAATTTAAAAAAATGAACCACATGTACACAGACATATGTCATTAAACAATCCATGAGTTCCATAAATACACTGTCAACTTAATTTTTTTACAACAGTAATCAATTTATGAAGGAAAAAAATATATCCTTTTGTGCTTAAATTTAAAAGCTAATATAAATATAGTCCTCTGTTAGTGAAATACAATGAGAATTTACAAAGCAGTAAAATAGTATTAGCCAGTCATAACACAACCTATTGAAAGTTTAGTGCAAGAAAAATAGGCATACCTGACAATAACAACTTTTGGTCATTTTATACATATTTCATACTGACATCCTAAGAAAAATGAATTTCTAAAGGTATCCCTCAAAGTAAACTCAGGACAGAAATAAGGTCACTCAGTTATGAATTGTAAATTTTGAAAGATGCTATTCAGCTTTCCATAGCATAAGTTAATTTATGAAGCAATGTATAAGCTCTCTAGATCATTTTCTCTTTAAATCGGTTTCTCCTGTAAATCTGTCAAAACTTCTGGTCCCAATTTTCTATGATATAAATATAATTTAGTGGCATTCCCTATGATCCAGCAAAATGGCCTTTCTTGGAACTGACTGGTTTCAAGGGTTTCTACTGATATATAATACCTAATATTTTCTTCCTTACATATTACCAGAAGTACATATGATGTTATTACATTGCATGCAAATTGCCCAGTTTATGACAGAGGCACCAACAGTATTAAGCATAACTGATGTCAAGTAATAAATATCTATCATACATCATTTTCACATGTTAATTATAGTTACTTTTTCAAACTCTGATGATGCATTTTATAAATTCAATAATTTGAATTTTTTCCATTACATTTTTGAGAGAATTTCCACACAAATATTTTTAAATTTTTAACTGGTCAAATAGTAAAGTTGTCGATTTTAAACATAAAAGCATAGTAGCTATCTAGAATAAACGAAACCAATCTGGTTTGTCATATACATCACAACAACACACCAATCATGGTGTGTCTATTTTTGTTTCTTCACGGGTTTTCCAGGATATTAGCAATTCATCCGTAAACACATTCTTACACATGCAATCTCGCACCAGATCAAAATGTATTGCATGATTTCCAATTTTGTTGCATGATTTATACAAGATTTTACATGAGTGAGAACACTGAGCATAATGTTCATACCTTATATAATGATAGTTATGAGCCCAAGAACACTGTCTTTTCTACTTTTTACATTATCATAAGAATAAAATTTTAATTGGGTGCTTTGCTTTCACCATCATGACAATGAAATATAAATTAAATTGTTTGACGCAAGTCAATATATATAATTAAAAACCTATGTTTTGAACTTTAATATGAGAATTTAATTACAATATAGAAGTAATCAATAAGCAATATGCTAATTAAACAAAAGTGAATTTGTAAAATAATCATGAGATGATAGTTGCCTTTTTGATATGCTATTATGTCATTGACCAGAGATTTTTTAGTATATTTTACAGCCAAACATTGGCTGCTTCACCAAAAAGTTAAAATTAAATAAAATGCTACGTAACTGATTGTTTTTCAAATTTTCCCCATTTTCTGGTTTATCATGCTATAGCTTCCCCTTCAGAAAGCCACAGGTAGTTTTGAAAATTAAAAAAAAATCACTGGTCATTTTTGACATTAAATTATCCTGGTGATACTAAATACCGGTGATGCTAAATTTAGACCGGAAATTAAAAAAAAGAAAACAAATCACTCCCCATAAATAGATATAGTGATTTATCAGTACATATCTCTTTTGCAGATGTCAACAGTAAAATGTACAAAATCTCCATTAATTTAGTGCATGCAACCCAATGAATACAATGCTGTACAGTGACATCACTATTTCCTCGAATATGCTAAATACCGGTGATCAAGTAAAATCTCCCAATGTCACATGACGTCATCATGTAGAACTCATTTTACTGTACTGGGTTAAACTTCTAAGCTTTACAAATGATTTATATATGAGATAACAGTTTCAAATGCAAAAACTTTAAACTTTAAACAGCAACTGGGCACTTTTTACAGTGTTCTGTCAACTTCCTGTTTTGTTTCCATGCATAGTTTTCTATTTAGTTACATTTTGGATAGGAAAAAATATTGGTAGGAAGTTCAACATAGTATCCATATAACGGAAGCGAGCACCTGCAGATGGCTGTGAAACAAATCCATTTTTTTTCAAAGAAAAACAACATAATTTGAAATCTTTTGATTGAATCATGATTATTTTTTATCATTTTCTTTAAATTAAACTGATTTTAATGCTTATTCACCCTTAAAAATGACATTCTAAGTCTGTTTCTGCTATGACATGGCGCGAACCAAGATAAACAAAGCGCAGTGTTCGTTGAAAATGGTCAGTTGCACATGCGTGTATGTTATGGCTATTTAAAGAATCACCGTTATTTAGTATTCACCGATGATTGGGTTACAAGGGATAATTCTGTATGGTATGACTATGGATATTACTGTCTTCTTTTTTCTTTCATACACTAGTTCTAAGCTTACCAAAGTGACTTTCACATTTTGTAACTATGACATTTCACCATATGATAAATAACAAATATACTTTTGCTTCCATTATCATTTGCCAACGACAATGAACACCAGCAGTTCATTGGTCACACATCATAAAATACTATGTTTATTTCAAACAGCTAATCCAGTCAGTGGTTAATATATGCAAGTACTGGAGATCCTATAAGTGTTAATCCCGTCACCATTGATTGATGGTGCTACGAAGTGGCTATAATTTAGTTTAAAATGACTAATAATAGGAATTTTTGTCAACTGTCACATTGTAATACATTCAATAAAAATGAAAGAGAGCATTAAAAAACTCAAGACACCTTATAAATGTCAGAAGAAATGTCGAGACGTGATGAAATGTCTTCATATTGCGCGATTGTTGTTAGATCCTCAATTTTATTCAGATTTTGTACAGGAAAATATTTTGACAACTGTTGACAAGTTCTCCAATTTGAAGAGCTTATTTTGGGACAGACTCACCTAAAAGAAACGGCATAACACGTTCAAATCTTATAATTCGGCTTAACTAGTCCCGTTCCATGTCGCAGTGCACGTTCTCTGTACAGCCATAGTCAACGTCTAGCTGGTACGGGTGTCCGGTAATCACACATCCTTCATATATATATATTTAAAGACTTTTAGTATAAATTAAAACTTTCTATTGTAATGTAGTCCCTGGTTTAACGCAGCTAACTGGTGTTATTGGATATGTTGCTGTTGTTATTTTATTCAGCCAATCCCCATCCAAGATGTTTACCAAACAATATTAAGGACCGAAATTGGTAGGATAGTTATTTTTAAAATACAAATGTATAATCTCTTTTGCTGAAAATTTCACTATGTATGTTATTGTTATTTTTAACAATTGATCGATCTATATATAGGCCTGCCTAACTGAAATCATGATTGCATCCTAGTACTGTCTAGCCTTACTTATTCGGAATGAAATTCGGAAGGGCCATCCTCTCAGGATCAGGGCCAAATAAAAAAAATGTGAATAGTGGAAACAATGCTGGGTATCGAAGTACATAGTCCGAATTCTAAATATTACTATTCGGTCAAACGTTTGGACAAGTACGAAATATAGAGCCGCGAATCGATTATGGTGTGAACAAATATGGGAACGAACACTGACATTAAAAGCGGGAACATGACTTTGTATCGCAATAAATATACTTTCACACAAGAATTAAGTAGGTTACACAATCTTTTCTTAGCGCCCATCATTTTGACCATAATATCATTTGAATTCCGTTGGTTTCTTGTATTTTCGCTAATAACTAACCTAGTTACTTCCCCGGAAAACCAGCGAAAATTATAAACTGGTTTCCGCTACCTCTGCTAGTATCTCAGTTGCACTGCAACATGGAACGGGGACCAGTTCATACACGAAAATCATCAGCTCAATAATTATACGGGCACCGGTAAGGATTTGCGGGAAAAGTCTAATGCGGTAGTTTGGTTTTATTACTTTCTTTTTCTGTTTTCTTACCAATGGTTTTAATTGCTGATGTTAAAGTGTTTTCATATTATTGTGTATTTATTTCTTACCTTATTTTTTCTTGTGATTATCTCACCCATAGGACCTGCTTCAATATCAACCGATTCAAATCCAATTACACCAGGTTCTATGATTCAGTGTACTTATACTCATAAATCCTTTTGTATGTGCATATGTTGATACATAGAATTGTGGAGTAATCCTTCAAACTAGTCCAACTAATTAGACCGGAAAGCTGAATAAGTAAGGCTAGTCTGAATCTACTTAGTAATTGTCATGCTATATCTTTAATGCCCATAAAATCAACACTTCTAATATTCCTATGACGAAATGTGTTATAAATGACTAAAAACACTTTATCCATTCTACACTAATTAAATACTTTGCTTGAATTTTCTTGTTTTTCAGATTTTCTGTTCATCATAATAGGAAAGAATGGCAGGTGTGTTTTATAGAATATGAAATTCTCATGTATCAGAAACGAACTGGATTTGACATTATAGTCTTTAAGTTTCTGACAGAATGCTAACTGCTGTACTTACATTTTTACTTGGCATAAAATGCTTTCCATATTATTTTTAAAACATTTTCTCACTGAACATTTTTGGTAAATGTGTAAAAAATGGATTGAAATCATTGTTCAGCCGAAGTTATTATTTGTATTTATATGAAGTTATTGTACAAGTTAAAATACTGTTTTTTGTCTCATGTTAAAAAGCTATACCTCTACTTAAGATATAGTCTGGTACAATGAGAGAATTAAACAGAAGCTGAAGAACTTACACTATGATCCATTTTCAGATGAATGTGATATAGAAGAATTGACTGCATTTCTTGAAGCATCAGACCATGAGGATGAAATGGATCAACAAGAACAGAATATTGTGGAAAATACAGATGTTCCTGTCGACAACAAACCTGAGGAAGCATTTGAAGGGAAAGGTATATTCATTTCTTAATTTGTAACTATTTTTTATTGTTATTCATAAAATAAGTTTATTCACAATCACTGTCATTCCTTTCATAACAGTCAACTCTAGGTAAGTGTTTGTCTTTATTACCTTTTCTGAAATTAAAGTATTGGTCGGGTTTCTTAATATGCTGGATTCAATAGAGTAATTAGAGAAAACAAGCTAAAATTGCCTGTAAAAAGCCAAATTAGAAGCTTTTTACTGTCACAAAAAATGCCTAAACACTGCTATGGTCCAAACTAAAATTGACACCTCAGACAATTTGCAGTGTAGCTATTGTATCTTCCATAGATTTTGTGTTGTAATTAACAGATACTAATAGGAATTTGGCCATTTTCATTTTAGTATTTTCAAGTCATTGTGATATTTCTTCTTTTCTAGATGATTGCAGTCAAGAGGAAATAGAAGCTTTTCTTCAAGGATCTGATGAAGAGAGTGAAGCTGATGAGTTAGATAAGCCAGATGGTCATGTATATTCAAATAAAGACAACATTGATACGAATTGTGATGTACTTGAAGAGGAGTTTGATGGTATGATCTTTGATACATCGTTTTTGAACTTATTATATAGTGTGAATTAGGGAAAGAACAGGTTTTATGGCTGCAGATTTCAAGTTAAAGAAGTCTAATTTTGCCTGTCTATTTTTTGTTTGCTTGTACATTCTTTATATTGGAAAAGAAATGAAATGTGATTTGATACATGCTTATATTTTCTTGTATGTAGACATGGATGAAGGAGAAATGGAACATATCGAGCAAATGATGGATTCTGAAGAACTAGTAAATGAAAGTGGAAACCAGTCAACTGCTTGTGTCTCTGAGAACCAGTCTACAGATTGTAAAACATCCACCAATGATGCGGTTGATAAAGAAAAGCCTGACAAATTTCCTGTTGAGGATGTAGACACAGACAGTATTAAAGGTGATATAAATGATGTTTTGCTCTAAACTGCACCTTGAAATTTGGTTTTAGATAATCAAGTTTTATGCTTCATATGAAGTAACCATGTGATAATGTCTTCTTAATTTAGATCTGATTTGGAGTTCTTTTTTCAGAGTTTTATGTAAACTATTAATGTTTAAATGGAATCTAAAGGTCTTATTTATTTTGAGACCTAGGATTTTTAGTCAGGTTTGAGTTTATGTGAAAGTTCTTTAGTATATGATTTGTTTTTTATGTATCATCATTATAGCTGAGATGGCTGCCATGGCTGAGAGAATGAAACAGTTGGAAAGAATGTTACAGTTGAAATCAAGTCCGAGTTCAAATGAATCCAAATCTTATGATCCTGATAATAGACAAAAACAAAAAAGTGCCAGTATATATAATAAGTCTCCATCAGGTCGTCATAAGTCTACATCAGGTCATTTAGAGAAGAAATCCAGCCATAAATCTCCATCAGGTCATTCAGAGAGAAAATCCAGTCATAAGTCAATGTCAAGTCATTCAGAGCGGAAATCAAGCCATAAATCCCCGTCCAGCTCTTCAGATAGGAAATTAAGTCATAAATCTTCATCTGGTAGTTTGGAAAAGAAGTCATGTCACAAGTCGCCTTCTAGTAATAAAGTTAAAAAAAGCAGCAGTGCAGAGACTGTGAAAGTTATTAAGGAAAACACTGACAAAGAATCTTACAGTAACAAATTAGCTAGTGCTATGGCAGCTCATAAACATTCTAAATCTTCACACAGAGAACATGAAGTTCCTGACAAAACATTAGAAGACTACATTAAGACAGAGTTAAAAAATGCTTCTAATAATGCTGGTAGGTATTTTTGAATCGTTTTAGTTAAATATCACTTTATTTTCTGATAATTTTGATATTTTCCTTTATATAACAACTTAAATTGCTGTTTACTTTTTAAATATGTTAAAAAAACAACAAAAGATTCAAGGATGACTAATAATGAAATATGAAATGCAATTGATCTTCAGAAACAGATGGAGATGACGACAATCCATTCTTTGCAAAGCAGGCCTATGAATCGGATATTACGGCGGAACCTGAAGTCAGCTCAAAGTCATTATTTGGTGATTCTGATGATAGTGACTGGGATGACCTTGGTGGAGGTGAGTATCTGTTTATTCTGTGATTTTCAGTACTGAATTGTTGAACATAATGCGTACTTGCTTGCAGTTTTCTAAATTGTATGATTTATAAGTGTTTTTTTTTTGTTACAATGTAACATTATATATCATGTTTTGATTATTTTTCTTTCATCATCCTCTTGCTGATCTTACACCTTCTCCTATGAAAACATCATATAAATCTTTGTTTAGTTGATTTGTGAAATTTCCTCACAGAGCAGAAACACGAGTTAAGTAAAGAAGGTAAAGATCTGAAGAAGTTGATTCTATCAGGACAAAGAAAGAGAGAAGCACATACAGCTAGTTATGATACTGCTGTATTAAAGAAACCAAATCTGTCTAGGTGGTCAGGTAAGCAGCTTGTGTCTTTTTTTGGCAGAATAACCTGTTCTCTATTATTTAAAATCATCTTTTTCTGTAGTCTTCTAACTTACTTTTCCCCTTTTTTTCCAATTAACATACTTGTTATTGTAATCCGTGATTGATTTTGAATGACTCAGCAAAAATATTCATTTGCGAGTGTGAAATCTGATTTTATAGAATTAAAATTTATTGGATACAAATTACTGTTGTCAGATGTTTAAATGTTCTGTGGACTGAATACTATGTCTCTGAATGACAACTAAAATAATATAAAGTATGATTAGTAGCTTAGTCTGACAGTATTATTTACTTTGATTTGGTATTTCAGATAAACCACTTTCACCAATCACACTTCATGGAAACCGCCCTCTCTCGGGTCAGGCTGGATCAAACAGCTTGTCCCAGGGACAGTTACATCCACAAAAACTTGCATTAAACCCCAGGACTGGTACTGTTAGTGGAAAATATAAACTCAAGGATGAATATATGCCTAAATCAATGTTAAGTAAAGAAGATGAGAGAGAGTCTGTCACTGATCCATTCTGTGGAATAAGAATCATGTAAGTATCGCCTAACCACTTTGTTCTAAAATAGAAAAACTGGATTATCACAAATTTTGAATATTTGACTTATCTTTTCATATAATTACATGGTTTTATCTGGTTCTTACATATTTGTATTGTTTTGCTATGATGAGTGGAAATTAATTCTTCTATAAAGTCATAGATTTTAAGTAGAAACATTTCAGTGTTAAATGGTTCAATTCTAAGGTTATCAGACATTATTTTCAACTTCTACACATCACTTTAACTCTGTACATAAAATACTATTCTTATGTTTTATTCCAGAAATCCTAGGATTTCAATGTCTGAGTTCAAACTGAAGATGGACGGACGTAATATGATGAAGATACCCAGGTTATTATCTAGATACAACAAAGCAGATTTACAGAAAGATAACTGGGTTACATTAGGAGTTGTAGTTCACAAGACAGAACCTCGACAATCTGCTGCTGTATGTATATATATACACCTGTATGTACAGTATAACACAGTTATGGTGATATCATTAGGACCCAAATCATTGCTTTATAATGTACTTTTTTCACTCTATTCATGACCATGAAATAAAGATATGTTGTGATTGGGAAAAACAGAATCTTCATTGTATCTGATTCTTCATAATATTCAAATTCACTATAACTGTGTTTTACTGTATCAGAAAAATTTGGTTAGTAATAAATGAAACTAACAGATAAATAATTAAGTTAGGTTTTTGAAAAGCAACATCATTAATCCTCACAGTTTACTTGGTAACAATTTTAACTGCTATTTCAAGATAATGAAATAATGGTTAATGTTTAATTATTCAAAAAGACTTAAGTACAAGAAGGGTGAGATTATATAAGTGTAAGATATGAGATTAATGTATGTCGATTCAAAGCCTTTGTTTGAATGTATGATTTAAAATATAGAACAAATTCCTGTTTATTTACAACTTTTTACAGCCAAAATATTCCTTTATCAGATGTGCAAGTAAATTTATCCATTCAATAATAATGTATTGAATAGTTTTTGCAGAATTATGGAGTATATTACGTATCGATAATTGTATTTCAGGGTAAAGCATATTGTATCTGGAAGTTAAGTGACTTACAGGACTGTGATAAAACTGTTACATTTTTCTTGTTTGGGAATGTGTATAAGGAACATTGGAAGAATGACCTTGGAGTTGTTGTAGGACTTCTTAATCCTACATTCATGGATAAAGCTGAAAAGGTGTGTGTAAGGATAATATATATATATTTATTTATTTATTTACTTTAAGATTTATTTAATCCAAATTTTTGCTTTTATTGTACTAAGTATACTCCAAGCAACAGACTGTGATGTAACAGAATATTATTTATTGTAAATGTTACAGAGCCAGTCTGAGGTTGCCATGACAATACAACACCCTCAGCAGCTTTTGATGCTTGGTATTTCAAAGGATCTTGGTCGATGTAGAAGTACCACAAAGTCAGGACAACCTTGTTCTTCTTTTATCAACAAGTAAGTTTAAAATAGTTTTGAAAATGTTGCTGAATATACAGAAATAGTTAGAAATTTTGGAGTAGTCCAGTGGCAGTGGTTAGGTCATCTGATTGTTTTATGATTGAAACACTGGTGACAAACGGTGCTAAAAGGGATAAAATCTTTCTTACATAAAGTGCATGTTACCAAACTTGTCATAAAGTTGGTCTAGTGATTGTTATAACCATTGTTTCGAGAGAACGATTTGTGTCTTGATGCTTGACTCAAACTCCTTTGTTTATCACAAATTGTGCTTTATTACATTACACTACAATATTCTGAGAATGTTATGTTTATCACAAATTGTGCTTATTACATTACACTACAATATTCTGAGAATGTTATGCTGGTTTTTACAAATTGTTGTAGTGTATGTTGTGACACTTGTATTTATGTATCTTCAGACAACAAGGAGAGTTCTGTACTTATCATGTACAATCAGCATACAGAAAGTCCAGCTCTAAGAGATCTGAACTTCAAGCCAGGTATTTATACTGGATTATTCACTAGGGTTTAATGTTGCACCAACAGCCATGGCTATTCGGTGACTTAAACGTTTTAACATTGTAGGAAGACCCCAGGCAAACACCTGGGTAGAACCACCGACCTTCAGTAAGCTAGTTGTACAGCTTCCTCACATGTGAAATTTAGTTTGTCATTATTGGAACTCAGTGGTGTGGAGCGAGTGATTATTAGTCAGAGACCATAGCCACTCCGACATGTTGGCGCCTTACTTGATTATTCATTTAACTGTGCTTTAAACCGGGTAATCTCATCAAAGTGTCATACTTCTGTTGTTACTGCCACCCTCTAAATGATTTAAAACAACCAATGGGTAAATGTGAGAAGTTTCCAGGGATATTGACTCTGTAATAAATAATAACAACACACTAAGCCAGATGACATATTATATTACCACATGCATCCTCATGCTACAAAAGTGGTTCGGCAAGTGTGTGTGCGCTGTGAATTATGGGTAAGGTCATGTAAAAACAACCACCATATCTGCATTAAACCAGACTGAGAAAAGATCAGTAATGATAATGATGGGATGATATACAATCATGATCAAAATACTAATAATAAAATAACTCAAGACATTTCAGTGAAGTAACACAGTTTTCAATGTATGGGTTTTTCTTGAACTTGTATGCAAAGTTAAGCTGTTAATGCCTTTTGATAAATACATAGTGTTTTGGCTCATGGATTTTAATGGGGTGAATTTATCTATAGTGAGTTTGAACCCTGAGCTGAACATGTTCTCAGTGATTGTTTGCTTGAAGACATTGTGTCTATAGCTACCACTGACGTTTTAGCAGGATAAATTGGCAGATAACTGCAGAGAAGTGTTACTGGTACAGAATCTTGATGTATAACTGATTTATTGTAGGAAAATGGATTTAACAGAATTTAATCCATTTCAGTACTGGTGTACAACCAAAAGCATTTGCAGCGAAGAAACTAAACAGCAATAAAAAGGATGGATTCTTTTTCTATGGTGGAAATACTTACACAACTATGACGTAAGTAGATTTGTTAATTCTGTATGAATTCTAGGTATGACTTCTCTGTACAACATTATCTGTTTGTGCATTAAATTCATGTATACAGAAATTGTATACAAGTATTACAGTTTGGGGCCTGACAAAAGATGTATAAACTATTTTGGATTTTTCAGAAAATGTAATTAAAAATGCTATGAAGGATGCTTGCATAGATCATTTAAAGTCTTGAAAATATTTATTCATTCTAGTTGTCAATGGGCTTTGGGCATGATAATACTTTATATGTTGTAATAAATAAAACAACAGTTACTTACTATAACTGACTTGTTATATTAAAGAATTAGATGAAATTTGGAGTCCTTATTTCATGTAACATGTAATTACTTTACAGACCTCAGGCCAAATCTTCTAAGGATACAATGACCTTGAAAAAACTACAGGCTTATGAAGCTGGGAAACCATCTGGTAAGATAACGACAATGTCACTACATGAACTTGAAGCTGAGGACAAAAAGAAAATCAACAAACTTGCTGAAAAAGACAAGCAATTGTAAGTTATTTCAATATGTTTGTGTTTACATTTTTGAAAGCTAACACAAAGTGATTATGTCCATTGATCCAAATATGTCATGATAAACATGGATTTTAAGGTCATTGTCAAAGATGCTGTTTTGTTTGTTGTAAAAGTTTAAATACTTCTGGATCAATGGATAAAAACTGTCTTGTAACAGCATTAAGATATTTGATATTTTTGCTAAAAGTCTAAATGTTGCTCAGTCCAATCTAGATAAAATAATTTTGTCTTTCCTTCTAGGACCTATGAATAACTGTTATATTTCTTTAATGTATTGACTTTGTCTCTGTTTTCCAAAAAATTGCTAACATCTGTTTTTGAAACATCACAGATCATCTTGGGATTCCACAATTCATGCTGTGCTGAAGTTTTATAAAGATACAAAAAAATCTAGAAATTATTAAAAGATGATCTATAAATCTTATGTTAGAGTGTGAGGTAATTAACATGGTATTAACATTGTAGATGTTATTGATGCATCATTGATTTCTATTTTCTCCACAGACTAAGCTTGTTATCTGTACCATCAGCTGGCTCTATGAACTTTGTGAAACATCTTGTCAAGAAAGATGCGACAAAATCGTTTGGTAAATATATTGCAAAAAATAATGGCTCTAACAATTTTAATCCAATGCATCATCATCAAGGTTTTATTTCCTCTTGCATGTTTTGTGTAGTGATATTCTGTGAACGTCATGTAAAGCTTAATTCTGAGAAACAAATGTTTAAGCTGAGTTTGAAACTTAAAACTAGGATTAAATTTGTTTAAAACGACGTCAATTAAAAAAAAATAAACAAGGAACATTTTTGTTGAAATGACTGCTTTTTTCTCAGCCGTTTTTTGTAAGGGACAAGTGCTAAGATTTAAGGTCAGTTTATGATCTCAAAGCTAGGTTCAGACTGAGATAAAATCGTTCAGACGACCTCTGAATCAACCATGTTTCAGTTAACAACAGTGATGGTGATGCTGATGCTCCATCTGCAACAGCAAATGATTTACTAAAAGAACACACAAAAACAATACTACAGAAGAAAAGAGAGACAGCATTGTTATCATCTACCCCTACCATAGGTAAAGGTTTTGCTTGTGGACAAGAGATATCACTTGATGCTCCAGTGAAGAAAAAAACTGGAAGTGCATCTGCTGAATTTGCTAAGGTAAGTCAGAGTTCTGAAGAGTTCTGTTATTTTTTGAATGAACAAATTGTAGATCACTGTGGTATGTACATATTTAAAGACTACAAGATTTAAAGACTATAAAAGCTAGACTATATTTCATTTGTTGTTCAATATTTAGTTGCAAAATTCTTGAAATTATGTCCGTGGTCTCCTCAATATCTGAATTAAAGCCTTAGTAAAATTTTCATGAATTTATAATTTGCTAAATGTTGAAGGAAAATATGATAAGTTATTGGTTATAAGTTATGCACAAAAAATGAAAAAAAATTCCTTCAATTTTTTAGCAACTAGCTATTGCTAAAATTAAAGCAAAAGGTGGATTGAAATCAGAAGATCCAAATGCTGTGAGGAAGAAAGTTCTCTCCCCTGAAGCCAAAGAGAAAATAAGAAAGAGAGTTGCTGCAGATATGGGTACGAGTTTCATATTGATATTGTATATTGATGTACATATTTCCATTGAACTGTCCTAGGCCCATAATCAGAGTATGAGATTAATGGCCCAGATGGTGAAGTTTCAGATCCTTAATGTGTGGTGATATTGTCATGTTAGAGTTGTATTTTTATTTATGGATGTGTTTTCGCAGGTTGACATATTTTATTTTTTTTTCCTTACAGAAGTAGACCCTAGTCTCTCAAAGGATTCTGGAAGTAAGGAACCTCCAAAGAAGAAATCTAAACTTCTAGGTGATCTAGATCTCAACTCTCCTGAAGTTCAGAGGCTTCTGAAGAAAAAATCTAAACACACCGGAGCTTTAGCTGAAGTATGCTATAGATTCATTATTAATCTTTAGACTGGTTTATATCAGTGTTTGTTCTACAGTTTTGAGGTTAAATTTTATTTCACAGTATCTTCATTGGTAATTATTACAAAAAAAGGTTTGACTACTTAAGAGATCTCCCTGGAGGTTTTTGAATGTTTATGTATGAAAGTTAGTTTATGGACAAACAGATAGTTTATGGACAAACAGAAGACATAGTCACATTTTCAAAGTGTTGTAAAATATCCTGTTGAAAATACCTAGCCTGTTTTTTTTTGGCCACTCAAAAGTAGCATTTAGATTACCTATGATACTTGTTTGGCAGTGACGGAGAACAGACATATTTATATACATTGTATTACAACAGCAGTTTGATTATTTGATTATTATTCTGTGAACAGGCAGAAGCTGAACATGAAGAAAGATATTTCTCCACTTTAGAGAAGAAAGAAAAAATGGAAGATAAAATGAGTTCAATCATGGAAGTGTCTGTCAAACTTGTTTATTGTGTCCAGGTGAGAATCAGTTATAACATTGGGCATTGAAAAATATCACTTTAAATCCTAATTAATTAGGACTATTACAACCTGTTTAAAATCTTCCTTTATTTCTGGGAAAAGAAAAATTTGCTTTGTTCAGGTGGAAGATTGCAATTTTTTTGGCTTGAATTGAATTTTTCAATTTTGAACAACCTCTGTCAAAAGCATAAGTCACTCCGCAAAAGTAAGTCATTGTAACATTGTAAAATTTTGCTCTCCTAAAATTTGATGTTTGACAACATTTGCATTTATGTTCTTGGTTGCCACTAAAATTAACTGAGTGTCAACATCTAGTTTAATAGCTTGTATTCTTCCAAATTTATTATTTAACTGTTTTAAATAGAGAGGTGGAAAATGGAATTTTTATAATAGTGAAAGTAGTATAAAACGTCGCATTTTCCTTTGAGTTTCCAAGTTTTATGACCAATGATAAACATTTCTGTGTCTTATTTCAGTGCAAATACAAGTATACAAGTGCACATGAACGTTGTAAGAAGGAGAATCATACGTTAAAATATTTTAACGGTGTTAAACGGTTCTTTAGATGTAAACACTGTAAGAAGCATACATTCTGTTTTGACAGAATGCCTACATCAGCTTGCGAGTAAGTAAACATGCTATAGTTCATGCTCATTTGCCTTAATTCTTACATATTACTAATTCATGGTTTAGGAAAAAGCAGAAGTTTTTTTTTATTGTTGGCTAAATGGTATAGTTAAATAGATTCTTAATATTGATTTACAAACAAAGATGCTATATTACTATCTTGTTGAAATGTTTTTGCTTCTCCTGTGGATGTATGTCAGAAAGAATAAGGTAAACAGATGAACCACTAATTTGCTGGGCCTGACAACATGTGTTGATATTCAGAAAATAAAACATGATATTGTAATGTTTTTTATTCTTTCAACTGACACCAGTTTTGGGATTTGCAGTAAAACTTTACAAAGAGGTCTTAAAATGACCATGTGTAATACCGATATGTGCATTACTCGTGATGGTGAATTGGGAACATGCTTATGCCTATTTGGACAGATTTTGTTCAATCATTAGATATCAGTTGGTATCTAACTTTATTGTTTTATATTCTACAGACAATGTGGAAACATGAATTATGAGAGAACATCAATGCACAGAGTAAGTATCCATAAACTGAATGTATCTCAATGTCTGAATGCAAGTATCTTCTCTTTAAAAATACAACACAAGTGGTGATAACATTTGAACAGGCTTTTTCAATGCAAGTTATATTAATTTCTGTGAATTTATCATGTTTTGTTTATATCATTATTACTGTATAAAAAATCTGGGCTTCTTTCAGTATTATAGGATATTGAATTAATAAAATCATCATTTAATCCTTGTTAGCATTAGACAATGATGTATTACATGGGTGCAAGTAGAAAATTTCTAAAAAACCGGAAAATATTGCTGGGGCCTTCATATTATTAAAGAGAACGTTTTGCAGTATGTCACAAAAAAGTTGTTTCCATTTAATTCTAGTCTCCTTAAAATGATTATCCATCATTTTAAGGAGACTCCTCCTTGACACTTTACCATTTATGTGCTACAAGAATACTACCTCCAATATCACAACGGATTTAGAGTATTTGGAAAAATGATCAAAACTGGAAATCTGGTATAAACCAGAAAATTCATAAGTTCTTTTGGACTTGGAATTTATTGCATTAGTTGATAACACTCAATTCATTTAATATGTTTTCAGGAGAAAAAAGGACCTACATTAGAATCTGAAGAATTGTGTTTGCGTGGAAATGAACAAAAATTCCTTGGAAGTTTACAAGGAAAACCACATTTTAATGGATGATTTCAATAGAAACATATTACAGATAACTTTTTCGAATACAATGAATATGTGAATATGATGGACAATTATTTCAATGAATTAAATGCTGCAGACAATAATTCATATGATTTCTGTATTTTGAGTGTCAGAAATTGTGATTTTATACTTGTAATTGTAAAGCTAAATCATTGTGATACATTGTAACTTTATTATACATGTACATTTGTAAATTTTTATCTGTGTGAATCTTTTTCTGTTACAAATATTTTATTCTTCTGAATTGAAACAAAGATGATGTTATATGTTGACTTCAAGTACCATTAATATTTTTAGTTCATCACAATATGGTTGAACTTACGATAAATAAATATATTTCACTGCTTTTGAGTCATTTGAATGAAATGACAAGATTTGTCTTTTAAAATAATAACAGATTTATATAAGATCTTGTTCACTTACAGTCTTAAAATAATAAGTTTTTTTTTCTTTGCTTGAATTGATTGTAATTTAAAGTATTCACTAATACAATCATTTGTTGCTCAAACCATCATAGCTAGATTCAGTCAAATGTAAGTAGTTTCTGGCAGTTTAAAAGAACAAAACCAAACGCTGTATATCTCAGTATTAAGACCAGTATGGGACCAAAACAAAATGGTATAAATTACAGTCACCCAATTATAAGGTAGAAATAAAATGGAATTATTTAAAACTGATCTTAAGTATTTGTTTCAATGAGGTGGTCATAATATTGTGGTCGCCACAAAAAAGGCTTTACTGTTAACTAAAACAGGCACAAAGAAACAAAACAAGATTGCAGAAAACTCATAAGACAATTTATCAATTATAACATCATTAATGTAGAAAAACATATACTTTAGGAAGCAGTTATAACAAGAGCTTCATATATCTAACATCCATACCTGTATGCGCTTAAACAAGCATTTAATTTAATTCTATCACAGTCTTGGTACTTATATATGTACTAAATAATCTATGTAAACATCTGCTACATATTTAAATAATTTAATCCTTCGCCTCATAATACCACATTTTCCAGCATCTAAAGCAGATGACTTGCCGCAATGTTTTCCACTCTGTCAGAGAGAAATAACCCAATTTTAGGTTTTGTATATTTGCTTTGAGTTTGGAAGAGTCCAAAATATGCTTATGAGGCATAGGGTTAAACAAAAGAAAGACCTCCACTTCAAAGAAGGTGTAATTTTTCAATAAATTGTTTTAAACAATTATTAAACATCTAACAAAGCTGCATGAAGGCATCTAGATTAACACATTATCAGTATGTGATACTTATGATGTCAATCCAAGACCATGCATACATGAATTTGATTTTGTTTACTC
Organism: Lutraria rhynchaena; assembly: GCA_008271625.1. NCBI lineage: Eukaryota > Metazoa > Mollusca > Bivalvia > Venerida > Mactridae > Lutraria > Lutraria rhynchaena. The sequence goes on along the minus strand of VIBL01000154.1, from coordinate 556,344 downwards.
ATCTGAGCTTTAAGAAACTGAAACAATGTTTTTGGATGCAATAAAAATAAACATTCGTAAATACTCTCGTCCAATAAAATTAACAATGATGAATTATGTTAAATTCTAAATTAAACTCTAAATTTAGCTTAATAATAATGGTACTACTTGTTTTTATATTCTAATAATAGTTCATAAGTCATTTTGTTAGGTGTTGAAAATAAATGCTTGAAGTAATACCATTGTAGGTTTCAGAACCAATATCTTAGCTTAACTATATGTCTATAAAATGATACTTCAGTCACTGTTTTTTCAGATTGAAAGAACAAAATGTCAAAAACATTAATTAGGAACATAATTATGATTTTTCAGGTTGCTTCCTACCCACTCACATAAAATAATCATTTGTTAGGCAAACTTAAGTGTAGATATCACATGCATGCATGTATCAACATGCTTTTTCAAACGATCTCAACTTTACAAATGAAAGTTGGAAGATAAATACAGTAAACTTTCATCAACAACACCAAATAAATACTATAAATGATAAACATATATTAACACTGTGTTAAGAATTCAACAGCATGCATTAGTTAAATAATACAGTAACCCAGACCTTCAATATTATATTGTTATTAAAAACTGCCAAACAAGATATCAAGTTTACTTCAATAAATGATCTCCACATATACTTGGATTTATGACAAGTACATATAACTATTGCATCCCAAGTATTGTCAGTACTAAAACATCGTATAAACTGAAAACAAATGGATTATATAAGTATCAATTGAATGAACAAGCACGTAAAATATACTTACTGATATTTTGTAGTACTAGGCAAGCTGGATGTCATCTGTTGGAGGGTCCTTATATCATAAAACAATTAACAAACTGATTTCTTCAACCAGACTAGTACGGACTAGCTTCATTCTTACAATGAAACACATCTTCACCAAAAATCATAATCACTCTCTTCGTCTGAAGAATCCGTAGCAAAATGTAAACTTAACAACAAAGAGGACAGATCTTCCTCCAGGTATTCATATAACAACAAACTTTCTAGATCTTGTCTCTCTTCAAAAAAGTCCCACAGAAATACTCTTTCCTGCTCCGTTAATTCACCATCAGCATTACGTCTCTCCCTACGTCTGTGTCTACGATCGTACATGGAAGGCGGGGGTTTAGAACCATCAGGAAGAAGATGTAGATAGAAGCATTTGTTGTTGAATGGACATTCCCCTCGTCCTTCATCGAAGTACTTACAAGGTTTCTTGCTGTAAAAGAATCAAAGCAGCTTATAATAATAAGGATCATTTTAATCAAATTAAGCCATAACTGTGGTTCAGTGGTTAGTGTGGTGGACTTGTAACCAGGTGATCCAAGTTCAAATCTCGCTGGTGGCAGATCATACCCTTCTATGAAAATTTGACAGAAGACGTTGATTTTCATCCATATGAAGACAAGTTGCTGGCTCTTTGGGGAAGAGTAAGTTAGTACTGGATGGAATACAGAATACTTTTATTCATCACATGAACATGTTAATTTATTGCTACAATTACTACAACCAGGCCCACTGTTTCTCATCCTATTGTTGTACCATATGACACAAATGACGCAGTTAATAAAACAAGTTCATGTCCACAAACTGGGTGTACATACCTTAGAGCTTCTTTGTATCCTTCAATTAGTTTGATTTTCTCTTCCTTTGATTCGACCCAAAGAGAACTTGGTGTAACAAAATCTGATTGAACACGGCATTCTGGACAGGATCTGTAAAATAAAATCACTGAGGATGATATTGTCATATAGAACTTCTGTATAATCTACAATCATGAAATTTGTTCTGAAGACAGTGAGAATGGACGCTATGCCCAAATAACAAACAAATGTCAACATCAAATATAGCCATGTAACTATGTATCAGGCCTAAACAAAAAAAGGTTTGTATCCAGTTACATGCCCAAAAAAATATGGGTCAGTAGGTAGGTATTTTTTTATTTTATGTTTTTTTTTTACATGTATCGGCAACACTGTGGGAATATATGCTCTGTAATATCAATGAGTAGTGAAAATTACAATATAGCATTCAGATTTGGATGCCCTAAAAAAACTTACGAGATGGCAGGTAAAATATTGGGTCAGTCGGGTAACTGGAAACAAATCTTTTTTTAGGCCTTAACATACTGGTAGGTGGTGAGATATTTGCACATGTATGAGCAATTCAAGCAAATTATTTGGTTTTGCCATACCCTTTTTCATTATTTTTTAGCAGAGTGCAATACTATGTCTCTTCAGACTGACCAAGTGTTGTAAAATATCACTAGAACAACACAACTTGATTATATAATTAATAATTACTTTGTAGATTATTATTAATACAAATATCTCAATTTATTTGCATAAAATGTATTGTGACAAGTATTACAGTATGATTAACTGTTTAATTTTCTCATCATTTCAAGTTTTTAACCTAAATAAATCAATTTGTCAATCTAATAATATCATACCTTATTGTTTTATTATCAAATTGTTTTGATGCACGCCATTTTCTGATACATGATAGACAGAAACAGTGTGTGCAGTCTGACAGGATACCAAATCTTTGTTTAGATTTAGGTTCCTTATCAAGCACAGTGTCCATACATATACCACATTGTTTATCTCTACTTTGTGCGATAGCAAATGCTAACTCCATATCTTTTTCGATCCGTATAAGACATTCCTACAAAATGTAAAATACATTACATGATTGATACATTGATTATATTAATGATTACAGACATAAATTCAGACACTATTACTACAGAACGACACAACTATAAACATATTAATACATCTTGGTATATTATTGAAATACAAATGCAAAGTCAGTATGATTAGCTGAGAAACCACAGCACATGTGAATCCAAAAATGATACTATGCATGGCTTTTTTTCCCAAAAAATTGGGAAGGGGGCTTAGCTTTTCGTTTTGGGAAATTCAAATGTGATTTTCAGCTAAATTGGGAAAAGGTAGACAGACTTTCAAGATATAGGGGGCATCATATTTCAACATATTGAGAACTTGAGTATCATATTTTGAGGAAATTCTTTAACCAAATTGGAAAAAATTGATGTTTTTTGCAACTTGGAAGTCACTGAGTACCTTTATTATAGAAGGAAAAAATCCCCGCTATGAAATACTAAAATTGAAAGACTCATTCTAATAACAATTTCCATGATATATTATTCCATTCTTGCTATTTTCTTTTCTTCACAGCTTAATAAGAAATACAGTCGGCACTCGTTATCTCGACATTTTAGGGAACAGTAAAAACATGTTAACATAATAGGATGTCAACTCAACAAGAAACCATGAGTGCCTCAGTAGGTGACAGCCTTCATGTACGTTGCAAAGATGGTACCGTAATAATAGCATGCCACATTATTCACCATGTTATTGAAAAATAAAATGTAATTATATTTTCATTGTTTATACATATATCATTGTAATGTGTAAAAAAAAATATTATTCACTGTGACAAAAATCAATTATGCAAAAACTGTGTTATTAATCTGACTGATAGAAGCTTAGACTATTACACTAAATATACCATTGATAAAACATGACACAATTGTCAACAAAGCATTCAAACAAACAACAGCATATGATACAGTTTGTGATGCTTTAAGTATTTTTATTCAGTATGCAATCATGTAGACAAATGACAATTAGGTGTGAAAACACTGTTTAGGACCCAAAAATTATGCAGGAGTGTTGCCTCAACTGATGTCGCCATATGATTGGAATTTAACAAATAATGTATGGAAAAAGATAGGTATTTTCAAAATATGTTTTGTCAAGAGGAGTGCCATCTCAAAAGATGTTGAGACAACGAGCGCCAACTGTATCATAATCATAGACTCATATTTTATTTAGTATGTTGCTTTTTCATCCCACCAAAAAAGCGCTTGCTTGATCAATATTACTTGAATAATTAGTTAAACTGCATGCTGATCCACTTTGTACGTTAATAATTATATAACAATGATTAAGTAATATTCTGTTTGTACCCTTTTATGCTGTTCTTGTTGGACAAGGTCATCTGGTACTAATACAGCCAATCCACATTGATCACAAATTTCACCATGTACATACTCACAGTCTTCACCATAAGGACATGGTTTGTTAACAGAGAATGGACACAGACCAGTATAGTTAGTATCTGGTTCATATATACAAAGTGTGTTTGATTCTACTCCATTGGAAGCTGCATTTGCATAAGATGAAGGAACTGGAATATAAAACAAACCAACAAGATTTTAGTTTAGTGCACATCTTTTAAGATATTAAATGATGTATGGATTATACAAAATGTCAAAGTAAATAATAGTGTGAGCTTCTTCTGAAGCACTTTTAAATGAAAGCTCGAAGAATCCAACATAACTTGCAAACAACAGAATTAATATGTTGGACTCAGTTTGGTTCAGCTAAATTTTTCATTTCCTTTTAAAACTGCACAATTCAGAGCGTATTGATATTTAAATACTTAAATTTGAGAAAATATCAAAACTATCAAGCAACATGTTATTTAATGACTTGTATGAAATGAATGAAGTAAGTATTTACTTGATGATGAGATATAGCGTTGTCCAGGCACAAACTCTGCTGCATTAACCCAATTTTCAGGTGACTTTGGTGTTTTGGGGCTTTTTTCAATGTCACCTGACAGAACTTTTTTTAATGAAACCATTCCATTCTTCTCGTTGTTGTCGGTTTTAAAAGACGGTATTGGAGGTATGTTGGGTGTAGTTATTTTCTTAGCATTAACTTGTTTGGTGGTATTGTCCGATTTTGGTTTTGTGTGCTCATACCTGAAAAAGAAATTGATTTTTTATCAACTCTTAAATAAATTTCAAACATATTTAAATATAACTGAACTACCCAATTTATAATCGCTCATGCCACACAACTGCAGGTAAATTTGATCCCTCAACAAATGTTTATGCTGTGCATCTAGGTTATCAAATAGTACATTTATTTTTTCCACATTTTAATTTATGTTTAAATCTTACAACAAATACTCCACTTCAGTACAAGGGTCCCTTTGATAAAACCAAACTTTTTCCATTGCCCAAAAAGTGCCAATCTGTTACACTGTAAACCAAAGACATGTTCCAAAATATACAAATGTACTTCATTTAAAGTAAAATGATTGAAGTTATTTTGTATCTACCTGCATTTTTCTGCATATGTACAACAACCTCGAAGATAGAATCTGCACACGTTGTCTGTTTTATCACTGCGGTTGTGAGAGAATCTACAATTAGATCCTTTGTTACAAGCCCCATGAACAAAATATCTACAATAAAGAATTTAAAAAGATGGTATGATTTTTTTATTAAACATAACATCAGGTTTTTCACTAGACATCAAAAATTGAGGGTCAAAATGACCCTTGGCTGATGACAATTTAAAGAGTCAACAAAATTTTCTTCTAATTTTATTGTAAATTTGACCCTTGGGTAGCAAATTTTCAAGAGTCAAAAGCTTTATTTCAAGAGTCAAAAATGCTGTTTTAAGAGTCAAATAAAAGCCCTGATAACATTAAAAAGTTTTGCAATAATTTTATTCTTTTAAAAATTGGACTATGTGTTGCTGACTTAGGCATTACAAGAAAGCTGGCATGATAATTGGATTGATTTGTATGATGGGTCAGCTCATGACTTAGTTGTTCATATCACATAGAGATAATCTCAGATCAGATAATTTAAATAGGCTAAGCTAGTTTTAGAATGACAACTGGAATGGAGTTCCAGACAACTCAACACTTAATATCTAGATATAAACTGCATTACAAAATGTTAATGATAACATGTTTAATCAATATATAATTAGTCAGATATTGCAACGATTAAACAAACAAAATATAGAGAAATTAACGGAAAATATACGTCAGATCGTCACGACCCAATCTGGCAATCATTTTACCAGTCGCGAAATTATGTTAAAAACTAAAATTCTGGTGCATTCCTTTGACAACAGTTTTAAACAATATGAATATAATCAAATACCTGCAGAGTGTTTTAGCGCCTATTGGAGTATATCCTTCAGCCATTTTGCAGCAACCTTCAAATCCTGTAAGTATACATTCTGCTATGGCGAGTACTCTCTTGTGCAATCGGGAGTTGAGCTAAACGCCGTATTCGACCGTTTTTCCGGGCGTGGTGGAAATTCTATCTTCTGCGATCCGCGACAACTATGGGTCAAACTAGTCCCATTCCCGAGGGCGGCTCACCGAGGAGTGATGTGGCATGAAATCCAGTCATGTTTGAATAAAAAAATCTGAGCAACCTGTTGTACATTTTGTACGAATAGTAAAACCCTCCGCTTGAAATATTCTGTCGTGCGAATTAACAATATGGTTGCACTAAATTGCTTGTGAAGCCCATAATGGATTCTGTTGATCTATATAATATTTAGCGTTGTAAAATGTTCATTCTACCCGTCTGTTTTCATAACGGAAAGTTGATCTTGTCTGGGAACAATGTATACTCAAATCATGATAATTTCTCTTGTGGTGATGTTAGTTCGGGGTTAGATTTCTTTGTCCACAAATATTTCTAACACGCGTACAAGATCTGGAACCAGTATACCAGTATGTTAGAAATATTTGTGGACAAAGAAATCTAACCCCGAACTAACATCACCACAAGAGAAATTATCATGATTTGAGTATTTCCATTTGGTACGAAAAACAAGAAAATGTTTAAACGTATTTTTGATGACGTCTCGGCAACGTACACCTTATTAGTCTACACACCATTTAAATTTGGTGTCAGTCAAATGTCAAACTTGGCTAAGCCTCGCCTATAGTTGTTCAAAGCGGTAAATATATCAGACGTTGGAAAAGAGCTCATAAAAAGTTTGTTAATTACTTGAATTTTTCAAAGATTACCATACATTTAGAAAAAGGTCTTAAATTAGTTTTTGTCGAATTGAAAATTTTAACCATTTTTCGTTTGAAACTGATGTTCAATCTATATGTTTACCATTCCGCATTTAGTCAGAATTTCTTTAATATTATAAAACCACGGAACTTTCGTTTTCATTGATTCATTGGAATATTTAATATTTAACATATTTCTATATCTAATAACAGATAACTTATTTGGTAGCGCGCCAGTATTTACATTGCATTTTTTTTACCAAAGGTAATGGTATTTTCTTTTATATCTATAAAAAGTGGCCGTAGCTGATTACACGTATTTGATTGCCATATTCGAATAATTAACGAACTTCTTCATTACCTATTTCACTTACAAACATAATTTAGACCCTTAAATGTGCTTAATGGCTAGTTTATCTTTGATGATGTATAATTAACAAAAACCTTAAAGCGCTATTTATGACATCTATTTGTTATTAATGGATTAACATCAACAATGGTATTTTCTGATAAAAGGTGAGAAGTGCACTTTTTACATTGTTTATAATATTTAATTGGTGGTGGCCTTTGATGTTCCACAAAATGCCACGTATTTGATATTCGTCATTACTAAAAAGGAAAATTTAGTTAACGTTACAAATTGTATTCTATTTTATATTTTTTCGGTTGAAAATAAAAAAATGTTCGCATTTTTCTTTTAGCGATCATACGTTTAATTGTTAATGTATGTATATTTTCATATATAATGAATGGATATTTATTTTCGTGACAAATGTATTTATATACATATTATTTTATAATATTTATTTTGATCACTCTGGTAGCTTTCTGCTTTAAATGAATTACAGTAATTGTAATATATGACAAGCATGCCTTATAAAATTTAATAAAACGGTCTGATTGTTCGATGCAAATAGGCCTGCTAAAAATGTTTGTGCAACTTTGAAGTATCCCAAAACACAAAAAATAAACAATAAGCCGGTATCCAAAAGGTTAACATTGAGAGTTTTAACTCTAACATGATGCAAGAAAAATAAGTTGAAAAAAAACAACGTAAAAACTAAATACAAAAAAACAACATAACAAATCTCTTGACCATAACATCCGTTTAACATCAACCACATCAATAAGCCCGCAAAAAAATCTTTATGCCAGTTTGAGCGACTCAAAACCATACTTATCATGAACCGATTTAAAAAAGGTAACATTTTCTGAAAGCTGGGAATTTTAACTTTCATATGATACAAGAAAAATAAAAATAAGTTGAAAAATAAAAGAAATTAGACCCTAGGGCCTTAAAATTAGAACCCCAAAATAGTTGTGTCTTATTTTTTTATTCTTTGTACAACTTTGAAGTACTGAAAAACATATTTTCCCTGAATCAATTTCCAAAAAGTTAATATTTTCTGAAAGCAGAGAGCCTTAACTTTAATATGATGCAAGAAAAATACAAATAAATTGAAAAATAAAAAATAGACCTTAGAGCTGTAAAATTCGGACCCAAAATTAAGCGACAATTTTTATCGAAATTTTGATGAATTTCACATGGCTCAAAAATATATTTTCATACAAGATATATTAAATATATTTACATTTTCTGAAAGCTGAGAGCTTTGCATTTAATTTGATGTATATTTTATAAAAATGATTGAGAAATAAAAGAATAAAACCCTAGGGCCGTAAAATAGATTATTATTTCGTATTTCCCAGCAGTAGGGCCGGGGAATACACTTTGCCAAATAGCGTCTGTACCCAAGAAACATGCGTTTAACTATTAAGAAGTCTGTTTTTATACTAATGATGAGGTGGAGGAATTCATTTTTAGGCACGAAGTCGAAAATGGATACTAGTTTTTAGTAAGGAAAAGTCGGCTATCAGAAACTTGTCGTAAGTATTTGCATCTGGCATTTGATAATTTTTATTATCATATGACTTCGCGACTTACTAGATTTAGATTAATATTTTGATAAATATAGAAAAAATGGACGGACGACGTAATTTTTTAGTAATTGCATATTGTTCTAGTCATATGTCTTCTCTGTTAATTATTTAGGTGTTAATTCCCTGATGACATTCAGGGTGTTGTTTGAAGATTGTGGCAGAAAAAACTTGATGCAAACTGAATTTTGGGAAAATCTCTATGAATTTAAGATTTTTTTCTGAGGTGAAGACGCCTATAAACGGCCCTTGCTATAGAAGGAAAAAAGCCCTGATTCCTGTCACCTTGTTTTGGTAGAAACCATAACAATAACTAATCTATGACGGGGAAATGACTTATTAAGTCATTTACAAAATTTCCATAAACATTGGTCAAATGGTCCGAAAAGTATAACTTTTACAAAGCTAGGATGAACTTTGCAAATAAATTTCATAATTTGCACATTTTATAGCTTTAAAATTTGGATGAAAATTTCATTTGAAAACATTCAGCTCATAGCATGAAATAATATTTAAATTATAACCTTAATGAATTGAAAATCATGGTATTGTCATTGGTTATGTATTAGTATGACACATTATGACACAGTGAGAGTAGTACATGTTAGTATGACGCAGTATGATACAGTGAGAATAGTAACGTTACATGTTAGTATGACGCAGTATGATACAGTGAGAAGAGTACATGTCAGCATGACTTATATTCAAAATAATGATATATATTTTTTATAGAAATGAAACAATGAAGTTGATAACAGCTTTTATGAAACCACTTAAGCTAAATTCTTAGCTGCCACTTAAATACTTGGACAGGAAGTAAAAATAAACAATTGACAATTCACAACTGAAAACTTCATTTACATTAAACTCAGTTGCAATGCATATGTATTATTGCTTATTCATTTTCAATTACAATAACATTCAAATTGTCCAAGATAAATTTTGTTGTTTTATGGACTAATAAAGAGTGAAATGGGATCTATTGAATACAAAATTATCTTGTAAGTATTTATAGCAACTTGCTAGTAAATTTCCTGATGAATTAACATTCATTTTTAGAAAAATACAAATTGTATTCCATTTTGAAATCTTAACCCTGATGTTCAGCTTATATATATCACCCTTACATTGCAAACCAGTTTCAATTGCTAATCAATTATTTAATTATTCATATATTATAAATTCATGATTTTAATCTTTGTTAAAAAGTTGGTTAAAAATGACTATCAAGAGTACTTTAGCTATAAGATGGTTCACCTAACCAGCTGTGCAAACAAACTAAGATAATTTCCAAAAAAGTGAGTTATCAGTTCTTCCAAAAGTATGTAACTGAGTGAAGAACACCAGTTACCCATTATTCTCACAGTATATAACTGAGTGAAGAGCACCAGTTATCCTTTCTTCTCACAGTATTTAACTGAGTGAAGAGCACCAGTTATCCATTCTTCTCACAGTATTTAACTGAGTGAAGAGCACTGGTTATCCATACTTCTCACAGTATTTAACTGAGTGAAGAGCACTGGTTATCCATACTTCTCACAGTATTTAACTGAGTGAAGAGCACTGGTTATCCATACTTCTCACAGTATGTAACTGAGTGAAGAGCACCAGTTATCCATACTTCTCACAGTATTTAACTGAGTGAAGAGCACCAGTTATCCATTCTTCTCACAGTATTTAACTGAGTGAAGAGCACTGGTTATCCATACTTCTCACAGTATTTAACTGAGTGAAGAGCACTGGTTATCCATACTTCTCACAGTATGTAACTGAGTGAAGAGCACCAGTTATCCATAGTTCCCGCAGTATTTAACTGAGTGAAGAGCACTGGTTATCCATACTTCTCACAGTATGTAACTGAGTGAAGAGCACCAGTTATCCATAGTTCCCACAGTATATAACTACATTTGCAAAACTCTTTTGAAATAGGCCCTACCCCCCAAATAGACAAGAATAAACCTGATAATGAATTGCCCCTGGCTTACCGAAATGTCCTATTCCTGTCTAGATGCCAGAACATTACCATTCAATTTATCAGAAATTCACTAGAACACATATGTGTATAGATGATTAAAATGAGACATGATAAATATTTCAGAATATACGAGTGTTTAGTATGGATGTTTCTACCCACGTTCTGTATTGTGAAAGGTAATTCTGAGTATTTTAATATTTTGAGATTGTAACATTCACATTACTTTTTAAGTCCACGAATTCACCTAACAATACGTAAAAAATTAACTCTGATATCTGAAATTAAGAAATCTGGAAAAAAGAGTCTAGTTGCTCATACGGCCACCGATCAGAATGCTCTTGTTAGATATATTTTTCCATATTAACCTGTATACCAATGAGATAAAAAATAAAATGCCAATTTAAGGTAATGAGATTGCATGGATATTGTGTAAAATTGTTTGTCACATGAAGTAATGATATTTTTAGCGACTGAATGCGGTGGAAATTTAACTGGAAATTATGGAACATTGTCTTCCAAGTACTTCCCACTTGCCTACCCGAAAAATCAGGATTGTCTTTGGACGATTTTCTCACCTGAAGGAACGACTATGTCTGTCAAAATACTCAACATTGGTTTGGATGAAAACTGTACCAACGAATTTGTTGAGGTTAGTTTTAAAATGTGCGCACCAACATCGGGTACAATTTGTATTTGAAAATGGACAAACGTTAGTTAATTTTTCTTCTGTTTTCTTTGTATCCTTTATTTACGAAGACCTGTATTAAGCGCCTTTTCCTAGCTATAGTACTTTCAAAGCACGACTGATAATGCAAAGATTTGCAAACCTTAGGAGCCCATCTAGCTACATAAGTCTGTGATGTACCGGACCACTGGTCAAAATATGGCGGAACAGAGATGCAGATAATACTAGTTATGTCTCCCATCCATACTTCACTCATTAAATTGGGAAGCAGGTAGTTGTTTAAGGGATGAGGTGGAGAAAGCAATAATGAATACACAAGAAGAGTTATAATTAATTATATAAACCAAAAGCAAATACTTTCTGTCAAATAACAAATTAACCACTTTATGATTTTACAATTTATTCTACGGAAAGGAATTCATTTAATTTGTCTATTGCCTGTTTTCAAATTCGTATATTGAAATGCCATTTTTCAATGTTGTAATGTATTGTGATATGCAAATTTATATGGCATGTACATATAAACTAAATAAATACTGTTTAAACTAACATAACAAAGATAGTTTAAGGTAATGTCAGTGTAGAAACAATGGTGGTGGTTTCATATCAATGATTCGCAAACTTTGTTTTACTTATACAGAATGTTTCAATTATCACCTACATATTCTGTGCTGTCAAAAGTACGCATAGCTTTTTTTTCGGCATAGCTGTCTGTCAGTTTTGACATATATTTCTTGGCATGACATATGAATGATTCAGTGGAAATTCCTCATTCTATTGGATAATTTCATCCGCACAGAAAATGATGTGTTGATTATCCAGAGGAAATCCTTCCTTCTGATGGATGAATTTTACGTGTATGAAAAAATTAAGGCCATGCCAACTTAGAAAGGTCTGCTGTTGTTTAATGTAAACTTTTTCTGTTTGTAAAATTTGTCAAGTATGAATGTATGCAACTGTATTCTTATGCGGTCTAAATAAAGTTATTCACGCGTCCCTGACAAACATTTTACATTTGATCCTTGATATGAATTTAGTATCTCATTGTGTGTTGTGGACAGCATTTAATGTGCATCATAGAATAAAAAATATTTAGTACAAATTGAAAGCCTCAACGTCCTTAATGTGTTTGCCCGGGTTCTGAGTGTTACACATTTGCCTTCAGAATTATTTTCCACATACATCAATTAATCCATATCACAATGCATCCGTAATCGTCTATTTTTTAGAATATTTTAGTGCATCTGCCATTTAATATTAGTGTTTTATTTTTCAGAATAATACGTAAAGCATGCGGTTAGGATATGCAAGAAAGAAACGATTCAACTATTTGCAGAACTACTTTTTGTGTAGTATTTTTAAGGATGCATCAATGCATTGCGGTCAAATATGGACATCAACATCACATTTTTATGGCCTAGCTATGCATATTGTCAGCTATATCATAAAGATAAGAAAGTAGAACAACATTGATTGTACTTTTAGTTTCAACAGTAGGATTAAGATTAAAAAACAAAATTTCTGTTTTTCATTACTACATTGTTTGCCTTGTGTTTTTTTTGTTTTTTTTTTAAATTTCTTGTTTCTGTTCAAATCATAGCTAGCAGACAATGGAAATGTTACCAAAGCGTGCCACACCCAGTTGCCCGAACTATTTAAAACATCTGATAATATGGTGAATGTGCATTTTGTCAGTGACAATATGACCAGCAACCGTTTCAACATTGGATTTAAACTAGAGTGGGAAGGTATGTATATTTTTTCACTCTTCAAAATATGAAACAATCCTCTAAGTTTATACTCCATGAAGTACAGGTCTAGAAGAGGGATCAGGTGTTCCAGACTGAGTCGTTTTCCTCCCACTTCTTGCGATGGAGAAGACGTGTATTGAAGTATCATATAATGTCAAATTGATATTAAATAATAATTGTAGTGCAACTAGACAGAAAATCTCATTTCAGTGAATAACGTTTACACATTTCATACTGGTCGACAAACATGGATGGAAGCACAGAACATATGTTCACTAAATGGAGGATCATTGCTGTACAAGTACAAACCAACTGAAATAGCTCATCTAGCAGTCGATGCTGATTCAGATAAAGTATGGCAAGGAAAATATTTCACGAAGTGGGTGTGGCTAAAAGGTTGCTAAATTTTAGTATCTTAATGAATGTGTTTTCCATTTTTAAAAAAAAAAAAGTTCACACAAATAGTATATAATTATCATTGTTAATTTGGTCACAGATCAAGAGACAGCACTGTTTATGTCATAGTGTGGAAAAACATAAATAAACAGAAGTCTTAAAACTAAAAGAGACATATGGCTGTAAGAGGCCATGGACATGATCTATGTGAACAAAAATGGTGTAAGGAGGTGGTAAATAATTTTGAACAGGATCTTACAAACAACAGGGGACACATGGCAAATAAAAGCAGCGGGTTAAAAAATCACATTGCATGAAATTATTTTCTAATCTGCCATTCCTTTACTAATACAGGTTGTTACGGTTTAGACGGCAATGAGTTTGGTACCTCTATTAATATCAAAACAAACCAAATGAAGGAATGTTTGGACAGTTGTCAGGATTCCAATTACTTCGGGCTTCAGGTAAACAGTTCATTGGAAAATGCATTGTACTTAAATGTCATTCGTTTGATGCATTTTACCATCAAAAATATTATGCAGTCTTATTACATGTATTCATAAACTTATAAATGAAAATGCATGTAGTGACCACTGAGGAAAATACAAATTAAATACCGGTACAACACTAAAATGTGTGGAGCCTCACCACTTATTAAATCATGCACAGATTTTCAAGTGAACTTAAATTGTTTGAAATGTAACCCATGATTCAGGCTTTTAACTTGACCATGACCTTTTAACTTCAGATTCCCGACATTATCTGTCAGATTAATTTCTGGAAGGGCAAACAATGATTTGTTAAAGCGTGGACTTATAATCTTTACAAGTTGTAAATAGTGTTTTTTTTTCTTTTTGATGTAACCGTAGAATTTACCTTTATCATAATATCAAATACGGCTTGTTTGTTTTTTCTTTTAGTTTGAAAAATGTTTTTGCTTTGATACATTTATTGGACCTCAATTGACACCGGCAACAAATTGTACAAAGCACTGTCCAGGAAACTATAAGGAAACCTGTGGGGGTCCGGACGCTCTGACTGTCTACATGAATGGTAATGTTTATATAACGAATCTCAAACAAATAATTGAGAAACTACCTAGAAATAATCCTAATTTCTATAAGAACCTCTATATCAGAGGACAAATAGAGGTAATCAATATGTTAACCGTCTCATATATATAGCTGAAGGCCATGTATTTTAGGCAGAGTGGATCGTATATAAAACAAACTTGTCCAGACAAAGGGAAATGTTGGGGTTAGATGGGTTTCCAGATTACAAATTTTAAAATAAACTGTATATTTCCAATATGTAAATGTATTTAACAATAAGGAATAAAAAAATATGTCGTACAATGTTTTGACACTGTTAATAGGTAATTGAAATGATTCCTAATTATATACAACTTCAATGTTATAGATATTTGTTACAACCACTCCACTCACTGGTCCGGCAACATTGCAAGAACTTATTCTGGTAACCCGTGTATCCCATGGAAACATGATCTGGATTATACGGACGAATTCGTACACAATGATTCAAACTATTGTCGAGATCCGGATTCCTCGTCGTATCTATGGTGTTATATCAATGAAACTGTGCACGAACAATGTGACATACCACAATGTATAGGTTAGTTTCGTAGTAAAATATGTATTCCCATATAACAAGGTGATCGTAATATTGAGATGGTCGCAATCTGAGGTTTTACAGTATGTTTCACATACAACAAATTATTGTTTCACCATTGACAATGTATTCTATATTTTCAACTTTCATCGTCCAAGTTTATATCAGCAAAATTCAGTTATCTCTCCTAGTGTTACATTAATCATCACATTCACAAAAACAAGTGAAAATTATTTCAAACGTGGCGATGATGATTATTATTAATGATGAACATTTGTACTAGGACGGTAGTTGAAGTATCTTTGTTCAAAGAACTGGGACCATTGATTGGTTGGCGAAACTCGTACATTACTTGCAAACAATCGTTAAATTAAGTGTAATATTTCCTTTGTAGGCCTAATTTCAATTTAGGTTGTATGTATTATTACTACAGTCGAGCCTCGTTGAGTCAATGTTCACTTGACCTAGTTGTATCATAAAAGAAATGGAAAAAGCAATCGCATGAATGTCAAGTTTTTAACAATAACATTGTCTATAAAATAAGAATTTAGATTGAAGAAGGATAAGGCATAATTTATATCGAGATAATGAAATGATCGATTTAAGTGATATTGTCTTCACCAGTCTCAATTGTATACTCAAGACTCTTAAAATGATGTGACATTCTCAAAACAAACTTCCGAAAATTATTCTAGTCCATATTTTCCAGCGAAAGATGACTACATTAGAAGTTCGTGTATGGTTTTTAACATATCCAGTAGTTTCAAGGTCTTTTACCAACAAGTCCCATGTAACACAGCAAATATAGCTGGTTGTGTGACAAAAGGTAGGCCACATAGCTTTCCATACAACTTAATCATAAATCTGTACGTAATGGGTGCTGTTATGAGCAAACAAACAATAATAATATAAGTTTGTGTCTTTTTAACTGCAATAAATTAGAGATCAGATTTAAGGGGAAGTTCTGTTAGATTGTAGTCCGCTTTATTGATAATAATAGATCTCGAATAAAAAATACAACATACATGTATTATCTGCCCTCTGTCAGTCAGCCAGTGTGCATATCCATCCGGCCATTTTACTATGGATATCCTTCTGTTCTTAGTTCACAACATCTCAATGGGTCTCTAGACATAGGTTTCCAGCAACAATGTCAACATTACTCATATAGTCGGTATACACATCTAGACTAAACACATCCAGACTAAACACATCCTGACTAAACACTTTCAGTGTAAACATATCCAGACTAAACACTTTCAGTGTAAACATATCCTGACTAAACACTTTCAGTGTAAACACATCCA
This sequence comes from Lutraria rhynchaena, assembly GCA_008271625.1. Classification (NCBI taxonomy): domain Eukaryota; kingdom Metazoa; phylum Mollusca; class Bivalvia; order Venerida; family Mactridae; genus Lutraria; species Lutraria rhynchaena. The sequence continues at coordinate 539,753 of VIBL01000154.1, read as the reverse complement.
GACTAAACACTTTCAGTGTAAACATATCCTGACTAAACAATTTCAGTGTAAACATATCCTGACTAAACAATTTCAGTGTAAACATATCCAGACTGAACACTTTCAGTGTAAACATATCCAGACTAAACACATTCAGGGTAAGGTAAACACATTCTGACTAAACACATTCAGGGTAAACACATTCAGGGTAAACACATCCTGACTAAACACATTCAGGGTAAACACATCAGGACTAAACACATTCAGGGTAAATATATCCTGACTAAACACATTCAGGGTAAACACATCCTGACTAAACACATTCAGGGTAAGGTAAACACATCCTGACTAAACACATTCAGTGTAAACACATCCTGACTAAACACATTCAGTCTAAACATATCAGGACTAAACACATTCAGTCTAAACATATCAGGACTAAACACATTCAGTGTAAACACATCAGGACTAAACACATCAAGGCAAATAGAATATGCAGAGTTTCCCCAGGTGTCATGTCATTGGTTCTCTGTACAATGTAACTTCTTCTTTGTAGATGGCACCTTGTCTTCAGGCCGTACTTTGGACTGGGAGAATGCTCGAATGGAATGCCGCGGCCACAGCAACATACAGTTTGATGGCATGCTGGGGTCTTCAATATTTCGTCACAAACGTAAAATAGAAAAGTTTCATTGGATTGGATATTATAGGTCGATGACGAATACTTATGATTTATGTAAGTAGTTTTGTCTATAAAAATGCTTTTATCATTGGCAACCAGCATGTATTACGAATTCAATTAATTTTTTGTGATATAAAGATAAAATTTAGGGCATAATGTTTTATTAATTATAATCCTACTGTTTGAATACCATTAGCATTACAATAACCATGACAGAGATGACACTGGTGGGCACAATGTTATTGTTGGTGAAAATATTAATTGTAGTCATGAAGAAATGTGTCAATGATGTCGATATTGGAAGTTATAATAGGTATTATGATATTGATGCTAACATGACAATCAATGATGATGTTTTCTGTTTACAAAAGCCATGTTTGTTGATATTGACGTTAATGTTGATAATACTTTTGTGATTTTGGTAAAGATGCCTTTGTACATGTAGTTGTATTACATGCAGACATATATTACATATAATCAAGATGAGAATTAAGTGCAGCATTAAAATTTTTATTCACAATTACTTTCAAAAGCTGTTAGTTAATAATTTCTGTAAGATTGTCACATACTTTCAACAGTACCCATACATCAGCCACGTCAGTGTTTAACATTGTTTAAGACGAATAGTAAGATTACTCTCAATGAAACAGTGACTGACTGTAGTGAGAAACATCCATTCATATGTCAACAAGGTGAAGTATATTTATCTCAATTTCTTTGTTTTTACTATGTTATTGGTCAAAAACAAGAACTTTCAAAGGATTATGGGTGTTAGATTGTCAAAAAAGAACTGTTTTTTTAAAACATGAAGTTCTTCACAGGTGTTGAAAGAGGCATAAAAGTAAAAGTCAAATCACTTAATATCTACATTTCATCCGAAGCATCAATGTCAACAGATGTCGTTTAGATTACAAGTCAATGATGACCCTCATAATATAAACAGACAAATAAAAAGAAACAAAAAATATCCAATCTTTAATATATGAAATTTCAAAGCCCAAGAACGAGATCCCATTGAATAAAGGTACATAAGATTTGAAAATTGTCACCCTTGTAGTGTGAAAATTATCTTTCTCACCTTTGTAGTACCAATAACATGTGGAGAAAATCTGAAGGATTTAAATGGAGGTATCTATTCACCTGGTTATCCGTTCAAATATGATGCGTACCTTCATTGCGTATGGAATCTAGTTGTTGCTATGAATAACAGATTGTCTTTATCATACGATGTTGATATAGAAGATTCCATTTTATGTCGAAGGGATTCGGTACAGGTGTGTGTGATGCTCAAGTACTAATAGTTCATCTTACATGTGTATGTTAATATATGTACATGTATGTTAATTAACGAATTAATCATTATTACTTACATTGCAATTTGATTTGTAGTGGAGTTACTTTCAACCAAAAAGTGGCTTATTTATTGAGTATGCAGCCACAGAAGTAGAACAAGCAATGTTATATATACCAAATTTTCGCGCGAGTCTGTAGTTTATGGAATAAATTACCAGTGCGTGGTGTGGACCCGGAAATCCAACATGGCGTCCAAAATACCCAGTGTTGCGCAACAAGGCATTAAAATCAAAGATAAGCATGCCTCAAGCACGACTTATCCTTCATGGATCTGTTAAAAAACGAAATAACAGAATTTGTGTCTGGGCCAGTGAATTCTGGGAAATTTGGATATTTCCGGTACTCATTGCAAACTTAATATGGGGCTTAATGAATGTATGCATCTCTTCTGCTGTAAGATGTTATCATTGTAGTACAATATCTTTAAGTGAGGCCTTTTACACATTTGAAACACAGAAAAGTAGTATACATATTCGTAGTGGAAGTAAATGTAAAATATAAATAAAGAATTAGTGATTAAAATGTTAATAGATTACACAAATTACTGTTAAACTGTTTACTTTAGATAATTGACAATATAAGTGGAGAAGTGCTGAAATTGTGTGGACAGAAAAAAGGGACATATCGTACGACAGGAAATCAGGTGACGATAATTTTCCAATCTGATAAAACAGTCCAGGAAACAACTGGATTTTATATAACCTGGGATACAGGTATGATGTTATATAACTTTGGATTACATAACTTTTTATCATATAACAGGGGCTTCTAGTATGGTATCATGTAACAAGGAATACATGTATGGTATTATATAACAAGGGATACATGTATGGTATCATAAAACAAGGGATACATGTATGGTATCATATAACAAGGGATACAGGTATGGTATCATAAAACAAGGGATACAGGTATGGTATCATAAAACAAGGATACAGGTATGGTATCATATAATAAGGATACAGGTATGGTATCATAAAACTAGGGATACAGGTATGGTATCATAAAACAAGGATACAGGTATGGTATCATAAAACAAGGGATACAGGTATGGTATCATAAAACAAGGGATACAGGTATGGTATCATAAAACAAGGATACAGGTAGGGTATCATATAATAAGGATACAGGTATGGTATCATAAAACAAGGGATACAGGTATGGTATCATAAAACAAGGTATGCAGGTATGGTATCATAAAACTAGGTATACAGGTATGGTATCATAAAACAAGGTATGCAGGTATGGTATCATAAAACTAGGGATACAGGTATGGTATCGTATAATAAGGGATACAGGTATGGTATCATGAAACAAGGGATACTGGTATGGCATCATGTCGGATTACTTTATCCTGTTTTCTGTTTTGCTGGTTTGTTTTTAACATTTGTCCCGCTGGTTATCTCGTGGGTCACTCCAAACTTCATCTCCTGTAGACCTACAATTCGTGTACATCTGGTAATAAACTTTTTTTGTTGCATTCTCCATTTATATGCTTCAATTTTGGTTAAATCAAGTACCCAGTATATGACGATACAAAAATGATGGTCAGATGGTGTATAACATAGAATTTCAACATGCAAAACATTGGCTGCTTGCAAAAGTATTGGCTTGTTAAACAAGAGGCTGATTATATTAATTGATAATCATATGTTACTGGAATGTTGATATAATGATACAAATTATACATCCTACAAACAACTGATATGATGACATGTTTTCTTGTTTTCAGTAAGGACTCCTGAAGAACACAGCTCCGTTGATGACACTGGTAAATATACGTGCCTTATTTACTGTACATTTATCACTATTCAATATGGACAGTGTCAAACACCATTATTGTCATCGTTAGAGGATGGCGACATATACAATTAACCAGATTTGACCATTTCTTCCCTTACACCGCCTGCTCTAAGCCAGTCAGAAAGGAGAATGATAAAAATGGCAGACTAAAAGAAACTCAAAAGGGTCTCCTACGGGGCACATCATCCGCCATTTTTTTGTCGGGTTATCACTTTTTATGATTTGCATGCCTGTATGAAGCTCGAAACCAGTTTGTAGGCTCTTGCGGGGTAAACAATCTTTCGAATATTTCGCTCAAAAACATTAGCTTTTATTGTTCAGAAACGAGTGTATTTCAACAAAAAGGAGGATTTTATGCTACTTTAATTCATCATGAAATCCTGTTTCCTCTGAATGCGATACTCTGATATTTTAGTTAAGTGTTTTACATACGCTCTTTCGGGGCAGTTTATCGTCGTTAACTGGTTCCCTTTCCATGTTGCAGCGCATCAAAGGAATGTTGTCTCTGTACAACCAGGGTCAACGGGAACCAGTTTAATATCGTCATAAATATAGAATGTGTTGCAAACTCTCAAGAAGAAATGAAACCAGAAATGAAATCTCTATGAAATCTTCATTCATGGTCTATTCTTAGCTCTTATACTTGGCTGAACGGCAATTCCAAGCATTTTTGGAAATGCTAGTACTTGTAACGGCATTACTGAAGAGCTAAAACTATCTGTTCGTTTCAGTAGGCAGAGTTCATCTGCCTTCTTTCCCAAAAGATGTGGGATACAATTACTTAAGAATCAATACTGTCAACGAGCAAAACAACCACCATTCTTGACCTTTTTATACTGAATTAAAAGTCCGGATTTATTTTTTATGAGCCTTTATCATAAGTAACTATCAGTTGTGATCATTACCTCATTTAATAGATATACAAATTCTGGTGTAAGGCCATATACAATAAAAATATACAACAGTAAAGGCAATTTTAAAACATAAAATTCATTAATATACATAACTGTACTTGAATGTCTATGAGAAAATTGAGAATGATACATACATATAGTATTAAAACTGAACGGTTTAACCAGAACCGGGTATATGTGTTGTTATAACATATTTGGGAGATTCACACTGTGTAGCGGTCTTAACGCAAATGATCTTGCACAAAAATAATCTTTAAGGATGCTAAATAACTCTTATTTATGATTCCAAAATGATTGTCGTAGGTAACAAAGAAAGATTAATGGAATGCAGAATTCTTCAGGTAAATTATAGGATTTGTTTAATACTTTAGGTGGGACAAGTGGCGGAGTGAATTCTACAGCACTCATTGGAACATTGTCCGTCATTGGTCTTATCGTCTTGATTTCATCCTACATTTATTATCGGTAAATACAAAAAGCAAAGCAAATTTTCCACAATTTTTGGAATGCCTTTTTTCAATACTACTTCACTTACATACCTGTGGGCTGATAATGTTCGCATCGAGACTATGGTATCTGCATGTAACTGCATGGAAGATTATTTGTGTTTTTCTGTCTAAAATACTAATCTTTTTCTTACAACTTTTTTCCTGAGTAAATTCAAGGCGTATATTGTATATTAAAGGGATCAAGAAGTGTAACTATTTTAATTATCCTAAAGATAGAAACACATTCACCTTTGATTAACATGTAGGCCTAACTCATATTTATTTGTTCTACCAATATTCCACTATACTACGAAAAGGAAGTCCAGGTAGAGGGGTTTGCAGTATATAATGTTTACATTGTCAGGAAAGGGGACGTGGTCCAGCGAACTCATGACACCGTAGTTTTTATCTGTCAATACAGACAGCGAAGACAAACAAATTTTAAGTCAGAACATATACCCAAGCTTTCTAGACCTCTAACATTCAACGATGACACAGATCATATTAGTGATGTGTCGTTTGTAGTGTCCGATGATGAGCTTAGTGAGCAAGAAGACGAAGTCAACTACTCAAACTTGACATTCAGGCAAGTCCATTTGAGACCATGTGTAAAACAATTTGGAGTAAAAGTTCACCTTTTCAATTCTCGAAGCTTTATTTTACCATGTTTAATTTGAGAGTCACCATCTAAAAAGAAATGTCATTATGGTAGAAATAATATCCCAAATAACGGCCACTTCTAACTGATATCTCTTTTATCGATGGGTATATGGTTTGACACCCATTGTATTAAATTTCTTATTCAACCAATTAGAATTAAAACGATAATTATTTAAACCAACCTCGCCCATTTATTCAAACTCTTGCCTTCATTGGATTTATTTGTTACTTACAGACGTGATGAATCAGCAGAACACAAAAAAGTCACTGAATGTAACAATATCATGTATGATATGCCATGTCATCAAAACAATGCTGACGATGAGGGCACAAGAACAGATGCCGTAAATGGGATTTATATGAAAGACTTAGATAAAGATGATATTCCTGAAATTGCAGGAGAACAAGAAAGTGACAATGTAAAGGACAATGGTGGAGAAATTGCAACATCTTGCGTTAAACTGCATCGAAATAAAATAATCTACAGCTATGCTAGGGAATTATGTTTTGAAGCTGGCATGGAAACAGTAAAATCAGATATGAATGATGGTGTTTACGAAAAATACGATCAGCATGAAGGTGGCAAAGAAACAGTACATGCAGATATAAATTATGGCGTCAAGGAAGCATGCGACCTGAATGGAGCTGACGTAGAAACAGTTTAGCCGTTAAATAATGACCCTATCATGCATGAAAATTTGACCTTCAGCCTATATAAGGTTACTTTTCACATGCTAGTGGTATAAATAGCAGTTTTTCTTCTATTCAATGTACATGTAATTTCAAATGTCATGAACATGTGTCATGCAAGATTTTGTTTTAAAACAAGTCAATGTTACTTTATAGGCTAATAAGGTCATTTTATTTGAGCAGTCACTTAGTGTTTATGAGATAATATATTTTTGTGTGGAAATATCTAAAATGGGTTTAAATATTGGACCTCTCCAATGTGACATTGATATATATATATAGATTTCAATATTTGTTTCCATAACGTGTGACGGAAATCCTCAAAAATCTCAATACTTCTGCATTCCAAATAAGAGCTATTAGAGTCCAATTTCTGCGCTTTTCCCTACTTCTTCCCAAGATGCGCCGCATTAATTTGCATAAAACGCTATCAAAATCAGCCACAAATGTCATGCGGTTGAATTCTGGGTCAAACCATCCAAAGATAAGTGATTAGACCTGGTATTTATTTCAAGCACAGGCACAATATTACTGTCAGGCAAATGACTTTTTCACAAGGTCACAACTTTTTTATTTGTAGGTGTACAAAATTCTTATGGTGAAGTGACTACTGGTAGATCCACAAAATCTCATGTACATACTGAAATTTACAACAATCACCACACCATGCAGTTTGGGAAGTAGGTTTTTCATTGATGTCTTTAAATATTTTATACATAATTGAAGTTCCTCTCTTACACATTAGTATTAGTTTAAAATAACATGGTATCAATGGGAGAGGAGGAATAGATTTGTCACTGATTAGTGGTGCCTTGTCCCTAAGAAAGTTTTAAATGCTTTTAATGAATCCTTCAAACTGTAAGTAATTTGTATTTAAACAGTTTTTCTATCAAATTCATGCTATAGAATTTCCTTCAGCATCCATAATATCTGGGACATATCTAATCCCCTTTACATACCACTCTTTAATGGGTCACTCTTAATATCAATGTAATTCTTTGACTATGTACATGTTTTCTTTCATACTAGTTTAATTGACATTCAGGGAACTTGTTAAAAGAGCAACAAATACTTCCCCTTCTCCATTCATTATTTTGACCAATATGTCACTGCTTGTGTTAAGTCATCCTTCTGCTTATGTTCATACAGCAATTGTATAGTTTAATCAATGCTTGTTATATTGAGTCACAATTCATCTTTCTGTTGTTTCTGTTCTCGGATATATTCAGGATGATTACGCACATAGCTCACAGCTTGGTTGACCAAATCAACAAATGTTTGTTTATCAAAGGAAAAGTCACTTTGTCTTTCCAGATTACCATCTTCACATTTAATGTCTAAATCAGACACATTCTCTTCACACTAAAATATGGATTCAATTACATTGTATTTCATTTACATGCAGTACAAATATACATTTTCATCTCCTATGGTTCTACAGAAAAAAGTGTATATCAGTACCTTGTATAAGACCATACACAAGCCATACCATTGCATTAAATTACCAGCAACACTGTGACATTAGAAAATATTATTATTATATTAAAAATGCTTTTTCATATCCAGAGTCTCATTATAAAAAGTGAAAATATTATCAGAAAGTTCTAAATTTTGACACGGCTATATCTCACTGAATATCTAATGTCAGGATTTTAACAATTAATCAAAGCCTTTGCAAAAATAGATGACTGGCACAATCAGGGGCAGATACAGGATTTTTGGGGGGCGTAAAGTTTAGATGTTCACCAGTATGTAGAATATGGACACTATCAGCACATAACTGATTTTTGTTTTGCTAATGCTTGCCAGATTTAAAGGGGGCATATGCCAGCTACACCCCCACCCCCTAAATTCGCGCATGATTACATAAAGAGGATCTTATGGTCATTATTTACTGAATAAATAAAACAAATCGTCCTAAAACAATAAAAACAAGTTGTTTTACTAATGATATGTCAAAAATATATCATGGGTGTTATCACCACTCTACATCATTTGTTATATGATAGACTTTAATAACAAAATCTCAAACTACATCTGTTTAACATAACACTGAATTAACAACTGTGATAGCAATAATTGATTGCAAAATGGTGAGGATGGTGTTACCTTTAACTCCTGTCTGTAATGTTCCCTCCTTTCAAATGTAAGGTGTTTTAGTCCTCTTAATCTAGCAATGTTGTTATAACAGGATGAACTACAGTTGTGTCTGCAATCACATGAACATAATTAGTAAATAGGAAGAGAAAATTTCCTAAAAGTTGTTAATGTTAAATCATCTAAAATTTAAAAACAAATAAACTGGAGAAGTGGATGGGTAGGTAGTCATTCAGGTAGATAGTCATTCAGATAGGTAGATAGTCATTCAGCTAGATAGTCATTCAGGTAGATAGTCTCCAGGTAGGTAGATAGTCATTCAGGTAAATAGTCATTCAGGTAGATAAGGTAGTTAGTCATTCAGGTAGATAGATAGTCATTCAGCTAGGTAGTCATTCACGTGATTGGTTAAGATACAGGAATATAATTGTGTTGCCAAAGACAAAGCCAAACTTGACCTGTCTGAACATCTGAAACACAATGCTAAACAACATGCTACACAATTTGAAAATTATGACCAACATACGGTTAAAAGATAATTTTATCATGTGGTATCTTAAATGATTTAAAATTTCTTCACAAAAAGAAAACAGAAAGCTTACAATTCAATTACCACGCCCCAATCAGGTTGAAACAATGCATGAGTCAATCCAGCTCCGTGAATTCCTATGAAAATATCACTGTTTCTTGAAATCTGCAATATGTATATCAAGGCAAGCTTTTGTGTTATGGGATTGTTGATTTGCAACATTAAGGACCAAGTTTTCAAAAATCAGAATGAAGTCTGAGAAAATTAAGCCATAATATCCTTATATTCGTCATGGCTTTAGTTAAACTAAATATTTACAAAATCACCACAGAATATTCTAGAATGTTGTTTTAAGCACACTTACCTTCAGCTGGTCCAAATAGGACATCTTTCTAGAAAACAAATGCAATACTAACAATCAAAATAGTCAATGATATAGACAATTCATAAGTTTCATTAAAATGTTCACTGTCTACTCAGTAGAAGTGACAAAAAGTACAAAAAGATAATGTACATATATCTGGAAATTAGCTGTATCAATATCTGGTCAATTTTTTTGAAACATTTTACCAAACTTGCTGCTAGGTAGAAAACAGAATGATCACCAGTTCAGGATCATAAGAGTGTTCATAAATACCAAAGTAACAGCGAGCTGTGATCAGTGGATTGAATTTAACCTTTAACCTTTTCATCTTCAGCAGTTTTATTAATTGCATGTGGCATTTAACGGCAGTTTATTTTATATACATCAAAAAATACAACATTAAAATACACACTTACTCTTTTTCAAATTCTACAAATGCAGCATCAACACCATCCATGTCTTCAAGAGCAGCATAGAGCTTAAAACAAATTTAAAGACTTTGATAGAGCTTGATTGGAAAGAAATACTGTACATATTTGTTTCTCAATTTTGTACAATATATAATATCAGATTGAGAATTGATATTGCATAACAAGCACTTTACATATACAAAACAAGCTGGACTTAAAACATAGATATTTGACATAAGACTTGTATATTATCAACACAAACAGTTGAAAATTTTTGCAGATATTGTCAGATTGTAGTCTGTATTCCTTGACTGAGTTTTAATTCAATTTCACACTGATTGTATACATACAGCTGGACCTATATTCTTACATAGGGATAGCAAATGAATGAGAAAAAATATGCTTACAATACGACAAGAAATGAGCATGCCACTGGTGTAACTTACATATGTATAAATATATAATAAACTGTACCTCATGTTTGTTTATAATGTTTCTGTATGGAGCATTTCTGGACAAAAATGTTGCTCTTACATTGTTGTCCTGAAAACATGCATTAAGAACAGCTAATACATAATACACAGTGAACAGTCACTGACAGATCACTTCAACGTAAAAGCACATATAATAAACACTTATTTCCTCAATATTACAAGTTAATATTGGAACCACATCAAACACAAGTGTTAGGCTATTTCTACTTAAAAACTTCTTTCTACCTATTTTATAGTAATATTGACTGGCTGTTTGACACGCAGCCATTTTGTCAGGTTCATGGGTTTCGAATAAACTGAATGAACTATAGAAGACTTGCAATATCTGCAGCAGTGTTCAATGCTAATATTCCCCCCAATGTTTGATTAAGATAGAAAATGTAAAACTGTTATCTGACCAACCCTGTGACTTAAACGTTTCTGAGAGCAAAATCCAAAGTACTGAAGTGTAAATGAATCCTCATAATCTCACAAAAATTGTTTTGAAAAAATAGATAAGTTTTTGGCCAACCTAGCCAGACATATTTTGTTAAGTAAGCCTGAACATGACTACTTTTTCTAGCCTTGACATCAAGCTCACAAACTGGAAAATCTGCTGTGAATGCTGTGAAAACAATGGAGGAACACCACTTGGTGAATTTATTTCTAGTTCTATTTTGGAGCATTATTTAAGATAGCATAAATAATGGGTCAATTTAGCAATGATGAGAAAAATATGATGTTCAACAATAATATTACAAATAACTAACCAATGGTGCCTCCTTATGTATATTAAGTCGATGAAGAATATGTTCAGAAAAAGCTTTAATCAAACTGCTTGCGGAACATCCAGGAATCTAAATATACAAAAGTAGGTATATCAGTGTATGAATTGTTGAAATAAGAAATAACTCAACATAAAAACTGCTTATTTCATTTAGTTCTTCACTGTAAATTTTACACAGAGTTGAAGGCAAACATGGTGACCAGTTAAGTAACATTCTGTCAGTTACATTGTACTTATGAAGCTTATGGAATTAGTTTTCAGAATTCAGATTACAGGTGTGAAAATATGCATTCAAATGAGTTTGGGACCTTATTATCAGTTCAGATAAGCCATGGTATTCGGATTAGATGATTTGGATAATCAGGGCTATTTTACAATGAAATATATAGGGAAAAAATCAGGACTGAATTTCTTTTCCGATTACACCAGGTTTTCAGATAATTAAGTTAAAAAATCAGGGTTCTACTGTAATATATCAATCCATACTGGAATGCAGGAAGAAAAAGTCCAGCAGTTTGTGGACCACAGTTTCTAAGAGGTGCGCACAAAATGGTACAGTAGTACATAATTGTACTGACATATATGAAAATTATTGAAGTAGTGTAATTACCAAAGACATATTAACAATGGTTCCGTTTACCATTCGTGGTGGCGTGGCAAACATAACATCCTTAAAACACACCTATAAAGAAACCATATGTGACACATCATTTATTGTATCATATCAAAACATTAACTATATGTGGCATTGCATAGAGATATTAGAATTTTAAATAATAAAATAAAAATCATGTTCCATGTTTAGGTGTTGCATATGTATCATCTGTAATTTAACTTTTTACCATTCTACATTTTCCAAAAGATAAACCTAGACCACGAAACCAGACTAGGAATTCAGGGTCACAAATTTATTTGATGAGCAAGCATTTTATTGAAAAGATGTGGAACGTTTCAATAGAACACTTTTTGGTGGAATTTTGTCAGACAATCGGCATACATGTCACAGATGTTACAATGGTGCTATACCTTTTGTCCCTTAAGTTCTTTCAGAAACATCACTGGATGTTTAGTGAATGCTCTAAATGTTTCCTTGAACAAATCCTCAGCATATACATTGTGACTCTGAAATACAAAATGTCTCATGTTCATTGTTTCATTCAGTTCTTACAGCGTACATGTACATGTATATATTAAGTTCTTACAGCATACATGTATATATACAGTTCTTACAGCATACATTTATATATTCAGCTGATCTAATATACATGTATATATTCAACTGATCTAACGTACATGTATATATTCAACTGATCCAGCTAGCTGTCAGCAATTCATATTCATCAGTACTTGTTAACATTGAAAAATGAAATAATTATTGCATGTAAATGTTAGTAAAAAAAAGTATTTCTAAATACTTCAATACGCAGCTTTCCTTATAGAATGAACCAGTATTAGTATCCAGTACAAATTACAACATAAAAATGACATGTTAATACCTCGTCCCAGATTATTATCTGTACATCAGTAGAGAAGGAATTATTTATATGTTGACTGGTATACAGGTTGATAAAATCACTAAAATGATGGAACATATTGTACAGTGACACTGAAAGGGAACAGAACATAGGTATGTAAAGAATTCTACTCTTGAATTATATCAAAATAAATAAACAAAATATTTAATTTGCACAAAAAAAAATTAAAAGGCTATTCAAAAGATGTGTTCAATCTGTTTGTTGTTATCATTGTAATTGAAATATAGATATAAAACCCTAACCTCTACGTGGTTGCTGCTGGACAAACCAAGGCATAAAAAACTTCCTGTTTTCCACTAACACAACTGATCCTACGTATTTTAGTCTCAATCAATTTTGCAGGTTGATATTTTCATTTTCAAATATATGAACTGTATCTCCATACTGATATTTAATACAAAAGTTCTGTCGACCTACCATGTCTGTATATTTGGAGGAAGTTAGTGGCAATATAGTATTTTTATGCTTCATTCTATTCACCAAAACTATGTTTTATAATTGAGTCCAAACATCATCCTTCACAGCCCCATGAAATGAAATGTTAACTATAGAATTGAATTAAAAAGCTTCTATACAAGTCATCTTGAGCTGGTCATCCAGTTTTTTTAGTTTCAATGTTAATAAGGCACAAAAGCAGAGTAATGTATACATACTGTAACTATATTTCATGAAAACTGTAGGTTTTGTTATAACTGTATCACAGTGCAGACGTCCCTTACTTGGTAGAAATTGAAGTGATGTGTAACTCTTAAATTGACGGATCCTGTTGTAAAAAGTGTACAAAGAACTCATCAGTAATCGATGTCTAAAATATCAATTTCATGAAGTTGTTATCAAATATTGATTGCCAAGAAAAAATTGCAGAACCAACTTCACCCAACTTAAAATATCTGAGTTCAATATAAATGAGACAAGCGGCAGTATTTTGTTTTAAAAGATACAATTTAATAATTTATAGTATTACGAACAGTTCAAACAATTCTATGAAATTTTATTGATGATATAATATGACAAATATACAAAAGCGTAATGCAAATAGTGAGAGAAGGCAGTAACTATGTATCAACAAATAGCGTAATGTCATGAAAGGGGAGTAACTCTGTAAGTCATAATTAAACAGTCCTAAGATAACAAATGCATGACACAAGGACAGATCAAGGAAACAACAAAATCACTGACAGGTCATTGGTGCTACTTGAGTAAATTATATGTTACCATGACTGCAAATTTCCATTTTCAGTACTTTTCTGTTTTAGCTGTTCTGTTAAAGAAGCTCTGTCGAGTTTACAATGTCCACCTATCTCTCCATCTTGGAGAAAACGTTCATGATACCTGGAACAAATGAAATAAACATGTTAAATTGTACGTATATATGTATATAAAAACATTACAAATTATTTTCTATGATTTGACTTTATATGCATTTACAAGTATTTTAATAATTGTGTGCAAATGTAATGTCATCTCGGTAAACAATGATTTACAATAAACAAGTACACCAACTTGACAATTTCACCATCAGGATAAAAAAGAATCCTGACCATAACTGTTTCCATGAATAATGTCACCTGTATACATATGTACAACTTACATTTCATGGTCGTTGAATTTATCTCCTCTCAAATCAAGATATAGATGTTTCGCTCGACAAAAACGAGTCTTAGTGGAGCACTCCAACTTTGAATCATCCTTAAATAAAAACAAGTGTGTTAATGAATACATTCAATTCATGAAAAGAACATCCTTGTAGATCATTGCAAAACAGACTGAAATAAAACAAACAATAGAGATAAGTCAAACACTTGTACTCATTTGTAAAATTATCGGCTTATGAATTTTACATTTTTTAATAAAAGCAAACACATCATTTTGCTTGCATTTTATTTATATAAGGTATTTGCTTACATTTTACCTTATTATTCAGAGGGACTAGACTGTATGTTATATTTCTGAAATCTGATATTTTTCATTTGATGGTGATTACATGTATAGTAAAAAGTAAGGTATATTTAGCTGTATAATATTTTCATCTACATAAAATATCCACAAACTCAGTATGCACAGTATATACAATGATATTCACAACACAGTATTCATGTATAACCTCATGTTCTGGAACACATAATGTTGTTATTTCTGACTGTCTCCAAGCAACACTACCAAAGTCAGCACTGGTCCAAAACTTTTGGATTTGGTCATTCTTTGAATCAGCCCTTAAATAAATAATCAATACAGTGTTACTTTAAATGCGCAATTAAACCTTACTTTCTTTTACAAACATTAAAGAATGCAGTAGCTCCTCTTTACAGAGATAATAAGGTTTAAGTGAGAAGAAAAAATGATAAGGGAGCTAGCCACGATGAGAAACAGAACTCTGAAAATTACCCCCCCCCCTTTACTATACAATGCATGAGTTGAGACAGGAGGAAATAAGGGGAAGACAAGTAAAATTAAATATAATGACTTTGTATTGAATCACCTTTATCCTCAAAGTCAAGAATTATCGTTTATCACACTGTGAATTTGATAGACTCTCCGATTACATTAAGTCACTTAAACAAGCAGATGAAACAACACAATAATAATGTGGATAAAAGCAAATTAGCTTCCACACAATTCAACATACGCGCCCTCAGAATCATCCTGACAGTAAGGTCTTATCCTCCAATTCTCATAGGGACAATTTTTCTCATATCCCCAGCAAGCATTTTTGCCTACAGATTCCTGAAAGAAAAAAGGGCTATTTTGAACATAAATTGGGAGAAAAGTGGAAATTATATGAAATTTAAAATTTCCATAAAAGTGGGCACATTGAGTGGTTAACTAAACAAATCCAATAAAATTTGAAATGCTATACAACAACTTTTCTGAATAAGATGCATGCATACACAAACAATCACGTGTAATTGGAAAATAGTTTTTGTTTGTAAATTGTTTGGTCTTACGCCTGTTTTCAACAGCTCATTTATTTCAGTAATATTATTTGTGATATAACATTTGACAATAATACAACATTGAAAGCGAGAGGAAACTAGAAAAATAATGTCTTTTTAACATTACAAAAAGCAGTACATATATTACCTTATATGGACAGTCTTTATCCTGTTGACAGAGGTTTTCAACATCCGGGTTATTTGTAAAGAAAAATGGAATATGATTCGTTGGTAGGTTCAGGTTATTCCATTCGTACCCGTGACAATGAAACATCAACATTGAAATTACAATACACCTGGGAAAAAGAACGTGTAAATTTTGTATTTAAACAATGAGGCAAACACATAGGAATATGGTTAAACAGTGAGCGATTAAGACAATGCAAATATCAAATTTACAGTGCAACTCCAAATTCACTAAAAACAATGACCCAACAATTCTAACATGAAATTTTATTTCCTGAAATTGAACTTAATAATTGTCAATTGAGAAGATAATAAAGCATTGTAATAATCTAACATATTTATCAAACATATTTTAAGGTAATTTAGTCAAATAAGAATCTTCTTAAAAAATACAGTTACCCCGATATTATGTCATTCATACCAACGTTGTCTGTGAATGAAGTTGTCTACTTTCGCTTTTGAACTTGGTTTAGCATTTTACTTCTTATACGGTCAGTCCCGTATTCAGGTATACGGTAGTCGAAATCGAAATTACTTCGTAACATTGCACCGCAGCATAAAAATTGCCTGGTTTTAGGACACTGATGCCCATTCTAAAACAAGACATAAATCCATCTTTGTGGAGTCACCGGGAAACGAGTTCAGATTTCGGAATGTTATGTTTTCAATGTTCTCTCTATGAACAGAAGACAAATTCATTAATAACCAATTAAACTGGTTTTCCGTTTACCTAGTCCGTACTGCAACGTGGAACGGGAACCATTTTAATTTACAAAAACGGACATGATATGTATAACTGATGGACAGGCCATATTAACTGATGTGTATGATTGACTGACATGTCTGACTAACTGATGAGTATACCGGACTGTCATGTCTGACTAACTGATGAGTATAACTGACGGACATGTCTGACTAACTGATGTGTGTGATTGACGGACAGGCCTGACTCACTGATGTGTATGATTGACTGACTGGCCTGACTGACTGATATGTATAACTGACGGACATGCCTGACTAACTAATGAGTATAACTGATTGACAATGCCTGACTAATTAACGAGTGTAACTGACGGACAGGCCTGACTAACTAATGAGTAAAACTGACGGACAGGCCTGACTAACTAACGAGTGTAACTGACGGACAAGCCTGACTAACTAACGAGTGTAACTGACGGACAGGCCTGACTAACTAATGAGTGTGATTAACGGACAGGCCTGACTAGGTGATGAGTATGATTGACTGGCTGGCCTTACTGACTGACATGTATAACTTACGGACAGGCCTGACTAACTAATGAGTATAACTGACGGACAGGCCTAAGTATGGGTATGATTGATGGACGGGCCTGACTGACTGACTGACCGACCGACTGCCAGCCTTCCTTCTTCATCTTTGAATGGATGTGCTTAATCAGTCTCTCTTTCAGAGTTTATGCCCGAAGCAACGCATCCAGCAATACACAAATTATATAAACCT
The DNA here is from genome assembly GCA_008271625.1 of Lutraria rhynchaena. Taxonomy (NCBI): domain Eukaryota; kingdom Metazoa; phylum Mollusca; class Bivalvia; order Venerida; family Mactridae; genus Lutraria; species Lutraria rhynchaena. The sequence continues at coordinate 522,390 of VIBL01000154.1, read as the reverse complement.
GAGTACCCCAACTTACTTCTTGATAATTATGTAGAAACTTAAGCTCGTTCTCAGAAAAACTGTTCTTTGTGAATGTGTTTTCGTAACCATACTGCATTACTTCATCATTGCTACGAGTCAAAATTTCTCTTTGCACGCGATAAAAGGTTGGTTCAACAAAAGCGTTTGTAGAAAATATCATAACTCGTATCAATGACGTAATTGTGTAGCCGTCTGCAGCATTCATCATTTGATTAAATCATGAGTAACACTCGTGAAGGCGAATGTTATATTTTCAATTGTTGCTTGTCATTTGGGCACTATTTCTATATTGCCTGATTCATGAAATATATACTTACCGATATCTGGTCGTAAAGTAGACACAACTGCGTTGTATGGAACATCAACTTACCATGATTCAGAAGATTTAGAAACATGGATTGTAACTGATGATCAGACGAAAGTCTGTAAGGGGTGTGTCTATTATTGACCTTATTTGACCGTAAGTGTACAAACCAGATCGTTGTACTTGACACACCTTCTAATCATATATATCAGGTATCATCATTCTGCCTTTATAAAATGTAAAATCTAGACGCATGAGGAATGACCAGTGTCTCGAATGGACGTTCGAACGAAAGAACTTATAAACTAATGTACGTACTGTCAGACTGGTCTCTAACTTTTAACAATTCACGAGTCTAATGGAGCTGAGAAACCAATATTTTCATGACGCCAAACCGTATTCACTGACTGACATGAGAAAGTGTATGATAAAAGTGAAGCTGATTCTTGCCGCTGATTCAGTTCACATTTTTGTTGAAGGTAACGTAACACACCTCAACAAAATAAAATAAAACCTTTTTTATATTTTTATCTTGTTTTCATCACAGGAACAACGGACACCTATCTGAAAATGGTAAGTGATTTTTACTGTGTATATTATATATTTATACATTAATGTTTTTATACAGAAACCAAATACGCATCATTTCAAACATTTAAAAAATGAAGAGGAAAAACTGTGTGCCTATATTGTAAACAGTAAATATTTTTATCACTTTTTATACGACGTATCGATTAATAATGAATTGATTTGTGTCCGTCACGTGTTTTGCGTCGAGAGATTTTATTCATAATATAGATAAAAATATGGAATGTGTTATGTAATAAATCATGATCGCGACCATAATGAGATCATCACATCGGTAAATGTTCAAATTTATATATCATAAGGATATCAAAAATATTGAGGGGTGTAATTTTAGGCGGGGGACTGACTATATCTGTATATAAATAAATATTTATTCTTTGGCGTCTGCTTGATTAAATTGAATAGGTTCGGGTGTTTGTTTTATTTATGAGTGATCGATGTGAAACTAGTTTATTGTCATGTTTGGGGAGAAGTCTGACTTTATGAAAGTCCTCAACTATTGTACTGGGCTGATGACATAAAAAATAAGCCAAGTTTTTGCTCTTTGCAAGCCATTACAAAATAATTTCTAGCTTAACCACTATTTACTTAAAATTATTTCATAACACTACGAGACACGAATTAAAGCTAACACCCGGATATCCTTCTTATATGGCTAAATTTTGAACTAAAATTTACTCCTACACGAAGAACGTTATCTAAATATCATACCAAAAATTAATAAACCAGCAATTTGTCTAAATTGGAATGTTTCTAAAACCCTTCAATTCAGTCGCAGACATTTTGGGTTCTGCTTGGAAAAAACGACAGATGCGATGTTCAAGGAACAGCTGATCACTGATAAAACTCTCATTTTTTACCGTTAACACATGTATGGTTTTATCGCATGCTGAATAAACCGCAGTGAACTGAACAATGTATTAAATAGAGGAGCATACTGTTTTATCACCGAGCAAACTCTCATAATAACTGAATATTTATCCCTGTAATGAACGCACGTCAAATCATATAATTATACAGCGGTGACGCTCGTCCGAACTCGGCTAATTCCGGTTATTTCCGATCAGTTGTGTATTGTAGTTTCGACCAGAAGTGCCGATTATCGGAGATGATTCATTTTGTAACGTCGAAAAATTTCAGGAAAATATATATTAATCTCATTAATTTGTTGTTCAAGCACAACTCATGCAAGTTTATGAGGGATCAAAGAAAAATTGGAACATGTCTGCTTTGCAGATGCATGCTAAAGATATTGCTTTCGAAAACATGAATTTGGACAATTATATGTTACAAAAGATGAGCGCATTATGATGCATGATCGATTTTTGTAAAACGTTCAAGTTCTAAAACATTCCTTCCGTTTTTCTTGCGGTGAATAATTAACGACAAGTATATTTTTTGTTTGAGAAACACGTGCGCATAATGTGGTAGACGGGTTCTCTGCTGTTTGTCTAGCAGGTACACAGTCTGTGCATGAATAGAAAATATCGTAGGTTTACCTGGAGAATTTTGAATATTATAAAGCATGGATATGTAGCATTATTATAATCAGTAAACCCTGAGAAGAATAGTTCTAGACACTAGAAATGGTTCTGATTGCAACTTGCACGTTAAGAATTTAGACGATAAACTGAATCCGTTCATGATCAGTCAAACTACTTACCCTTCTTTCATGTACCAAGTGACAATATCGATCACCAAGCCTAAAGTTATAAATCTTGATTGAGATTCAGTAAAAAAAACTCACGTACCAGATTGGTCCTTTCTGAGCAACGATTTAAAGAATGACTAGTGATAAAATACCAGTACTTAAAACAGTCAAAATCTGGGAGTACGACATTGATCATGAGATATGAAAAATGGGACTTCCGTTATGATTTCTTTATACGGTAATTATTTGTTCATTAAACGCAGGCTTGAATAATACCAAAGAGAGAATCAGTGGATGATAGTGAAACAAATAGTGACTAACAGCTATCAACTGACTGACTAGTCATTGACAATGAGATCACAAGTAGACAACATTTCTGCAAACTGTCTCTGTGGATGTTATTGATGACGTCATCGAACTCAGGATAGTTAGTGATTCATTTGTTCTTCAGTTTGTCAATGAAAAGAGTGATAAGAATCTAAAACAGGGCCTGAATGATTATTCGCTCATGAGTGTTAGTATTACATGAAATGTTTTTGCGGACGACTTAGCTGCGTGGAGAAATTAACAAAACTACGGAAATTGTCCGAGCTGTAAATAAAATGCTAACATAAAGGCTACAGACTTCTGACGTTTCTGAACTAACATTTAGACTTTCTGTCTACACATCTTTGTTCGTTTTTCGTCAAAATAAACACACTGAATAATTTGTATTGATGGGCTGTTGGCCATGAAGCATTTGCGATTGATATTCATCCAAACACAATGTCGTACGGCGATGACTCTCGACTAGAACCGCTGTTTACCTTCACGGGAAAATGAAATTTACACACGAATTACAGGTCTAGGAGAAATGAGTCAATGAAAATATCTATTACGGTACAAATATTTGCTTTCTCTATGATTTTCTCCCAGATGTATGTATTTTTTGTCATTCCATGGTTTACTGATACCGTTGGAGTTAACGTTCTTGGCGCGCATCAATCAATTAATCGTCTGCCAGATGTTTCCCATACAAACGTCTGCTTCTATTATCATGTAGACGAATTTTGACAACATTATTGTTGTTGTGAGAAAGAACTTAGTAACAAAGCGGTTTATTGTACTAGTTCTCTGTAAAAGGGTTAAGCTTTCAATCACTGACATCTTTGCTTAAGAACATAATGTATTACAAATATACAATTCAGCATTTCTCAATGCAGATGGCTGACGAATTATTGATTTCTGTATCATGGATTTCATTAGAATTATTGCAACATTCTTATTACCTTGAAATAAACTTAACATCTACAAGTATTATCAGAGGTAGTTACTCAGTTCTTAGTATGCAGTGAAGAGCAGAAGAATTTACCGGTGTAAATGTGGTTTCTGTTATAAAATATTAAGTTCCTCGTTTGCTATGGGAACATATTAATTTCGATGATTGGGTAGTATCCAAAAAAGATTGTGCACAATTAAGTATTCTCGATTTATCAAAGTCTCTAATGCATATTTCATAACCACAAAATTTTGCATATGTTTTTGCCATCCCAAATTTCCCTAGTAAGATTTTCTGGATTGGATTTCTTCAACGTATATAAGAATGATGCATGTTTATACCTGCCTTGCTATATATTCCCCATGGGCTCTCTGCATGGTGCTCGATTTTACGATTGCAACAAAACATGAATAATTGCTTTATGTTATCGTTCACTTTAAAAATGAAAATTAATTACATTTCACTTTGAATATAGCCCACAATAACATGCATTTTATATTTATCAAAACGGCATTTTATAATACATGTAGTTGCGTAAAGGATGAAATCCGGAGTGGGATATCGTATCATCCATACCGTATTTCAGACAGTTGTCAGTTGTGACGATGCAACTTTACGGTTATGGAATCCTTTGTAGGATTCTAGCATTCTGCACTTTGGTTGGGTCACAAATAATCAACGGAAGTGCTGAAATACTTCTTACAATTTTCATGGATTCTTAGTACAAAAATCGACTTTGTATTCTCAGGGCTACGAGACGTTTAATTGAAAACAACGCATAGTAGAGAAACTGAGCCTCGAGTTCATACCTTCAGTAGAAGAGTAATAACTTCATTTGTGTATGGACACCTCTAAAAATCAGGTGGAAACATCGAGTCACTTCTTTGATGCTAAAGTACACAAACATGTGTATAACTATTCCAGAATTCGGATGTTGCAAACTAGTGTACACTTTGTGCTCAAACAAACTTTAGTACATCATACACAGCATTTACGAGAATGTTTTAATGAAGCGCAAAGGCTCTTAATTAAAACTGATTTAAATGCAAACTGAATGCTTTTCTCGCTTTTTAAAATAATTAGCTTCTATCATACATAACTGCATTCTAATTATAAGTTTAGTGACTCATTCTGCCGAAGTACAGTTATCATGTTTTAAATATATCTTACAGCTGTCTCATATAGTAATAGAGGCCTTGTTCATTCCAGATGTTTGCAGTAATACTTGTCAATTTCAGTCACTTTTAGCAACACAATGATTTATGAAACTGACAGATGTGAAGTTTTGTCCTAAAATATGAATTAATGACAACCGATGCACGTGAAATGAGAGGCTCTTATCAATTTCCTTGTGTAAGTTATCGAAATAAACGTGGGTATCTTGATCAGCCAAATGTGCAGCCCTATGCGAGGGGCGCGACAGTCGTCTGCTACCTCATGATTTTCAACGTATTACAGTCCTCCGTTGTTCACATTTATTTTTTTATCGGCAAAATGCAATGATATTGTAGTGCTCCAATGAGCTCCACGAAAAACCACGCTTTAAAATGACGAGACAGACGGACGGACGGACAGCAAACTGACCACGATTTATTATGCCTGGGAAGACAGACTTATTCGCGTCCCCAGATTGAACTAAAACTGGACTTCAGAAATAATATTTTAAGGATGGAAGAATAACCTTAAACTAACTCTAAAATGCGAATAAAATTCCGTTCCATTTAAATAAAGAATTTATTTAAATAAGTTCCCTTAACAATAGAGAATGTCAGGATTATATCCCTGAAATATCAAATTGATAATTAATATTCCACCAATAAATAACAGTAAAATAATTACACATAATAACGCAAACTGGAATTAGAGTCTGTCAGTGCTTATATCTTGTAGGCAAATACAAGTCAGTAAAATATGGACAATAAAATTAAGAGTCTATAAAGTTTCCCACTTGATCTTCAATTTCTGATCAAAAGCAGAAATTTACAGTTTAGCTCTAAGATATTTACTTACAAAAAAATTGCGTTAGCTCACTTTTATTTAAATTTAACTCTTCTAAAAAATTAACAAAATATATTCATGCTTACCGTAAAGACACAGAAATCTAAAACTCAAGTCCACGAAAGGAAAGTCTGAAGTGCCCGAAAATCTGAGTGGGAGCCCTTATATACTCTCCAAAAATCCGGCAATCCGGTACAGAAAATGTCGGAAAAACCGTCATCTTAACTTGCTGGATTTCCATAAAATTGAGGGAAATCCATCATTTAAAATTGCCGGTATGAAAGAAACCATCATAAGAATACGACGGACAAAACTTACGGTGACTGAGTTTAAACAATGAATAAGTTACTAAGTTCAATGAAATTTATAAAATTATTACATCCAATAGACAGAAAAAAAAATAAAGTTTATTATCATTGCATTGGGTTTAATGATTCTTGCACACAAGTCTGATAATTTCCATTTAAATTTGAAAATTAACTGTGAAAGTCAATGTACTGCAATTACGACCTTGTGACGTCATTACCCATAATTCTTAGCGAGTTATGGTTAGACAAAAAACAACAACAACAGTGTTAATTACAATAAACAGACTTCACATCAAATATACGAATTGTCATGCATAAATACCGATTCAAATTCATGCCATATATAAAAATAAAGATGACTGCCAGGTTAAAATATAATACTCACTGTGATAAATCATTTAAATCAGCCATCAAAATTGACACACCACGTTACAATTCCGTACATGTACATAGAGTAAAGGTTAAGTAAAAATCGATACTTGAACAAAAATATCGTTGTCATCCAAAATTTGGGGCACTACAATATTATGGGAAGTGATTAGATTGACTACATAGCCAGCTATAAACACAAACTTTCCATAGAAACATGGAATGGTTTAATTATTGTCTGACGTATAATTTAGATCTTATGTAACATCACAAAACAGTTCCATGTTCATTTTTAAGTATAAAGAACTGATTGTGTTGTACTTGTACACACAATGTTTAGTCATTATAGTGTATCTGTATGTTTGCATACAATATTTCTTTGACTTGCATGCGAAAATGATATATTTCAATCAATGGTTGGTTTTGATCTGTCGCCGTTTGTGTAGAACTTCAATGTTGTTCGGTGGAGTAGTGACCACTACTTCCGTGTTACCATGAACACTAACCTGCTCCAGATCCGCAATCTGTCTAATTGGAACATATTATGTGATTCAGTAGTCACTGGGGAATGACCTTGGATGTTGTATGTCACGGAAAAACATGCAACTTCTTGACCAATGTCTCATCCAAGATTCCACTAAGCGGGCTTATTGGACAGGCTAATGAATACATGTATAATTATGCACATATAGATATATTTTGCGTCGTGATGAAAATATTATCATCTTTAGACAGTGAAGGAAACATTTTGTTCGATGAATGAACAGTTTGAAAAACATGGATTTCAATCCAAAAAACAAAGATGTTTTACAGAAAACCAAATCTAGTTTCCATCGGCGCAATTATCCAATGTAGTTTACAACATCTCGAAACATATAATTCCTTGGTCAGACAGTCTATAAAAGATTTATGTAAATACAAGGATGGTGCTGGCCGAAATTCATTTTTGTATGTATGTATGTTACCATGACATTCACAGCAACTAAGCAGGAAAGTAAAAGATTCCACGAGTAAATCATTCTAAATAACTTCCTTTTTATTCTAACATCAAATAACCTTAGGTTGACCAATATGTATGGTAATTTTAATCAAATTAGATAGATCCTATTAACATAAGTTGAGAATACTGCATTAAGGTATAAAACTGGGCTGGTGTATCTGATGAATCTGAAACATATCCATTTACATTTGTATGCGTGTTGTCTTATAGTTCTCTAAAACATATGTCTTTGTGATATTTTCATCTGGTTCTAAGACAGGGGAAATATCATTCCTCATTTTCGATTAACTTTCCCCACAATTCAGCAAAAAGTATATCTAAGTTAACTTCTGATGACAAGTTCGTTTATTTTTACGCTCCACATCTAGATCTCGTTAAATCCCAGGCAGATTCCGATGACGATGTACTCTCGGATAATCTCGGCCGAACACGATACTCGCCGCCAATAGAGTAAGGAAAAAGAGCCGGAATTGTCCGATACGTTACGAATAAAACGATGTAGTGTTAGGGCAACGCATGCGCCAGATGGTTTCTGTTATTTGAAGTACATTTCTTGTTTAGATATGGATCTGTACACCATTATGATCTTACCTGCTCTTTTGTATCTTCGCTGTTTATTTTTATGACTTTAGCGAGAAATATTTTAGACTATTTTCGAGTTTTGTATTGCGATTTGTTAGTCATATTTGCATATGAAAAAATATATGAAATTGGCACGTTAGTTTTCCATGCTGCTGTTTTTGTTGTTAGTAGATACAGCAAAGTATCACCTTCGGAAATTTAACGGCTGGTTTCAATTAGGAAGGTTTTCAGAAAACATTTGAAAAGCCACAAAACTATATGACTGATCACATGTGTGTGTGTATTTATCCTGCCTTTCGAGCATTAATATATGAAGAAAAATTAGTACCAACATCGTTAAATGAAAGATGACATTTTGACTGTTATGAAAGTCCCTGAATTAAGTTGATTACAGTTTATGAGTGAGATGGCTGACATTTCGTAATCCTTGATAATATCTGCCTTGTGGAAATTCGGACACAACGGGAGAATTCAAACTGATGTTTTAAACATCACACTGTCTGTGATTAATATTAATAATTGTTTAATATTTAATGCCAGTCATTGTGTATTTTCAGCGTGAGTGTATTTCCGTCCACGTCGGCCAAGCAGGCGTTCAGATGGGAAATGCATGCTGGGAATTGTACTGTCTTGAACACGGTATTCATCCAAACGGCCTCCTGATTGGTGGAAAATTGGCCACTGATGACGAGTCTTACAACACGTTCTTCAGCGAAACAAGCGCCGGGAAGCATGTACCAAGAGCTGTGTATGTTGATCTGGAACCAAGCGTTGTCGGTACGTAGATATACGTGGATACAGCTCGTATATTCATTTGTATTCTATCTATGGATTATAGATTATTTATGGAATTCTAAAGAAACACTCATGACCTCGAAAACCACAGCAAAGCTTTCTGAGTCTTAATAAACTGCAAAAACATATTGCAAAGCCGGAGGCCCTTCTGTTCTCGAAAACTGTAAGAAACTTTTCAAATAAAAGTCTGTAAAACTGTGGATATCTATTCCAATTAAAATCGTTAAAATGAATAATTAATTCATACTTGGATCGAAGCTTGATAGAAGAGTTTTGTAACAATTTGATTACGCGGTAAAAAAGTTAAAATATCACGCTTTGTTCTACTATTTGACGTTCTCTTGTTAGTTATACGGTACAACTACGTACATGAACTTATTGATAGAGAGGGAGCATGAATATTCAATATTACATCGAATTTCATGGAGGTCTGGTAACAAAAGACAACTGCTGTTGCCCTGCAAATATAAAGTGCCTCATTTAAAAGTGCGATTAGTAAATCTTAGTATTTGCATTTTCAATAAAAAATGAATTAGGAAGTGTCCTTATCTCTCAGTGTCAGTGCAATGTTTACATTATAACCTAGGAATGGTTTACATCGAAAAGAAAAAGTGCAGGTAGTTTTAACATTTCTAAGTTCTGTTTTGCAATAAAGCAACATCTACTTAAGTTCACACATCTATTTTATGATAAAATAAAGATTAAAGTTGAAAGCAATTATTTGCTCAACGTCCTCGATTAGATCATCAACAGAATAAATTCCAAACGCTCTGTGATCTTATCAAGTGGCATTTTGGGAGTTCTCTAAATCAAATGAACTGAGGAAATCCTCCAATCCCTATGATAACGTCCTCATTTCATTTGAAATTGATCTGTTAATCTCTTGTGTCAAATTGGTTTCCAAACACCTTTGTTCCCCTAGCGGTAAATTGCAATCGCAAGGAATGGACCTATAACGTGAGAATTTGGTCCACGTAAGTGTGTATGACCGGGATACTTCTGTAAATTTTGCAGACGAAGTTCGTACCGGAGAATTCAAGCAGCTATTTCACCCAGATCAGCTGATCAGTGGCAAGGAAGATGCTGCCAACAACTATGCAAGAGGACATTACACTGTGGGCAAAGAAATCATAGACCTTGTGTTGGACAAAATTCGTAAAATGGTAAAGGATTTTTTTCAGCACTACAGTTTTTGCACAAAGTTTTTCACGAATTAATTGGATGTTTACAATGAAATCTAAATGCTAGATTAAATATCAGTTTAGAAGACTTGGTTTTCACAGTATGCTGTAATTTAGTTCATACATTTGGTTCAATATACTGATGAATGTTGTGAAAGCATTAAAAAAACTATCATCTCCCCGAACACAGAGCCGATTTTTACACTGGTGAAGAAAAAAAACACTTCTAAAAACACTACTACTAGTTATTGCAGATTCCTTGATTTTTTCATGAGTGGTACTACGTTTCTAGAACTTCTACAGAAGTGTTAAATGCATCGTGATAAGGGTATGTTATAATTTGTAATGTTTTTGTCAGGACACTCATTATTCGTAGGATATCAAGAATGAATTCAACGTGTAATGTTAGCAATAAATGTTCTGTGTATTCAACAGGCGGACCACTGTGCTGGTCTTCAAGGCTTTTTGGTATTTCACAGTTTTGGTGGCGGGACAGGAAGTGGGTTTTCATCCCTTTTAATGGAACGGCTGTCTGTTGACTATGGAAAGAAGTCCAAACTTGAATTCGCCGTATACCCTGCTCCACAGGTATGGACCAAAAGCTTAACCAACAAGCAAAATCAAACGTATTATGAATCTATTCCCAATATTTCTAAATGAACTAGAATTCGTGTTTATAAGTTGTTTCTCGTAATCTGGAAACTCTCCCTTGACAGTAATAGTGGAAGTACAATCGAGATGTATCAAGGAATTAAAGCAAAGTTTGTACATTTTATACATGTTCTACAAAATTTGCTTAGAGGTTCAGATTGGTCTGATGGTGAGTCCCTAAAAATATAAAAGAGAAGCTGTACAGAGAGATAAAATGCAAACATTTTCTGACATTTCAGATTTCCACTGCTGTTGTAGAACCATACAACTCCATTCTCACAACACATACAACATTGGAGCATTCAGACTGTGCCTTTATGGTTGACAACGAAGCTATTTACGACATCTGTAGGCGTAACCTTGATATTGAAAATCCCTCCTACAAAAATCTGAATCGTTTGATTGGTCAAATCGTGTCATCAATCACAGCTTCGCTTCGATTTGACGGCGCGCTCAACGTTGATTTGACCGAGTTCCAGACAAATTTGGTGCCCTATCCCAGAATTCATTTCCCTTTAGTCACATACGCACCAATTTGTTCAGGTAAGAAGTGAAATACCCTTCCACATGATAAACATATATCTTTGACGATTCCTTCGAGAAATATCTCAAAATAAGGACATAAAAGAGAGTAATTATTTTATCAAGGTTATGCCAAATAAAGGATACTATATCATCATAGGCAAGTCTTACGCTTCCAACGATATAAAATACTACATTAACGGATAACTGCACACAAAGGCCGCTTTTCTCTTCATTTTGTAGTTTATGTTCACTTGTGTGTCTTGTACGACATAAAATATGACATCAAGAACTTGCCAAACGTTTGTACAATTTTTACCAAAACCAAACAAAAAGGTTATATATTCACAAATGAAATTTTATCATCTGATAAAGTTGTTATCTCGTAAATAGAACTAATGCTGTTACATTAACATTCCATTATTCTCCCATTTCCAGCCGAGAAGGCTTTCCACGAACAAATGTCCGTACAGGAAGTGACAAACGCTTGTTTTGAACCAGCCAATCAGATGGTGAAATGTGACCCACGTCACGGGAAGTATATGGCGTGTTGTATGTTGTACCGAGGAGATGTGGTGCCAAAAGATGTGAATGCAGCTATTGCCAACATCAAAACAAAGAGAAATATCCAATTTGTGGACTGGTGTCCAACAGGTTTCAAAGTAGGAATCAACTATCAACCACCAACAAGTGTACCTGGTTTGTATTGATAAACACACTTCTTACCATTCGGAAATTCCTGTACAAGAAATCAACAATAACAAATATTAAACCGCGACGTGTGACAAACGAAGACAACTCTGTCGGAAATACAAAACTGGACTACATATTTACACACCTTCATATTGTAGTTATCGCCCTTTAGCGCAAAATTTCAATCACAAATGTATTAGTTGTTTCAGTCAAATATCTTATTTTTTATTCTTACAGCTACATAGTAATTGAATAATCTTATTTGCACGTAGACTTGTTAATTGTAGTCATGGTTTCTAAAGCCGCTTTCTTTTCAAATTGTCTGTATATCTTATACATAAAATTGGAAAATAATCAAATGACTACACGCTAATTGCAGGAGGTGACTTGGCCACTGTACAGAGAGCTGTTTGCATGTTGAGCAACACAACAGCGATTGCTGAAGCATGGGCGAGACTTGACCATAAATTTGATCTCATGTATGCTAAGCGAGCCTTTGTACATTGGTATGTCGGAGAAGGTATGTAATCAACAGTGCAAAAGCGTAGCGCCCATTACGCACATTACGTGCGAATGAAAAATCCGCACCTTAAATTGTAAAACCAAAACATCGTATGATGAGTTTTCTCTTCGTGCTTCACTGTGCGTATAAACATTTCATTTTTGCCTACACCTACACAAATTTCATATGACAAATAAACTACTACTCGAAAGTACCGTGTCTGGAGGTTGCAAGTAAGAACATATAGCTCATTGTGATCTAAGTGTCTTTAGCATAAAACATTCACTTTATGAAATGTTTTCCATGCATCATTCACTTTATAAAACGCTCCCCAAACAACATTCACTTTATGAATGCAGGGCCATATCTATACCTAATGTATCAAGCCTGTAAAATTAACTTGAGAGAAAATTTGATCATCATAACAATACTGCTAATGGATGAACATGTGCAAGAAAAATATTCTTCCAATACAGGTATGGAAGAGGGTGAGTTTACTGAAGCAAGAGAAGATCTTGCAGCTCTCGAGAAGGATTACGAGGAAGTTGGAGTGGATTCCGTGACTGATGATCCCGAGGAAGACTGCGAAGAATACTGAAATTAGTAGATGCTTGATTGCAGCCTCGTTGTCTTTTGATTTTAATCGACTAGGTGGATAAACGTTATCGTTTAAATGTGAGGCACCTGAAACTGAATTATTTTCACACCTTTAATACTGTACAAGAATACAGACAATCAGAGGCAATCATTAGATGATGGTGCTATTTATAGATATTGTTGTAGTGCAATTTCCGGTCTTGTCAATGTCTTGTTAGTGCGTGCCATGATACTCGCGTCTGGAGTCAGTGACACCAGTCGTTATATTTATTTATATATCATTGAACCTAATATTTCGGAAGCATTTTTAGAGGTATACAGTCCACAAAACGTAGTGTGAATGACTGCACTTAATGAAGGGAGACAACTGCAAACAAGATTATATGTTACTGTATTCGTACGAAGCCCTCCACGTTAATTGACTTGACAAGCCCAGAAATCGCTTTATAAACATTTTTCATTTTATTTATTTGTATTTATTTCATTTAAATTCATTTGTGTGAGCTTTGCTTTTTTTTCATACATATCGCCGATTAAATTTGTTTGAAAGTGATTTGAATATATGCATATATATACAAGCTCACTTGTAAATATATGAAGTTTTCGCTAACTAGACTAAACCTGCAAAATCTTAAAAATATATGTCCCGTTTTATACAAAGTTTTGCGTCTTTTATTTCCGGTTGCGTCAACTTGTAACGCAGTACAAATATAAATATTCATTCAAGTATATTCTGCTTGATAAATTTTTCTTCTAGCATTTGTATAAAACTATTCAAAACAACAGAAAAGTCCTAATTACTGAAAGGATTTGTTTGTGATGTCAGTTAAAAGTTTTGACCAATTGTGTTCGTGGACCAAAGATTTAATTCATACAAAATTACTGATGCTTAATGTCTGTTGGGTAATTGCTTTCAACGATTTTGATTTTTGATAACAGTGCGATAATCTTACATTTGTGCTGTTTGAGGTATCTAAACCATGATGTCTATTTCGTGTGCTTTTATTTTAATGCACTTTGGAATTAACAGGTCTTTATAATTTTGTAAATGTCTACATGAAAGGTACATGTATTTGGTTTTTTGTGACATGCAGCAAATAAATGCAAATTCGTGAATGTTTATTTTGTTTTTACAGCATGTAAGTCTGCTACAAAGACTTCGCCTAAACCACACCCACAAACATTTAAACTGTTTGTTTCTAGATATCGTCTCCCTACAGTGAATTGTCTCCATTGGGTGGTATTATTTTTGTTAAATTTATGAATTTATGAACTATTAATCCCTTCGTTGCAATAAGGGAATATAACATAATATTCATCGGGGGCAATATTAGACTGTTTGTTTTATTGACTTATTGTCACTAGGGTAAAACGCCGTTTTCAACAATTTCACAGTTATGTACGGCGACCGGTTCACCAAACCAGTTTTCCTGGATTGAACACTAACCAGTACTAACTAATCCTTCCACAAGGAGACGACAACATCTTCACATATCGAGAAAAATCGACATTTTTGTCAATTTTCATAGAAGGTATGACCTGCCGCGACTGGGATTCGAACCCGGATCTCCGGGTTGCAAGTCTAGCGCACTAATCAAGTAGAACTTGTACTAACATGACAATATTAAGGAATATTCGGGACTTGAATGGATTAGGTGACACCCCATGACCTCGATGACAATATAGCTTATCGACACGAACAAAATGGCACTCAGAGCAACAAAATACAAAAATGTATATCATATACAGTCGATCCCTGACATTTATCGAGGATTTTAGTAATCGCTAAATATTGACCCTAGGATTGATCAAAATTTAACACTGATCTATATTTAACGACTTTTTAAACAAAATTTAATGTTGAAAACCTGGGTCGATTTTCAACGTTGAGAAATGTCCCTTGTGGGTCAACGGGGTAAAACTTTTATGCAACACCGGTTCGGCACACACGGCACGTGAAATACTAATGAACCACGTTGTTAAATCTACAACTAAAACGACAAGAATTCTTTAAAAATAGATTTCGTCAAAAGTGGAGACTATTATACGAGAGACAAAATCAGTTTGTTTGTCTGATTTGATTTGTATTTACATGTATTTGTACTTCTTATCAGAATTTCAATGATTTTATTTGCTATATATACTGGCCGTCATAAGAAAGTAACCATCATAAAAATTCTTCTATTTTGGCCCAATATACTGACCTTGAAATTTTAATGGTATACAGCAATTTTATGGTCAATAATGGATAACAATAAACCATATCATGAAATGTTTTACCTATTTCCAGAATTACATTCGTCTCAATCACTTGCGCTTTGTCTATTTTATACCAACATCACTTACTGGTTACTTTCTTATGACGGCCAGTATACAAACTTTGATTTGGACTTGTGCTGGTAATATTTGCTTAATATGTTAAGGTCCTTCACTCGCGCAGTTTTGATTACCTAAGTACTATCATTTAAATGATAACATTCGACTTCTTCAATTTTTTTATCAATTTATTTACCAAATTAATGCCGACATACAGACACAAAATTTAAAACGAATATACCTTGTATCTACTTTGAGATAAAACTGGTGAACTTATATTTTGATACCAATTCAATCGACATAGATCTGATCAACTGACTTGTTCCAGGAAAATTGATCAACCTCTGAGTCTACATTATGACGATTTTTTATAACACTATATAACCTATAATTAATATATGTACGATGTTACAGCTTTATGATGCACGATATTACAGCTTTATGATGCACGAGACAGACAGGCAGGCAGGCAGGCAAACTATGATAAGAAGATAGTAATATTCACACATAAATGATTGTGCATTAAGGACGATTTCGGTAGTTCGTAACGCGCAACATTTCTGCACATAAGGGAGACAATAAAGCTCTTCACGGAAGAAACACTTGCATAGTTTTCGGACAACTAACGTATCCGCGAGCGCGCTAAAAACGCAACCTATAATGCGTGCTCTATTTTTTAATAGTGACTAATTTATGTGAAACACTTCATGTACAGTTCATAATTAAATTACTTCATATGACTGTAATGGAGGTTCATCATTTATTGCAAATATTTGTTGATGATGTAGCTGATATTAGGACTCTGAGCTAACATTACCTCAAAGACTCAAATGTCTTTTTAAAGCGAAATATGTGGTACAAAATTGTTCTAAGATATATATCAAAACTAAAAAGTTTTATTGGATGATAAACAGAAAACTACACTTTATTAACTTCATATACACATTACAAAATTTAACTGAAATTGGCAAATATTTGTTGACGATGCAACAGAATTTAGAAGTTGGCGGTAAAATTAGCTCAGTAACCCCATGTTTTTATCTCTGAAATGTGTTTATTAGACATTGTTCTACGATATATATATATCTAAATTAGAAAGTTTTATTGGAAAATAGGCAAAATCTTTATTAACTTGATATGCATATTTTTGATATTAATCATATTTGTCGACTATTTTTGACAATATACTTGAATTTCAGAGTTGAGACTGAAATTAGCTCGGTAACCTCATGTTTTTATCACTGAAATATGTTTATTAGACATTGTTCTAAGATATATATCAAAATTAGAAAGTTTTATTGGAAGAATATCGGATAAGGGGGAATAAAAGATGAAAAATAATATTTTTTTTGTCGAAATTGCAACCCATTTTTTCATGCATGCAGTTGAAAATAAAAACATAGTATGACAGAATTAAATCATTTATGGTATGAATTGTGTTAAATTAACACAATATATGCCAAATGAATACTTGCATGTAAAAACAGTATGTCTGAGCATGATTTTATCATGATATAACAGTGATAGTATGTGTTTAGCGATAAGCTCTTTGTACACAGCAAATCTTAAAAAACAGCTGCACACCTACACAAAGTATGAGCTGTTATCTCGAAAACGAGTTCGGTGACCCCTGTTTTTCTTTCCATTTTTGGATTTGTTATACTTTTTTCTATAAAATATGAAAAAATGATCACTTTTCCTTGAATAAAACAAAATGCAGAAATCGTCCTTAATTGAATGGCATTTTTCTCGAGAGGAAGGCAACAAAAACTCGTGCTGACGGGATGTGACCGAATATATATATATGTATGTATATAAATATCAGGCATTGTCAATCAATCTAACACTTGAGTATGATTTATTAAAACGGAAATCTCATATAGAAATGAAAGTTTTAGAGATCCATAAATATGAAATAAGTTTAGATTTATTTCGAAATAGATTAAAAAAGTGTTTGACTCAAATACAAAGTTAAGTTTTAAAGATCAATAGATTAATCTGAATTAATCAGATGTTATTTCAAAATGGATAAAACATGAGATTATTGATACCCCGACTTATATTACTGGAGTGAATTAACATAACAAAAAGGAGAATTTTAGCTTGATTATCACATGTATATATAAAATTCCCTGTGCACTGATTAAGTGACACCTTATTTTGGTGATTTCACCATTAAAACTGTTAACGTCGATGTCAGTCATAGCAGTTTGACAAAGTTTGCTTTCAGTTTTATTTTCATGAGTTCATTAGTTGAAAAGAAATAAATTCAATACATTATAATAACACTCTTAAGTTGTTACAAATACTTTTAACATTTTTATCTGTCCCGTATTTATGCTAAAATCGATATATCCTACCCTCATTTTTCCAATACTTGCCGTGACGTATACAATCCAAGGTGGATATTATTAGGACTAGAGTGATCGATATTTTGTATTAACATGATTTAACGTTAGTGTGTACAGGTATATACATACCCGCTTAGTTAAGTTCAATAATTACCTATATACGGACATGGAAATCTATAATGTGAATTACGCGTAAAAACAAACATGTATAAGCAGTTTAAGAAATTTAATGGATTAGTAAACTCTGATGGAAATAAACTCAGTGAAAGAGTGAAACATGGAGATAAAATTGACGAGGAAACTGACACAAAAGAAACACAATCCGACCTAAACGATAATAAGATTTGCGTGGATACGCTTGGCAACAGTGTAAACAGTGTTGGTCAACTAGTTCATAACAACCGGAAGTTGGTCCTACATTTTGACATCCGGAATACCGTGCTTGTAGCCGATTCGGTTACTAATGTGTCGGTTGAACAGGCCCTTAACAGTTTCTTGACTGGGGTCGTGTGGGGTCACGAGGGGCCCGACGGGGAGTGGATTTGGCATTCTGACCAAATCTCTCTCACACAGCCGGCAAGTAACGTTATTACATATTACAAATACCTAGAAAAGAAATTTGTAAAAAATACAGACGATCGTACAGCACTTCGATTAGCGACGGGTGATTTTGTTCACAGTAAGATAGGGGATAGGTTTAAACCATATCTTCAATATCATTTAGATTTACTAAAATGGCGGCACGATTTTGAACATGACACTCATAACATACTAACTATGTCCGGACTTGACGGACAGCAGTATAATTATATTGTCCCTGCCTTGTATAAATGTATACACCATTTGGTCAAAACCGGAAGAGATTTTGCAATAGTGTTCAGGACATTTGGTTTGGATGCTCCTAATGTGATTAAAAGCTTAGATCTCGGACTTAAAGGTAACCACCCAGGTTATCCCAAATGCATAGACTTAAATGTGGACCTCAATATCGGCACGGTCAAGCGAAACGCGAAGGAACCAACAGTGTTCACAGTAGTGTCTGGCCCAGACGGG
Source organism: Lutraria rhynchaena (assembly GCA_008271625.1). Taxonomy (NCBI): domain Eukaryota; kingdom Metazoa; phylum Mollusca; class Bivalvia; order Venerida; family Mactridae; genus Lutraria; species Lutraria rhynchaena. The sequence goes on along the minus strand of VIBL01000154.1, from coordinate 503,650 downwards.
AGCTCACCAAAAACATTCGTCGGTGATAGAGCAATTTACGACATGCTGTCGCAAAAGACGGGCATTTCTGGATTTAGAGACGACGTGCACTATTGGCTGGAGAATTCATACCATCATGAAACCTCAAAACCCCATATTATAGACCCATTTGATAGTAATGTTCATCATATATTCTTTGACGATAATTTTAGAACATATGAAGACGACAGCATTATTGACGTCAGATTGTTCGAGTCACGTGACGCCAAAGACGCGCGCAGTTTGAAGAAAGAGGAAATAGCACAATTTGACAATGTATGTATGGTCCAAGCAGATCTCATTAAGTGTATAGAGGACGACAGTTACTATGTTGATAGAATACGCGAATGTGAATCTAACTATAATTTATTTCTTACCAGGTGGAATCGTCTTTCAAGAAGTTTTTCTGTCAATAATGTATTGTAAATGGTTTTAAGTAACCTTCCGTTCAGATATCTAGTGTTCCTATGGAGTTCTGCATAATGTTGTACAACAGAAAAGTATATTTAATACCTTTTAATATAGAGTCAATACTAAATTAAGATGAACATTTTGCTATACATGAAATATAGCGGCAATGTTTTATTGTTAGGTTAGCGTTTTTTTTTTAAATATTTTTATTTATTAAAACGAAAGAAAAATACTTAAGACGCTGATATGACGATGTTGATCAGACGGATTCTAAAGTTATCATTTTATGATGAGTCTTTCTTTTGAAAGTTTCATACTTTTAATCCTATCACATTTACATAATACGATCGTTATTTTCCTTCTGGATTAGAAACTCTGCTAGAAACTTGGAATATTTTATTTGTTCTAGGTACACAATCATACATACATGTATAAATAAACATATACATTTTTTACTCAAATCAAACAAGTGCCAAACACATCGAAATAAAGCGTTTATAGGCATGACTTTATTGATCATGTGACCATAATTTATTCTCACACCATGCTGCACTCACCCAACTCTTGGGACCAGATTTTACACACTTAAATTGTCATAAGATAATCAATTCAAGTGTTGTACAAGTAAATGTTTACATACATTTTCTGAAATAATTAGAATATTTTTCTTGACTGTTGAAATATGCTGTAGTGTTTTAGTACAATTAGGACTCGTGATAGTTTATTGAATATTACCTCATCCCAGATAACCCTATAACACAGGAAGGTCAAAGAACAAGTTCTACATTATGTTCCAGTATTTCCCTGATAGATATGTTTGTTCATGCCTGGTTACATGAATTCAAATATTTAAAAAATAACTTGATGCAATTTTATGTCAAATGCAATATGTACATGTAGATTGTTTCGTGTACGTATATTTTTATTATAAATTTGTTTCAGTTGCCTGTTACTTTAATGTACAATGTACGTAAAACTAATAACAATGACAAACTCTGATGATGGCGTTGTATTATATTTACAGTTTGTGTAATGCAGAACGTTGTTTCAGATGATGACCACAGATAAAAATTATATGTATACAGACCCATCACTTGTCAAAATATATCAACAGGCATTTGTCTACAAATAAAATTAAACGCATCCTAAACATTGTATAACACGTACATGTATGTATACATGCCATTTATTTCGCCATTATGGTGTAATCGATCAATCTATCGATTATTTGAGCAACTTTGTAAACTTTATCAATAACACAATTACACTTAATATCGATTCTTTAACGAATAATTTAACAATACATCTGACTTATATAACTTGATAAATGTTATAATTCATTAGAAACTTTCTGGTTTTTTTACCATAAGTTGATTTCACGCGAAAATCTCACGAATAACAAATCTCAATAAAAGTTAATCCCTAGTTTCAGAATGTGTAAACGCGGAATACAGCACAATGAATGTACATACAACATTTTTAAGCTACACACAATTCATTTAATAAGAAAACAACAGAATTGGTCTGTACTTTGCAAAACAATAAAGCCTCATTTAGCCATTAGTTCAGTATTAAGACCATCTCATTATAAAAAGACCATCATATTATAACAGTAACTTATTATCAGACCGGTATGCTATTGTTCCTCTAAATTACAATTAGATCAAGAGACCGCTTCGATATTAAGACCAAAAAAGGCTTTAATATTGAGGTTTAGTTAAACCATTATAAAAAACACACTAGGTACGACTTTACACAATTTACTCCGTCGTTTTAACAAAGTCGTAAATTTTAACTATCCCTGAAACATTGACATTTGGTATTTTTTAAATGTCAATTTTAAAAACCAAAAAATTGACAAGGTCTTCCAGTCAATCATAAATGAACGAATTCCAATAGTTAATGACAAGTTGTATTTTGCGGTATGTGCCAAAGTTAAATACACCAGTAACGATTTCTTCGTGGTAAAAGTATGTATGTATGGTACATTTGTAAATAGATTGTTCATATTTTTGAAGGCGACATACAACAATTTAAGTGATCCATGTTTTGACATTTTTATATCTACAGTCTTTGGGATAATTTGAGGTATCCAGTGTACATGTGCTTAAGAACATCACTTACAATCGTTTTTGTGAAATGTAACACATATTCTCAACTATTGAAAATAGAAATTAACTTCTTACCAAGGATATTACTTAGAATGCAAATGAATTGAAAACTTTGAATGTCAGTGACTACATAAACAACTCTAATATATCATGAACTTAATGTAGTTTACACATTTTCAAGATCAAAAGATCCCTTTCTAGTTCCGTCCGTCCGCTTTGCTCAACAGGTAGAACATTTTGTTCCACAGTCCTCAGGTTCGTAAGTTAGAAACCAGGGGGCAGCACCAGTTCTCAGATTAGATTTGGTTGAAGGCATTATACCTAGAACATTCGTCACTCGCCATTGATCCGCGAGATTAAAGTTGGCACTTACTAATCGGAAACAAGGTAGTACTGGCTCAGAATCTAGGAAGCCTGCATAGGATAGCTTTTAAGGTTAGTTGCCCCTGAAATGAACTACTGCCGGAAAACAGGCGTAAACCCCGAAAATGCAAATATGGAATATATTCTGTCTAATGTTACAGTATTGTCAGTACTTTGATCGTAAGACATGTGGAATAATACAATCGTTGTCTATAAGCGCAAACATATAGAACTAAGTCTTTACGCTTAAACAAACACAAAACTAAGGATGGTCAAAAGTGAACAGTTCAATAGAAACCGTAGTTATGTATAAAAACAAGTCGTCCGTCCCTCAATTAGAACACCGATTGTATGTTTGATAACGTTCTTAAACTAATATTAAATTGACAGCAAAGGGGGATTTGTTTTTGAATATGATATTAGTAATATCTATATTTATCTGCCTTTTAAATCGATCTAATCAGTTACATATAACCTACAATAAAAATATCGGTTTACGCCTAGTATTTTGAAGTAAGATTATGTTTGTCATGCCGACATTGTTACCGCACTTTACATGTTGTATTTACAACAGGATTTTAAAATTTAGAAGTTAAAAGTAGATGATCGTAAACATAGAACAGTAAACAGTTTCTTAAAACTCCAGTTTTAATCTAGAACATGAGGGTGTGATAAATATACATGTATACGTGTTACGCACAATGCAAGAGAGCAGAATGCACAGCCATGCGCAATTTAATAATAAGGACACCGTGAAAATCACTATTTATCAACAACACTTTGTATTCATGACAGAAACTATGACTATGAGAGAAAATTAAATCATTTTGGAAACACAAATTATTACAAGCATAAACTAGTTCATATGTTACACAATGATAACCAATGAGTATAAAAGAAAAAAGAAACAACTAGATGAAATAATTATATTATGCATGGATATCATAATTTTATGCAGCGAATATTTGCATAAAAATTAATTTGCGTCTTACACAATATAGCGTTGCACATGTTGTGAGGGAAAGGAAAGAGGGACGATGAATGAAATGCATTAACTAAACTTGAGGTGTTTCTGATGGAAATACTTGTAACAAAACTGAGAAAATTAAGTCTGCACAGAAATCTTGGTTCAAGATATGTATTGGACTTTATTTCCACTAGTTGTACAATGAACCTGACAATTGCAACCTGTTCCTTCTCATTCCTCCTCCATCCAACTTCTCTCCTACATGAGGTTTAATTTAGAACTGGGAGAAAAAGATGTCAGCAATAAAAAAACAGAAAGGCAACTAAAACTTGATCAATTTTTAATCATAAATAAATTCTGCACATTTTCATTGGCAAACAGAAGAACAGAAATAATTTCAATCCAAATTATACACAATACAATTATGAATTACATAATACTTGATAATATAATATATGCACTTAAACGTGTCACCTATGGCAACATTATATCCAGGATTTGGTCTTAAACTATTTTAAACATGAGAAACAAGATGGCCCTTTTTTGCTCACCTGAGTAAAGATTGAAACATCTATGGTTTTTCTTTGATTTGACCTACATACTAGTTTTTGGACCCAGACGATCCATGTTCAAACTAAACAAAGATATCATTAAAATAAGCATTTTGAAAATCTAATCAAAACTGCAACCTCTAGAGTGTTAACAAGGTATTCCAGTAATTTGATCTGGTGACCTAGTTTTTGACCCCAGATGACCCATGTTCGAACTTGACCAAGATATCATTAAGACGAATATTCTGACCAGGTCTGATGAAGATTCATGTGACCACTAGAGTGTTAACAACCCCCAGGTGTTGACGCCAGATGCCGGAGTAGATTGAGTGATCACTATAACTCACTGAGCACTACGTGCTCAGGTAAGCTAATAAAAACAGAAACAGTCACAATATTTTTGTGTCAACCCATTAAATTATCATAACAGAATAAAATAATGGTCACAGAATAGATTCTGCACGCAAACAAATCATAATGCTCATCAAAATGTCTTCTGTCCTTGTTTCATAGTTTGATGCAGGTAAGAGTTACACAATATGGAGGCCAAATACCTGTTAAATAATGTCACCATGTAGCAATTATTATAATTTTTGAAAATGAACAAAACAACTTTGAAATGTAGAGAATTAGTATAATTTGTGAGTCTATTTGTTTTCACAAACAACAGCAAATGGTATTGAATAAAAGCAACTAATATTCACTTGGAAAAAAAACATAAAAACACCTGCACACGTTCATACACTGAAAACTTCCTAAGACCCAAATCAAATCAGTGACTTCTAGAGTGTTAACAAAATTTCCATTCTATTTGACCTAATGACCTAGTTTTTGACCCAGATGACTCATGTTCGATCTTATCCAAGATACCATTGAGACAAACATTCTGACCAGGTCTGATGAAAATTCGCTAAAAAGTGTGACCACTAGAGTGTTAACAACCCAAGGTGTGGATGCCACACGCCAGAGTAGACTGACTGATCACTATAGCTCACCTAAGCACTACATGTTCAGGTGAGCTAAAATGGGAAGTCCAAAATCTGTACAAATCAAACACCACCAAAAAACTGTATTTACTACTTTAGGACTCCACTGATACCATCTATATGCAAAATATGAATAAGAATAAAGCAGATATCAAAACTTGTCACAAGGTACAAGAGTAAAATAATCAAAACTAGAAGTTCCAGTCATAATGAATGATTGTAAACTGTAAAAATCACTTCATTCCAGTAACTCAAAGAACTTCAAAGCAGGTGTAAAGTAGTTGATAACAACTAACTGACAAAAAAATAAGAAGAATGTAAGCCAGCTGATCAGGCACAAGTTTGAAAATAATAACAACTGAGCTTTGCAGACCCTCAATGTACTGATGATGTAAGATGTGGAACATAACTCAAATACATCGAGCAAATTATTCCTATATCATTTTTTTAGACTCAAAAAATTTCCAAGAAAAGGTAATGAATTTTGTATTCTTTATACACTAATCATAACATGTCTATAAAAAAATATTGCATGCAACCCGTCATATTTATTTCAGAGCATAATTCAAAATACTTGAAATGGAATTATGGGTAGACAAACTATTTGATCAATAACAACAAATGACTAAATAAATGAAGGGAAACAACTCTTACAAACAATTTTAATGTCTAAAGACAAATATTCAAATCTGAGATTTCCCTAAAAGTAATTCATCAGTTTTATGATCAAATAAACATAATAAATTACCATAAATAAATTAAACTGTAAAGCATTTTGGTACACGTTACCATAATTTGACTGTTTTTAAGACAAAAATTCATACTCTATCAGTTTGTGTTTAAGTATTCATCCAGAAGTTTTTGTGGAGAAAGTTTTTCAAGCTCTGATGTTTGTTTGTTTTTATGTGATTTATTGTAACTGGGGTTTAATGCCATTTTTCAACAATTTTTCATTTATATACGGTGACCCGTTCACCAAACCAATTTTCCTGGACTGTATACTAACCAGTACTAACATACCTTTCCACAAGAAGCTGGCAACTTCTCCACATATGGAGGAAAATCGACTTTTTTTTAAATTTTCAAAGGAGAGTATGACCTGTGGCTACCAGGATTCAAACTTGGACTTCAAGGTTACAAGTCTAGTGCTCTAACCATTTGACCATTGCTGCAGCCTTCTCTAATATGAACTGACCAAATAGTTTGTCTAAGATTCAGATCTAAGATTTATAACCTAATATTACATATGATTTCAATTAGACAGCAACAATACCAACAGAATACAGAATGGCAATAAAGCCCTTTATTTTCTAACAATTTTGACTATATAAAACTTCAAATTTGATTTTTTTGTCAGAAAATATGAATAATAGAATTTCAAGCCCAGTACTTAATTTCTTGATGTTCTTACCCTCTACATTTGTAACGAGTTGAACCCACATGGGTGCTGCCATTATTTTAACCACAATTAACATTGATTTTAACTGGTAAACAATTGGTACTTATTGGCCCAGGTTCATTTTAACCTAGTTTCCATTTTTCACTGATCATGTTAACATTTGATTTGCAAGAAAGTAATTCATCGAAAATGGAGGGGAAAAAGAAATTTTGGATTTTGAAATAAATAAATTTAGACATGGTGAAATAAAAAGGACAAATTAGAGTACTAGTATTTGTCTGATATATATCTTTAACTAGTCCCAATTTCACACATTTTAGTTTGAGATTCTTTACAATTTAGGGTATTGAAAAGGGAAGCAATTTTCATAAATTGGTACAAGTTATAACAATTAGTGTAAATAAATACAACTTCATAGTTGACATATGACTGAAAATTGGACAAGGTCACAAAGCAATTTAAAACTTATTATTTACTAATAAAGAGACAATGAATATGGAATAAAAATTTATATTCCTTTTTATCTGGTTTTATGCCTGTTTGCAAATGTATTTCAGTACATTCCAGCAGGCAGTTTTATTACCCAGTGTTCCAACAAAGACTGTTCTCGGAGCAAAATTCTCCACATGAATCACAAGGATCTGCAGTGGACAATGAATGACATTAAATATGTTTTAATGAAATCATCACAGAACACAGATTCCATGCCTAGAGTTTGAACTCAATTACCCTAAGTATATAGACCTAATGCTCTCTCCATTGAGCAAAGCAGGAGGGCTAAGAGACAATACAGAGGAATGTATTTTAGTTACAAGTAAACCTTTCACAGCTAATAAATTATACATCTTCATACCCAAACCACATTAATGATGATGACTAGTGCAAAATGAACACACCAAGAACAATTTTCATAAAAAGTCATAGAATTGTTCCAAAACATTTTCACCACAAATTCAAACTACACTTCATCATCATCAGAATCGATGCAAATAACTTCATAATCCATATATTCAGGATCAGCAGAATGTGTAGCAATTTCATTAGAATCATGAGTTTTACTCACATCCTTTTTAATCACTGGCACACTCCAGCTAGTTTCTGGCTGTGAAATAACTTGTTCAGCAACTTGGAGTGTCTGTGAGGGTGAGCAATTTTCTATCTTGCCATCAGCTATCCTGAAGTATTTAACTGAATTTCCATTTACAGCGCTAGAGACAGAAGCCTGATTAGTAGGTACAAAACTATTGCCAAATATTTTTGCTGATGCTGTATTTGAGTAAGAACACTGCTGAGAAGTTGATAAAGGTTTATGAGATATTATATTAGCAGGGTAAGCAGCTTTGTTGTCTCTGATATTAATTTGCTGCAAACTAGTCTGTCCAACTGGTTTGTTCAACAAACCTAACATGTAGCTCGCAGGTCCAATTTTTTTCCTTCCATGAATTTTACAGCTTTCCTTATTGACCCTGCATGCAGCGCATGAAAAAACCTGCCTTACAGATGACAGTGATTTTGTAGATTTCCCATCATCTTCTTCATCAGATGACAAACAAATTACCATATTATCGTCTTCACGAACATTAGTAAAGATCTGTTTGCGTTTCTGACTACCAGATAGTTCTCTTGGAGCAACAGACAGCCTTTGTTTCTGAGTTTTACACATGCTTGTATTTGGGCTATAAGTGTTCTGCTGTATAGGCAGTACCTGAAGTCGCATTCCTTGATTTCCCATTGGCACAGTGCGCACCAAAAGTTGAGGAGTCGGTACATAATTTCTAACTTGATGTGGCATTTGATTCATGGTCATACCTTGAACATATTTTGGTGGAAACATTGCTGACTGGATCTGGTTTTGTCTAACTCGGCGATTGTATTGCTTTAAACTGCTTGTATCAGGAAGAAATCTTCTTGGTTGGGTTCTAGGAGCTGTCCAGTATTTTATGTCTTTTGGACTTATTCTTGATAATGATACATTGCATGGCTTCATTCTTTTAAGTTTGAGTCTACTTTCTCTATTTAGGCCAAATCTTAGAGTTTTAATGAACTCATATTTGTCTGCCTTATTAAACTTATAGAAGTGGAACCATTTATTCATGTACTTTTTAGTAAATCTGAAAGTGCACTGAGGTGGTGGCCTGTTTCGCAATTTTTCAACCATGCGATTTTTTTTTACTTTTACTTCTGGACAAGCCAGACTGGCCGGGTCAGTTTTACAAAAGCTTTCCACATTTTCAATTATAGGCACTTTGTTTTCATAATTCCAATGTTTCTTAAGTCTTTGTCCAAGTGGAGAAGTCAGAGGTATCCCAAGAATAGCAGACTTTGATGGCACCTTATGTGGCTGAGTGATTACCTCATCTGTGCTACTCTCACTAGACGAGTCAGTTTCTTCTTTTTGAGTTTTCTGAGCTTGTGAAGGACTTGAGAAGCTTAGCTGACGCCGACGTCCACTCCCATCATCTCGACTTAATTGAGACATGATTGATTTTGGAGTGCGGGGAGTAAGAGGCACTGTCTGTTGTGCATCATCCACAGTTAGGTCAATAATCTGACAATCATCATCAGTCAAACTCTTCCGTGGAGATTTCACAATCTCTTCCACTATTTGAGATGGAACAAGACCAAGAGATTCAAAGTATAAATCCCTGTTAGGTGGAATGTAAATGTCCTTAAACCTTCTTACACCATGTCTGAAAGTCTGAGTTTTTGTTGGTAAACCAAGAGGCAAAGATTTAATGTTTGATCCAACCTTTCTAAGCAAAGTAGGAACAGGAATTGCAGCATTTTCACTCGCTGAAATAACCAACTCCACATCACTATCCCGCAAAGCTTCCATCTGCAGATTTCTATCAGAGGTTAATGAACTTGATGGTTTTCTTTGAACTACTTCATTCGAATTCACTTCTGGCTTAAACTCACAAGCATCTTGGTGCTTAACTAAAGTTGACTGGTTTGGAAATCCCTTGGCACAGACAAAACAGATCCATACAACATCATCTAAAAATAAAGAAATGAACGAGTTTTAAGAATTAGTAAAGATAAATAATATCACTCTCATCAAACAGTATCTCAGTAACCAATGAATTTTTTACAAATTTTCAAGTAAACACACAATATTTAATAAAGAATAGGACTTAAACATTTACACTAATTATATCACCCCCAAACATAAAATCCAGGAAAAATATTGTACAGATGTATCTGAATTCAAACTAAATTAAAATATTTCAATACATACAACATGTGTTTGATAGGAATAATCTAATAATCAATGACTAATGCTGTAATATAATAATAATAATAATAATAATGTTATTAACTGCAGGTTTAACAAAAAAAACAAACCTTCACTTTTTTCATCTTTAGATCCTGTCATATCATTAGAATTAGAAGCTTTGACAACATCTAAAAGTTTATCACATTTCATTTCTTTTGTTATCTTTAAACTTTGCTGAATTTCATCACTGGGTTTGTTGGTTTTACTAAAACACACTTCACTTGCAAGTTCAGATGCTTTGGTAAATGTTCTACATGCTTCAGGCATCTTTCTTTCAAGACAATCTTCAGCACTACAGGCAACAAGTTTTTCGCATGTCATCAATCTATCCAGATCAGCAGAATCTGTTGGTGAACTTTGTCGTATTCTAGTTCTTTCACTATCATCTTTCAAACCAAAGTCTAAGGCATTAATGTTTGAAAAGGCCTCCTTCAGTGAATTAGCAATTTGTTCATCAATCTGAGCAATGATATCATCAGAGATATCTTCTTTCTCTTTGACTGTATTAACAGTAATACCATTAGCTGTGCAGTCAAAAAAATGTTTGATCTCTTTAGCAATTTCATCATCATTGTCACTATCAGTACCTTCAATTTTACACTCTGATGTCTTCACAGTTTTAATATCAGATACCTTATCACATTCACTTCCATCATCAACATTCACTTCCATGAGAACACCATCATCAGTTTTATCACTTATACTTAAATTATCACTCACTATTTCCATACTATCATCTAGGTTAATAACACAAGGTTCTGAACATTGTATAGTCATTGTGCATTGATCCCTGTCTTCTTCACTTTCCTGGGAGGTTGGTATATCTTCTGTCTAAGAAAAGCAAACAAGTGATATTCCTGTTATGCCATTGTGACAATTAATTCAATGAAGTACATCCAATGCTTGGTTATTTCAATTAATCGACATAATTAATATTTTAAAGGTAAAAAAGTGAACAATAAAGACAAAGAAAAATCAAAAGAAAAGTGATACTAGTAATACGCCATCTTTAATCAATTATGTTACAGAACCTTCAGAAACCCATCTAAATATAACAAATAAATAATAATACAGGGTTAGGCATTTACTTTTTTCTTCACTAGACCAGTGAACCATTAACTCCTAGAATCTACTAGACCTGACTTGATTTCAATAACACCGAAATTTTCGTAGTTGAAGACGAAACACCAAAGCAATGCGATTTGTACAGTGAATTTTTATTTGTGTTATGTCTGACCATGATGAGATTTGATAATTTACCGATGAAATCAAAATAATTAATTACCTTCATTTCAGCACACATTGTATTGGAGACATAGATGACGTGTTAAATGGTTATGATTGTATCAATAATATGACGAAAATAAAGCAATTGTTTATACAGAGTATGTTGTATTACTTATTCATATAAACAAGACCATTCCGTCTAGTAGTTTACAAATTCAACCACACCAGACCAAGAATTAACAAGACAATTTTGTTAGGTCATGCTGTAGTGTCTAACCCTGTCATAGTTAAGGACTTTACAGACCTGTATAAAGGATAGGGTTAACTTTAAAGAGTTCAAGATAGTAAAAATTACCTATTTATACCATTCTTCAAACCCATCACTAAGCAGAACAGAACAAGAGGAAACCAATATATTTGTTTTTTTTTTTCATTTTAGGTAAAAGAAGAATGACACTAATTAAATACCATTTTCATAATCTGCATTTTGTAAGTAAAGCATTCATGTTCACACAAACTGAGGAACCAAAATAAACTTGCCACCATAACCCTGCACAATATTTTTTGACGATTCTTAAAGTCAGCAAGTTTTAAGCCACTTGTCTGACATCAAGGACAAGTATGATCACGATCTCAGAGACAAAGATTGCCACTTATTAAAATCAAGGAGTAAAGAACAACACAATTTCACCACTATAGACAATCAGTTTCAAAATCTAAACACACACATTGTCCAATATATCACATTCGGTGATTAAAATGCTCCATGTTTAATAAAAAAAAATAACAAACCGCAGGAGAAAGAGGAAGCTCTGCATTGAAATCTGTCAAATCTGAAGAATTCAATAAGTTATCCTGATCCATATGAAAATAGCCACTTCTAACAATTTCCCTTAACTTGTCACATGGATCCTGCAAAACCAAAATTAATTGATTCTCAGAGTTTGTTGCAAAACCATTACAACTATGTTTCACAAGAGATTCATAGGGGAACAGAAAATGAAAGAAAAAATATTTATAAAACATTTCATCAAATTGATAGAGAAAACCGGACTCCTTAAAAATCAGACTATTTTGTCAAGTCTTATTTTCTTCTCTTATCAGTTCATCATATAATTTTCCCTTAATAACAGATCTCTTTACTGCTTTGAAAGTCTTTACAAATGTTGTGAATTTAGGCTTCAGTTTATTGACATCACTTTCATTATTACCAAGTATTTTATAATGACTGTTCGTAATTAATGCCCACATCATTGCTAAGAAAAATAACGCTTCTTAAAAATTGTTTTGATAATACTTGAGATTACTTCAAATGAATCCAAAAATCATACCAGATTTGAAAAAAATCCATAAAAATGTGAAGTCTGGGATGTTGATTTGGGAATATTCACTATTAACATTTTAGGATATCAATACCTGGTAAATTTCAGATAACTCTTTCGGGTTGGTCCATTCTAGATTACCAGGCCACCAATCAGGTTTGTCCTTCAATGATCCAAATTGAGGCGATGTTCTACCAGTTACCTTGGTAACCAATTGAGGAATGAACTCCTCCAGTTGATGCTTAAGAGGTAAAAATAGAATCAATGTGGTTACAATACAACAATGACTCATTTGACAACAACTGAGTTTTGCAGTAATTCATCAACTTCTCATAGGTTGTTCAATTTCAAGAATGACCTTGAAGTTGTTTTTCAGCAAATATGTTAAAAATATTTATGACACAACATTATTTCTGGTTTGGTCTGGTTTGTGACGTAATTTCATAAGAGTAGGAAATATTGATTTTTTGTTGAGAGTGCGTCGACAGTGAAAGACAAATGTGTAGTGATTAGGAATTAACAGTTTTAGACGTTATTTACAGCAAAAGTTTAAAAAGCAAGAACAGATTTTTTTTTGCTTTTATGTTTGGTCTATGTTAATTTAATTACTTTCATTGCTTGAATCATATTGTTCTACAATAAATAAGCTCCACCCACAGATAGAACTATTGTTGCATAATGATCGGTCCGTTTGTCGCACGTGTCAGCTGTAAAAACATTGCAGGGCCAAAAAACTCCGGGTGACATAAAAATATTCCAAAAACTAGACCCATACCGATTTACCAACTTATTCCTATTGATGATTACTTTAATTATCAATTATTTTGTTGTTTTTCACACATGGCAACCGATGTTGTATGTGTCATCAAAGATTGGATGACCGACGGGGTGCAATGTCTACTTCCTTGATTTAATAATTGCAATGATCTATACAGAAATTTCTGGCAGATATAAATTTAATTATAATTTTGTCACACCCAATTTGTTGGTAAATTGTAAATTAAAATATTGTTGACCTTCCTTCGATCAAAACGCCGATGTAAAATATATTCCGTGTGTAAACTAATGCTGCGTAATTACGACAAGAAACAAAATCGTTGTAGCGCGTGACCGCTTGTGTTAAATCGATAATTACATCATTAAGTCAAATATAAACTCTATGTTTATTTCTGTGTTTTGTCACCGTAATGCATTAGTGTTTTAGATTGTTCAAAAAATATTTCTGTAGCATTCATGAAAAATGGACTTATTATGGATAAAATATCACACGCGGGACAATGCAGTATTGAGCGGTACCTGCATATGTGTAAAAAGGTGTTAATGAGAGGGAAAGGCATATGCATAAAAATGCGGTAGTGGGCGGTGGACGCATATACGGGATAATACGGCTACATCAAAGAAAGGGTTAAGCATTTGTTCACTTTCATACTCGGTATAGTTTGTTTGTGTTCAACATTGTTTATAGGGGGCCTCTGTGGTCAAGTGGTTAAAGACTGTAAATATAACACTTTCATTTGACCCTTAAAACAGCATTTTGACTCTACAATCAAATTGTCATTTTTTGACCCTCAATTTTTGACGTCTAGTGAAAACAAACTTGTAATCACTTGCCCCTCAAGACTGAGTTGGAATCCCACACAGTACAAGCAAAATTTCTGCATGCCTGGGGTCTCCTTCCTCTTTTAAAAGCAGGAATAATGAATCAAGCAGCATAGATGATATTGAACATTCAGTGTTAGTTTGAATTTTTATGCCATTTTCATTGACCTATAGAAAACTTACTGTTGAAATTTATTCCGTTTTCCACACTATTACAGTTATTATACAGCATATAATTGATCTAATCTGTACTCAAGGATCACTATCAAGTGTTTTCATATGGAAAGATAATTTCCCTGCTTGCATATTGAAGATAGGATGAAAACTAATTTCTGCAATTATATTGTCAAAGAGACATGGGGCTTGCAATCAACTTTCAAGGAAGAGGGCAATTTTGTTAAGAATAAAACTGATCAATCTCTTAACAATACTGTGATTATTATCAGGGACTATGTGGTATTAATTAGTTTCACATATTCCCCAGTAAACAAACATCCATCAGATAACACAACCACAAAATTGCAACATAATGCTTTAAAAATCCCTTAATATTAACTAATATCCAAAGTATCTAAAATTCATGTGAGCAATGACTGCATGAACTAGAAAAAATCGTAACAATGATCCCCAGGGCATTTATTATAGAATATTTAAAAACAGGTACATGCATAATAGTCCTACCTTGGTCATAGACTCCAGAGTAAGGTGGGGTAACAATGATTTTGTCTCAGCAGAATTAACTACCACCATTGTAATATGAGACAAACATAACTGGCAGGACACTAATACATCAGTAGTAGATATCACAACTTTTCACTGAAATGATACAACAGAAAAATTGAAACTAAACAGTCTAAAAAAAATGACATGAAACAAATCCTGTAACAAGTGTCTGAATGCTTAGATGTTTGTGGTTTACATGAAGAAGTATAGCATGAATACCTGCAAGCTAACAGAAGAGTTAGTTAAAAATGCTGAACAAATTTCAATGCAGGAAGTGCGATAAACATTGAAACAAACATATTTTGTCAGATTTTGAACAAGGCAAATACAATTTTACTTTTCACAAGTGAAAGCATTGTTTATGATATCATAAAAATTCTGACTTGTGTATAATATTACAATACTCTGTCTTATCTACAGTATGTGGTGATAACAACACAAAGTCACAATTGGTTTGTATTATTCACTAATTTGTGGTTTCAACTGTGAATCATTGGCACCATTTGAGGATACAAATGAATTATTTAAAGAATGATCAGAATCAGTAGTGTGTAGTTTCATAAATGTATAGGTATTTAAGACCTGATTACATGTTTGTCTAAAAAACATAAAAGAAAACAAACAAGAGGGCCATGATGGTGCTTTATTCGCTCACCTGTGTAAAGACTGCAATTTACTAGGTTTTCCCGTGATTTGACCTGGTGACCTAGTTTGTGACCCCAGATGACCAATGATCAAACTTGTCAATATCATTAAGACAAACATTCTGGCAAGGTCTATATAAGGTCAAATCAAAAGTGTGACCTCTAGAGAGTTAACAACCCCAAACTGTGAACACTGGATGCCAGATATTGACTAATCCTAATAGCTCACCAAGCACTATGTGCTCAGATGAGCTAAAAATTACAAAAATGATATTGCAGACTAGGCCATACAATTTTGTAATTTTCTGCCTAGAACATACCTGGAACCCCCTAAATATCCTACCACATATTGATATTTACTAACATGACCCAGAAGATGGTAATCAATTAACTAGCATCAGTAAAATATAACAGAAAGCATCACCTTTAAATATAGCAAAAACTATATTTTAAATTTGTCTAACAGTGTCTGGTAATCAGTCCAACAATTAAATAGCCTAGCCTTTAAGTAGGTTTGATTGCATGTGTATGTAGCTTTAAATGTTAATCAATTTTTTTTATCACATGCCAAAACATAGCTTTAAGTATTATATGAGATTTCAAATCCTAGTAAGTGACTTGAGATATTTTCCCTAGCAATATAAAAGTGTATTGATTTCTGTGCTCCAAGTCTGACAATAAATTCCCAGCAAGATATAGCAGGACTGAATTCACATACATGTATAATAATGAACTATAAGTACCAGAGACTATAAGCGAGAAATAAGAGAACAGCAGCCTTGTTTAGAAGACTTCAAAAGCTGCTGGACTCATTGCTTAACATTCAATGAAGCAAACCACAATAATTTAAGTCAGACAGAGAAAATTTTGTCCAACTAAAAAACAGATTTGCAAAAAGTCAACATGCAAGGTGCTCCAGTAACTTCTGGGAAACCTGCTTTAATGTAACAACAATGCTTATATAATATTCCTCTGCTTGATTGTGAAACAACTACAATATTAAGTCTCCAAAGTTTTTACGGAATCAAAATCGTAGTGCGATATTGTAATTTTCACAACAGTGTAGCCCATATTTTCAAAAAGAAAACGTAAAAGAAGAAAAACCCTACCGACCCATATTCTTTTGGGCATGTAACCAGAAACAAACCTTTTTTTGTTTAGACCTAATTTACGGAAGTGGATTCTTTAATAGTGAGGGAATATATTTCGTTACACTTCCACAAAATAATGACGTCTGCTAGAGATCCCAAATCAGATAATAATCGCTAATGACAACAAAATCGAACTTGAAGATTAATATCCATTGATTTAAAAAACAGAATATGAAAGCATTTGATCAAATTTCAGAGAAGACTAAGAAACCAGATTCCAGTTGGCAACGTTTCAAACTTCCGACTCATACCAATGAACTCTGCCTAAAAAAACATGATCTACCTATGACTTTAAGCTTTATATAAGAGTTGGGGTGTAATTTAAATCAAATAGGATGAAATAGTTGATAAATGTAGGTCAAATCAAGGTAACCGCCTTGTACAGATTTTCTTTGAGTGAAATCTTGACGTTTGAGCAAAAACAGGTCCTGATCGTTCCACATCATTAAATCTTGGAAAACATTCATGAAGTTATCATGAAATCCCCCAAATAACTGATTAATTTATAAATGGTTCAGATAAAAATTCAGACAGACACACCGTAACACATGTATACACCTTACAGCCACCATAGCCACTAAGAAGTATTCAACCCTGAGCCACTGTGACCTTAACCTTCATGCTGGTGACATAATTCATGGATGTTACATGTCACCTCATTATCAGAATCATTTATGACTATAACAGATATTTGCTATACATGTTTGTTGACAAAATTAGATAAAGTGATACAAAAATTTGAAAAAGAGGACCAAGTCTACTTTAATGACTTTGTGAACATCATAGCTGTACATTAAAACACCCATCTGATAACTATAACATGCAACACTAGTACGTGTATCAGTACTGCATAAGAAAATATAAATGGATTCATACAAAATGAAACAAGTTATCAATTCAACTGCTAAACAATCAATTACCACAACAATTATTCACAACATTATCATGACAGCTCATACCAACAGCAACCAAAACGGCAAAATACACAAAACAAACTTCCATAGACAAAATAATTTTTTTTATAACTCTTTTTCAGCAGCATTTCATTTCTATATATAGCTGGGAGATCACCTAAAATAATCACTCAGGTCAGTGGCGATGGTGAATCACATATTAACTTTATAAGATACAATGTCTTCCACTAAATTCTCAGAGAATATATGACAATGTATAACAATCCACAAACCCAAAGCCTGTAGACTACTCATCTATTGAACTAGGTTGGTGGGTTACCTCCATAATTGGTCTGCAGGCAGCAAAAAATTTGAAGGAGTTAAAAATATTTCAATAAACCTAATTTCACTCAAGCTAAGTAATAAGTACAATACAAATGGGATCAAACAAGTTAACTCACCAGATCTCCAATCCTAAGTTGTGATTTTTTTAATAATAGGATAAATATGACATTTTAAGATACAGAAAAACTTATGCTTGCCATATTATTTCAGGGAGGGGACAGACAACATTAAATTTACTAATTAAGGGATAGTATTGTGCTATCCCTGTATTTTGATGTTTTGACATGGTAAAACCTTTTTACACCATAAGTTATAATTATGCCTTTTCATTTTATCCTCTAAAGTCATTGGATTTTTATAAATTAATATAACCTGGATTTTGATTTAGTTAAAATGCAATTTGATCTTTTAATATAATACTCATTTAATACATGTATTTAGTATGATAATTGATGATCTCACTGTGATTTATAACTTGATCATTTTATTGTTGTTTAAGTCTTATTTTATGTATATTTATGTTATTACCATGTTGATTCATCATTGTACAAAATAAAATACATGATGAATCATACCAAAATTTCTGCAAAATTGTTCTACACTCTAGATATTTGCTAGCTTTAATTTCCCTTGCTTGGTAAAAAAATTAATGTATATTACATGGACAGCCATTCTCCGTTAGGATAAAAGTACATAACATTCACATATTCCTAATTACTTGTTTCATTAATTTAGCACTGTATACTGTACTGTTTTATGAGGATTTCAAAAAATATGTTCATGTCCTATCTGTTTTTGTAATCATATAAATGTTTAAAAGTCTGTATCATCAAATTACAAATACAACAAAATTGATATAAATTACTTTTTTTGCAAAGTATTAAACAAACAGAGGCCAACTAAACAATTCAAGAAAATGTATTCAAGGGCAATAATTCAAAAAAATTCAACCCATTTTGACCTAGATTAGGGATTAGTACCATATACAATTTTTCCCCGTTCAAAATCACACATTTCAAATCTGAATAAAATAACGGATACGAAATGTATTAAACATTAAGTTGACAAACAGAACAAATGATTGTATGGTTTACCTAAAAAATGGCCAGAATCTAGGTCATCTTACATTGACCTATTTGTAAACATTCCCAGTATTTCTGACTCTACAGCAACAAAGTCAATTTATCAATAGTAATGATCAAGTCAAATATCATGCAATTACCACTGACTTTATTGAAATTTAGTCAGTAAATGGAATTTGAATGAGAAAAACAAAAAAAGTGCGAGAAATGTGGGTGTCGTATGATTTGGTCGCAGACCCGAAACGTATCGAGATTTTCGAAATTCTACAAATTGTCCGAATAACCGAAACCTCGAGATCATTCTTTAAAGTAAGTAATCAAAACTCCTACAGAATACATGACAAAATACCGCAACATGGCCATGAAATGAGAGAAAACTAAGCACTTTGTTACCTTGTCAAATATGGCGCCTAAGCAAGTAACTTCCGAATCGGTGATAGCGAAATTGAGGGTTGCTAGTATTTTTGTTAAGAAATCTACGTTAAAAACGCACTTGTACTGATCCAATTCTGTTTGATTGTACCACATAAGCATCATGTATAAAATCATACAAATATATGTACACTGTCGGCAAATTTCATAAATTATGTACACTTACACACAACTGAATATTTTGACATCTTTTTTCGCGACATTCAAAATGGCGTCACGTCAAGCTGAAACTGAAATGATGACGTCATTTGCGGGTAAACCATAGAAAATATCACTACATTAATTCAATATTAGCATAACTTTTAGAAATTTCTCTGTTTATATGAAATTTTCATAATTCCGTGAAAGATATAAAGTCAGTACGATTTGAAAAATTAGTAATTATGGAACAATTCCTCTTGCACCCCCATATTTCGCCTAATTGCACCTTTCTCAGTTTCCACACACACTAATTCGTTAATGGTTCAATTATTTCATTCAAATTACGCCATAAAATGACGGATTCCTACAAAACATTGTGACTTTGGATAGATATAACGTATTCAAATGCTTTAAATTATAACGGACTCAGATAATTTCGACCTAATATCGACTATACTTGGGTCTGCCTAATTGAAGACCTACATGAAATTGAAGACCCATGGAAGACCTACGGAAGACCTACACAAATACAGTATATATACATCAAAACTAAACGTAGACACTTCACAATTAAGAGTTGTCGTTCTTCCGCGCGTTCGGTAGAAAATAGTCCCACAATAAATGCTTTCAAAATCCTTTTTTAGATGACTTTTAAACATTTTTTTTATCATTAATGCATATTTTGATAATGCTGAATACGAAAATAACATTAGTTTTGATGTATATATACTGTATTTGTGTAGGTCTTCCGTAGGTCTTCCATGGGTCTTCAATTTCATGTAGGTCTTCAATTAGGCAGGCCGTAATGTGACACTGCGTTTAACGAAAACTGACGTTAAGACGGGTACCCCATAAAGACCGAAACGTATTTTTATGGGTTTGAATCTATCTATCTATCTATCTATGTATCTATCTATCTATCTACCTACCTACCTACCTACCTACCTACCTACCTACCTACCTATCTATCTATCTATCTATCTATCTGGGACCAGTATACACATATAATAGTATACACAGAATATATGTTTACAAAATCTGGGACCAGTATACACATGTAATAGAAATTAGAATACACAGAATATATGTAAAATCTGGGACCAACGACTCCTCGAGATAACTATGTTTTGCTGTATCAAATATCGTACGGTTGTCTATGACTTCTTCATCAATAAGCTTAGTATGTTCATTTGTAATCCTTGTTAATTTGCGGCCTGTCTTCCGTAGGTCTTCCATGGGTCTTCAATTTCATGTAGGTCTTCAATTAGGCAGACCCACATTATCCCTTGCGTTCAGGGGAAGTAACTACGTTGGTGATTATATTAACAATCTCAAGCAGACAAACAAGTTAATGATGTTCTGATCGTAAGGTTGAACTCCAAGACAGGTTTGTGTAACTTCTTCATTTTTTGTGTGTAAAATGTATGAATTGCGATGGAAAATATGTTCCCGCTTTTAATTTTCTGCCCGTGTTCGTTCCCATATTTGCTCGTACCGTAATCGATTCGCCACTTTATATTTCGTACATGTTCAAAAGTTTGCGTTTAACTGATCGAATAGTAGAGTAATGTTTAAAATTCAGACTATGTGTTTCGGAATCAGACATTTTTTTGTTTCCACCTTCCACTCTTGAAGCCTAGTTATCTGGTGAAATGTTTCTGTAATCTGTTTCACATTCAGGAGTGAAATTTATCTGAAATGAAGTCATGTTCTACAAAGTACTGTGACATCCGTTATTGGCGTAATATTACGTTTGCCATCTATGAAAGCAAAAAAAGCCCAAATTATTCTGGTTTTCAACTAAACATATTATCAAATAAGGTATGAACTGCCCATGTGAAATGGTCTTACCAAGAACAACGCGTGTGAAACAGGGCTGTATATGTAGCTTTTTATAGTAGTTTGTATGCCATTTAGCCCAATTAGCTCAGTTGGTAGAGCAGCTGACTTGCAAGCAGAAGGTTGCAGGTTCGAGCCCCACATTTGGGAACTTCATTTTCTGTCTCCTATTTCACATGTAATGTAAAATCCTTAGTCATGCTTATCATATAATAAATTAATTATTAAATGATTTCAGAATGGATCTTACAGCAAGGACGGGTGTTTGGTTGAAAAATAACAACATTATTGTGAATAATGACTGGTTACAGGCTTGTGTTGAATGGATTCATGAAGACAACCAGGTAATAGAGGTGTATATAATGTCATAGCATTCACAGTGCTGTATTCATCTACCGTCTAGTATGATTAATTATTATTCCATGGAAATCAAAATACTTGAAGTCTTGATCCAAAACTGAAGAAATGAAAATCCTTGATGCGATTGAGAATAAAAACCTTTATTTTTATTTTGATTTGAGGCAGATTGAATTTTTCTTTACTCAGGTGGATATTTGACGACTATCTTAAGTCACTGGTTTTATTCAAATTACATATAAACAAGTTATACCTTGCTGTTATATATTATGTTCAGTGTTCAGTTTTCTTCCATGATTCTAGAGTGATAATTTATCAGAAGATGAGTTGAGAAATAGTGTGTATGAACAATGGTTGTTGGCAGATCTACATGAACTCGAAACTGCTTGCTTACCTCAAGGAATACAAAATATGGAAAAACTTGAACTTAATGGTGCTTATGCATTACAAGTGAGTGTCACAATAACAATAATCATTAAAGAAATAAATAGTTTCCTTTAAAAGCTGACTTTAAAATCCATAATTATTTTTATGGATTAAATTTTTTATCAAAATCTTTGTTATAAAATTGAAAATAGTTTTGTGATTTTAGCAATGAATAATTTCACCATTGGGCTTTGTAATTAAGGGAGGTTTGTTGATGTTAAAGTATATGTAAAATGGACTTACAAATGTATTATGTATTATTATACATGAAATGTATGCAAAAATGGCCATACACCTGCGACAATATCAATATGTGGTACAATTTATTCTCTCAATAGATTGACAGCATAGTAGATGTTGGTACATCATTTTACTCGCAACAAGTGAAGATTAAGGGCAAAGAAAATGCCAATGTACATGTTACAGCGGATGATCCAAACCTGAAACCAGTTAGTGTTATCTATACATTATTTTATAGTAAAACTTACACTGTTTTATTTTTGTACTTCAAGTTGATAATTAGTATTCCCTGTGATATTGATGAATAATTGATTGATATTTAACAAATTCACTTAGAGGAGTAGATGATATAAGTCATTACATGTAATTTACCACATAGGACAAAATCATTGATTTTTAGTGTATCAGTAATATGGAGATTTTCATTGACAAGTAAACATTGTTTCAGCAATTGTTACCCATTATGTACCTACCGTGGCAAGATAGTGTTTTTAATGATGTAACTTATCTGCTCCTAAACATCGATGTTAATTTTTCAAATCACTCGACAAACCCACCTATATTCTGTGTATTATTCAGTGGGAACCAAAGCCTTCAAGGATGCTACTGTTTAAGTTGACAGATGGTACAATAAATATACAAGGAATGGAGTATAAAACCATCACTTGTCTGAATCAAGAAACACATCCTGGTACAAAAGTAAGCTTTTAACCACCTCTTAGCATCAATTATATAGCTTTTTATAATTTGTCTTATTGCTGTGAAACCTGTTATTGAAAATTATACCTTCTATAGGCATTTAGAATTTTGAGCATTTATCATCTCATTTAAATAACTGTATGGAAAATAGGACAGTTTTGCTGTTATTTCTAATTTACGTGGAATATGCAACATTCATTTTTTAATAAAATTTTCTTTGACCTTATTCAGTTGTTATTGTTAAGTATCAAGTTTGCTTAGCTTGCCTGACTGTATGACATTTCTGGAAAAAAATCATTCAATTTTATAAAAATCAATTACAGGAGTTCTAGAAAAAAGACAGAAGTATAGTTTTTACAGGAATAGCTTTTTGTGTTGACCAAAATCTGTTACCTTAGTAACATAATTATTTCAGATCATTGTTCATGGTAAAGTATTGTGTCGTCATGGTATCTTGATGTTAAGTGAACAGAACATTAAACATCTAGGTGGTGAGGTGGACACATTAGTTGAAACTAACACCATGACTCAAGTTCTTCAGTCTGCTATGTAAGTTGTGTTTGGTATAGGATCCATAGTCAATTTTCAAACAAGCTTGATTCGATTCACCTGTTTAAATTCCCATACTTTTGGCTTGAATAAACTGTAAATTTTTAAGAAAATTAACATTTTTTTTTTTGCTCACTAGTATAATCTAGTAAATATGATGGTTAAGAAATTTAGTGCATGGTGTGAAAATTAATGATGTCAGATTATTCTGTTTAGTAGTGTATTCATTTTTTATGTTTTCTCAGGGAATCTAGTGAAGAACATGCTAGTAAGAACCACAGACAAACATTTACTGGTTCAACAATACGGAGAAATGGACAACACCCAGGAAACCAGTCTAGACAATCTTATAGTGGTAGAAATGATGTGACGCAGTCTGGTGGGCATGGAAACAAAATGAAAATAGAACCAGTATCTCAGGTTCAAGTTAGTGGAATGCAAATGACAAACAGAAATCAGGTTTGTTGTCAGTTTATGGTCACTCATTGTGGGATAAATCTTCAGAAACTTGAAAATCAAGTTGAGGACAATCCTAAATTGAGTGCATTGATGTTATTACTTGAATGATGACTAAATGTTCTTAGTTTGATACTAATGCTTGAACAGTGAAAAATTTAACGGCATCTTGATATTATCTCTGTAAAATAAGTTGAATTGTGAGTTCTATGACAGCTTCAGTTGGTCACAATATCTCATATACTCATCTTTTACACTGTCGGACATTTCAAAAAAAGAATTTTCACACTTTTGTATTTAATACTATGATCTCCCCAATAATGTTTTATTACTATCTTTTTGCTTGAAAATAATTTCACTAAAAATTTTATTGTAGCGTGTTGCTGAGACTGGAGATGGATTCTCAGATGATGATGATTTTCTTGAGGATATGAATGTAGATGATTTTCAGCCCATACAGACAAACAGGAATACATATAAAACTGCCAACATGGCTAATGATCAGTCTACATCAATAAAAACTGAACAGAAACAAGACAGTATTCCTATTACATCTCACAAACCTTCAATTGTGCATCAAACTATAAGAAACAATCACGTTAATAACAGTTCAGAGATGTCACACAGTAAAGTCACCTCTATTAGTAAAGCACCAGCAGAATTTGAAGACTTTGATGAAATGGATTTTGAAGATGAACTTGAAGCTGAATACTTACTCATGGAAGAAAGTGCTAACAAGAAAACAGTTTCATCAAAACAAACAGTAAATGTTCGTGGTAATCAAAGTCAGTTAATGTCTAGTAAAACCAGTACTCTGATACAAAGTGATCAGTCATCAAATAGTGCTAATCTGTTACCTAGCAACAGAGAACAATCTTCCGTAGTAAGTGTTTCGAAAATAAAAAATGAGAATAATTCAAAACACAAAGATGCCGAAGTCAGCAACCTAAATGTGACAAAGAGGGTTGATCAGCCTGGGGTCAGTATTAAACACAACATATCTGATAACTGTTCTGTAAATCAAACTGATCAAAACCTCCAAGTGAAAACGTTTGGATCAACCCTTTGTGAATCTGGTCTAACTAACATATCAAATTCCACAGATTTATCTAATAAGAGGAAGCAGTCCACAAGTATTGAGTCTTTCTTTCCTTCAAAAGTACAAAACATCACAACTGAAGAAAAGACAGCTGAAGAAAAGAAAGTTGAACCTGGTAGTATTGCTTTATTATCCGGCAGCTTGTTTGTTTCTTCTACTAAATAAAATGAAATAATTACAATTACATATATTAACTTGTTTAACAGTCTTGGGGTGTTACAAAATTACAAGTGAATTCAATGGATTATTTTGTGCTTTCCATGACTTAACAGTGTACAACTAAAGCTTTTTACCTGGTTGTCTGAAGTTCTTATTATGTGTATTTTTAATATATACTTAATGTAGAGAATGGTTACTTTAATTGGTTTGGATATTTGGCATGTGGCTAATGTATTGATATAATGACTTTCATGCTATATCCTTCCAATAATGTAAGGAAATAATTCACTTGTAAACTGTTATGGAAAATAATGGACTTTAAAACATATTTTTTGTCTTATTATTTTTTGTTGTTGTTATTATAAAATCATAATTGCTTTGCATGGCCATGTTTGTTTATTTTTCAGATGTTGACACGGAGTATCCATTTACCTATTTATCTAAAGTTATATCTAAACAGCCCCCGGATCAACCATCTTATTATACTGTAAAGGTAAGCCATGTTATATATATAATATTACATCTCTTCTCATCTCAATTGCATGTTCCGTGTTAGATAATTATCCACATACATCATTAAGAAAAGGACATAATAGCTGAAATACTTTAAGTTCACTGGGCTTGGCTCATCAGTGCTTTCCTAAAAGTATTATTTATGTTTGTATGTAAGGCATCTGTTCTTGTACTTGTTGCTTTGCTTGTTAGAATATTAGTACTTTTTATATAACAGACTGGTGTGGGTCCTTCCTTATTTTCAGTATTCACAGCAAATAAATAAATTTTGTTAACCAGTCATTTGTTGATTCCTTATGTGACTTTTAAAGCATTTTTCATTGACTCTTGGTCTATTTTTGTAATATATGTTGTTATATTCCAGTGAAATTATAAAAATCTTCCATGTCAATGACTATTTCTGTGTTGAATTGGATAATTTTCAGAGAATTAATCTTGAAATATTTGCACTTACATATTTTAGGCTTACATTTCCACACTGACCAGCAAATTATCATCTGCTGATGGGAAATGGACATTATCATGTAAGATAAATGATGGAACAATGGCTGTTGATGTAGATTTGTCTGATAAGGTTAGTGACATTTGTATTAATCTATGTTGTAGATGAGTATGCATTTCTGTCCTGTTTGTTATTCTGTTTTAATTAAGATGTATATCAAAAGTTTGGAGGATTTTTACGAAATTCTCATAATTAGTTCATTAACATAGGTCAGATTAGTAGTAAAATATTCAAACTTTGAAAATAATTCAATATTTAGCACTGGTAGAAATAAAAATTTACAAAAGTTTATGAAAGATCTTTTTGTCTAATATCTCTTCCTTGTATTTGTCTCATTTTAAAAGTCATATGAATATCCTAAGATTAAGAAGATGAAATGTTATGGATGGATTATAATTAACATCGTTATATTATGAGACTGTTTTAAAAGTCAATGCAAACCATTACAATATTAACATCGTCTACTTGTCTGTCAGAACATTTCCAATTATGACATTCCATTTATTTTCAGGTACTTACTGAATTGATAGGGTTTTCAACTAAAGAATCTGTGGTAACTATACTTCATTATATACATGTATCATGATTTTGTTTTTGTATCATATGTCTCATGTTCTTGTGTATTTGTGAGTTAATTACTCCAAATTCAGTATTACATGTATATGTACCTGAAATTCAGAAATTTAAACTTCCCTGTAAAATTGCAAAAATCTTAATTGGCATGTATAATTACTTATAAATTAAAATTTTACCTATAGAATACTTGTATGAGTTAATACAAACCTATACTACATAGATTTTACACGTATATTCATTTGTTGTTCATCATAAAAATGTTTCTGCCAGGCATTTACCTGTCTACAGTCATCTTAATGCAAGAAACACAACTAGATTTTTTTGTTGTAATTAATCTTAGTGCCTAGTGTTAATCTTTTATTGCCAGGGAGTTGGGAAATTTTATTTTTACATTCAGGTGATGAGACAAAAAATGAAGACAAATCCTAGTGTAAAGAAGATATTACAAGAGGTATTTTTGTATGTTTACACGGAGATCCTAACCGTTGTTTATGTTGTATATACATAAACTTCTCCTGAATAAGACTGCATCAAAAAAATTCTTACTGTGCTTGTTAGCTGATTGAGAATTATGTAATGTTTAGCTTAAACATTTATCAAACATCAATTATTTATATACTATCACTATTGAAATAGCAACATGCAACGTAGTATGAAGTCAATAACTCTATTCAGTACATGTGTTGATTTCGTCCTGCGTACATAAAATGAATATGATTAAAACAACTATTTACATTGGTAAAAAGTAACAGTTTGCAATAACATGCTTTTCATCATCTAATCAAACCAAAGTGCACTTTTTATGTTCTCAGAAAATTCATTCAGTAAAATCAAGAATATGATGGTATTATTAGCTCAGCAGAACTAAAGGTTCAGCATGAGCTGTTGGGGTGGGAAGGGAATGCCCCTGCATCTGTCGTCTATTGTCTGGTGTCAACAATGGTCTCCTCTGTAACTACTGGTCAGATTTACTTCAAATTTGCTGTGTAGAATTCTTTTGACATTCTTACAGCAATGTGCTCATACACCAGTTGACCCCTTTTAGGGGTCACCAGAGCTAAAAATAGAAAAACCTTTAAACATCTTCTCATGAACCAATGAATTGATCATCACCAACTTGGTCTGTAGCATTCTTAGGTAGTTTTCTATCAGATTTGCTCAAATAAAAATGGTTGGTTCCTTTTAGGGGCTTCAAGGAGCTAAAAATAGAAATGCCTTTAAAAGTCTTCTCATGAACAAAAGGATGTATCATCACTAAACTTGGTTTGTAACCTCCGTAGATAGTCCTGTGTCAAGTTTGCTCAAGTAAATTTGGTTGGCCCCTTTTAGGGGCTGCCAGAGCTAAAAATAGAAATACACTAAAATGACTGCTTTTCATGCACCAATTGTTGGATAATCACCAAATTTGGTTTGAAGCATCCTCCACCAGTCATCATCAATATTCCATCGTGTATCCTTTGATTGTCCTTTATCAAGTTTTTGTTCCCCTTTATCTGATCAGAAGTGTGCCTTTATTACCTCTATAGTAAAGAGTTAACTTACATTTATTCTGATGAGTGATGCAGGGTCATCATGGCTATCTTGTTTTCCATTAGTCGTCTTAATTTACTGGAATTTTTATGTTTTTTGTGACATGATACTGTTGTTTCAGCTTATATATAAATATTACTTTTTTATTTCAGGGTATCAAACAGTGTCAACAAAACTTAATAAATCTGATGTGTCTACTTGAGTTGGAGATTTGTGCCAAAAATACAAGACCTATAATTGTTGCTAAGAAACAAGTGAATAGACATCATATAGATATGTTATATAACAGAGTGATGGCTTCATGGAATAAATGAACTCTGCACTGGAAGCTTTGTACATTTTCAAGGGCTTAAATTATCTCCCCTATTGGTATTTTTATTTCTGTGTAATGCTGATACATTGAAATCCTGTTAAAATGTCTTGTGATGACTGGTTGTACTGTACTTCTATGGGAGATAATTCACGTAGTGTTAGGTTCTATGCTGTAATTTATAAATGACACTGTATAAACATGGCCCTGGTTATATATCACAGATGTTTATATGTACTGTTATAGACCAGCCTCATGCTGAAGTCAGTGTGGAAAAATTCTTTGTTTGGATCTATTGTTAGAGTACCTGCTGATTGTACATTAAAGTGATGCAAATGATAGAAAGTTTCGATGTTGTATAGAATGAGTTTGGTTAGAAATCTCTTTTGTTCATGTTGACTGTTTTGTTTCTTTAGCTTACAGTTGTGGAACTTTTTATTAGTCATTTACTTAGAAGTAAGTGACCCATTGGTTTATATATTATGTGCTGTGTCAGTGTGTTAGAAGTAAGTGACCCATTGGTTTATATATTATGTGCTGTGTCAGTGTGTTAGAAGTAAGTGACCCATTGGTTTATATATTATATGCTGTGTCAGTGTGTTAGAAGTAAGTGACCCATTGGTTTATATATTATATGCTGTGTCAGTGTGTTAGAAGTAAGTGACCCATTGGTTTATATATTATATGCTGTGTCAGTGTGTTAGAAGTAAGTGACCCATTGGTTTATATATTATATGCTGTGTCAGTGTGTTGGCAGTTATATAGAAAGCAGTATTGAATCAATCCAGTGAATTTCTGTCACCTGTTACAGTTCAATCTGTTTGGTAATGTTACATGTATAACCAATACCTGTTCTGTTTTATAAGGATTTATATTGCAAAACACATAAAAAAACATTGAATAAAAATCATTCATCTAAACTATACTAATATTTGTCTATATACATTGTGTCTATAAGACAGCTAAATGGACTACAAAAAGTGATTCAAAAATCCTATTTATGTGATGATGATAAAATGTAATTTAAAAAAAATGATCATATCTTTGTAATTGAAAGAATGATAAATTGTAAAAAAATGTCATTTTATGGTAAAACTTCACAACTGCGATTAATGCAGTAAAATAGAAAAAATAATATTGATTAAAATGAAGCTTAAATTGAAGTATAATTATGATACACAGCGATGTTGTTATCTAAACCTTACAAGCAAATACCAAAATCAAGCAATTTAAGTTCCAACAGATGCTTAAAGTGTTGTTGAAACAACATCTGTAATATTACTTGCTCAAGGCAGCTTTAATGTAGCTCAAAACTTTACACTGCTAAACATACATTATGCTTTTAAGCCATATCACTCATAATTTTGACAATTGTATGCCAAAGTCATGACAGCTGGCAGATTATGTCATGTAATAAAAAAGAACATTTTATTTAATGTAGAAGCTCCATCCTTCATAATCATTTTAAGACAAACTTTGATAAAAACAACTATAGAATACAATATATCGTTGATGTAATTACTGTATGTAATACATGCACATGTTTTTCGTGTTTCAATGGCAACATAATGAGTATTATGAATGTATTCTCAAAAACTTCCAACGCACCAGCTCATACTAATTAAATGGATTTGTTTTTTTATGCAAGATTACATGAGAATAATGTGTGTATAAACTCAAGCAATGTAGTAGACAGCTGTATGAAGTTGAAATTTGTGACATCGTGTTTCTTGTAAAAGTTGTTTGGCTGTACAATGCTGCAGATTTCACAATACAAGGTAAATAAAACAAATAAAGAAATTACTGTACTAATTAATGTACAAGTCATATTGCCCCACCCCTCACATAAGATCCTGAAATTATAACCAATACTCAACTCCTACGCACTCAGATCTAAAAGTTATTTATTTATTTAGTATTGGCATTTAAATTTGAGAAGTAGGTAATGTTGCTAAATGAAAAAACGTGTTGTTTGATACACCTTTTTATGGTTTACGACTAATCTGCTGTTTGAGATCAATTTTTGTGGCTGAGTGTGGCACGTAACAATCAAAATCTATGTTGCTCTTAAAGCAGAGCACTACCGGTTTATCTCATTGAAAATAAATCATAATAAACACTAATCATCCAATAAATATACATTTTTGTAATTCATTTTGCCGTTAAACATCAGTAAACTTGGACTTATAACACTAGATTTTGATTCACAGAGAGTGCTGAGTATTGGTTATGATTTCAATCCAGGTGAAACATATTTTTTACTGGACAACCGATCATCCTAAATGCCTCACAATAATGTTAAACAACAGTGCATAGAGAAACACGTATTTTACAATCCATGTTCCAAGTTGAAGATTTTGTAATAGTGTGTGATGATAGCAGAACATGGTTATAGTGAATTCTTAGGATCTGAATAATTACTTCATTCATCCATATTTCATAATATCCATTACATTGACATAAAGTAAGACAGGGGAGTATAATTACTTCACATCATATGATTTTTCACACAATCCAAGTTATCTATAGCCATGTTTTACTGTATTTGCTTGTTATGTGCAGAAACTTTAACATAGGCGCTTATTACCTCTGTTCTCACAAACATTTCATTATAAGGTGCCGAGCCATTGCTCACAATGTAGATACAACAATGTATAACAATCATTGTATTCTATCTATAGAGTCGTTCATTCAGCTTCTACAAGATTAGCGCAGTATTCTGTACCAGTACATGCTATTGTTTCTATGTAATCCCCTGAAATACAAGATATAAACTTACGATATAAAAAAAAATGATTTGTCATCACAAGGCACAAAATCGAGATGAAAGGCAGACGAAGGAGCTTTTCTCTGATTGGTCAATTTTTATGCCGTCCTAATTTCCAAAATATAACATAAGCGGAAGCGAAAATGAAGCTTTTCTCGTGTAAAATGCTTTTTTCTGATGAAAGCGCTAAGTATCAAATTTAGAACAATGTCTGCCACAGAAAATGAAGCTCTACAATGAAACGTAAACGCATCCTGCAGATAAGGTGAATAGATTTGTATGAGATCGAGTTGAACACGATTATACATGTAGTAATGACAAGCTCACAACCAACTTTTAACTGAATGTTCATATTTTACCTTCACAAGATTTGCCTCCATTTTGTGGAGCAGGGCAGTAACACGATCTCTTACGTGACATTGTGGCAGACATTCCCATGCACGTAGCACTACAAGGTGACCACACACTGTAATCACACCAACCTCCATTCACTGAAAATACAGTCAGAGTCAATGTATATTTGTACAGGAAAACCTGACTTAGCTACCTTTCCAATAAATATTAAGGCCACCTCATAATGATTATACATATTATCAGACCAGTTTTCAATATTTCTTCTATATTCAATTTGAAAACGAGCCTACCTCAATATTACATTTCATTTGATCTCAAAGATATTTAATATCACAGTTTTACTCTAACAAAAAGTATCCCTACGACTAATCAGACACACGTGGTGTACATACTGACGAATGTTCCTCATATAAATGTCATCTGTTAAGCTACAAGGGGTAGTTTTTAGGGGGCGAAATTGGCGTATGCCCATCAAAAACTGACAAGCAAGCTCGAAAAAATCTAGTAACATTAGAGTAAATATTTAGAGACAAACAGTTGCTTCTGAAACAACAAAGAATGATTAAGTGTTTAGGGACACCCATACACCCTTAGCAATGAGACAAAGGCAATTTTAATTCCCAAAAATCATTTACTGCATCCGCCCCTGAAAACACATTCTTGCAAACGTATTAAAATTTCACATGACCTCTACTGAGAGAGATGTACATGTTAATTGGTTTTCAAGAATTTACGAACCTTTGACAACACTCTTAAGTCTAAACACTTGCAAAAACTTTTGAATTCTCATAAAAAGCCAGGCGTATTAAGTGAGGCACTATATAGGACTAGAAGAGTGAATATTTCTCATCATTTTTCTTGTGATCATGTGAGGCCATAAAGCTGGGTGTACATTCAAAGAACGCGAGTTCATGTGGTAAAACTTAGGGAACCAATTACCTTGTAATATATTCTCTTAACTTGGGTCCCTGTGTACTCCTATAATTAATTTACACAAAAAGTTTGATGAAAGATCTTCATGAGTTTTAATTTTCATTGTTAATTAAGAAACGTCGACAAAACAAATGTGTATATAACTCATTGTCAAGACAAATGCATACCTCCAACAAGAAAAAAAATGCATCAATTTTGACAAAAACTTTGGAAAAGTACCACAATAAAGGTATCTGTATGGTATATTTTACTAACCAGGACAACCTTGTTCGTTCATACAGGATATACGTTCTATACTTCTACCACGACACATGCGCCCTCTATGTTGAGGTCGTGGATTATCACAAACACGTGTACGTAATCTATGTCCTTGTTTACAAGGTCCGGCTCTACACCTTCCAAACTCGCTCCAACTTGACCAACCACCGTGAACTGAATTGTTAACATACAATGTGAAAGAGATAGTTCAAGGATATTTGATTTGACATTTACGTACATTTTTACACATAATGTACATATATACTGTATTATTATTATAAGCAATATACAATACGATTAACGCATCATTTGTTACCATCGCATATAGCAGGCCGCAAGTACGTGTGCCTGTGTTCTGTTGTAAACCTGTAGCGTAGATTCAAAATATGTGCTTATGTAGAAACTAAATTTGAATACGAATGTCGAACAAAAAATCTACTTATTGCTTGTGATGATTGCCAATAAATTGCATGATGTCTAAGCGTTATATCTCGGATACTTACTTGGGCATGGCGTACCAACATCACATACATCCGATTCTATCTCAGAACCAGCACATGGGTCACCACCAAACAATGGCCTAGGTCTATTACATTCACGTGATCTCGTGCGCTGTCCTTCTCCACACTTGACCGGACATACAGACCATTCTTCCCACGATGACCAACCACCGTGTTCTGATGATAAAATAAAACTGATATTCATGACTCGCATTAAGTGGCTAAGGAACTAAATTTAACTCATAATAATTGTTGTATTCACTAAGTACTTAATGCCAACATTTTATATAAATGAAATACTGAGTACTGTATTATTCTGTATACAAAATTTATTTAAACAATACATGTACTTTAATTGTACAAACAAAGACTAAGTGGCACTGAAGGACACTTTAAATTCCTCCTTTAATCATAGGCAGTTAAACTAAAGCTCTAATTAAGACCAATTATTATCGAAAACCAAATTCGAATCAAGTGGTCTTTGTAAGCATTTTCGTCTAAACATTTCATTACTGATACAAACAGCGGGTTATATGATTAGATATTTCTAGGGACACGTGCTTTCCTAAAAAAATCATCTTCAAACAACGTCAACATTAATACATAGTTTCAAGATTTTCTAACATTCTAGATTAAATCCTTCTTACGTGGACATTTTCGTCTTTCACAGCGCCTGGCTTCAATACCCTTTCCTCTACATTTTCGTCCACTTCCGCTCGGAGCAGGACGATTACATTCTCGCGTTCGTATCATTTCTCCACGACCACAAGATCGACTACAATCTCCAAATCTTGACCAATGACCCCAATGACCATCAACTTTAATTTGGCATAACAGATTAAAATTGTTTGGTAGGTTAATGCATTTTTTGTCTTTATTTTCTATTGTCGTGGTTTTAACAAGAGTAACATAATAAATCAAATGACATGCAAATATCCGATTGATCTGAGTTTAAATCACAAACTGTGTTATATCAGAAAACTATCAGCAATGAGATTTTCATAAATTTATGTTTACATGTTTTAACATAATGATCAGGGTGATGAAACGTAGCATTTCATCACGTTTAACGCTTGAAGTTAAAAGACGTACTACGTATATGCTTTTATTTTATAAGATTTCGTTTGATACTGCAGTTTTAATATTTTCACCAAATTTTTGAAGTAAACACTTTGAACAATACATATAAAAGAAGTCATGGCCCTTGGTCATTTCATCGGCAAACCCAAATGCTGCAAAAGTTTATTTCATTTACTTCATCATTTTTACTTAATATATATATACCTGTACTTGTAATAGATTATATACATAAATAATTAACTAAGATTCATATTCAAACTAATCTACAATAAATACCTGCGCATGGTTCTTCGTTACAAGTTTCCTCATCCAGCTCCGAACCATGACAATCCTTTCCACCATGTATGGGCGCAGGGCTGTTACAAAACCTCTCACGTCTTCTGATGCCTACATTACAACTTGCCGTACATGGTGTCCAACTCATCCAGTTTCCCCAATTACCATCAACTAAATTATCGTAATAAGAAAACACCTCACTCTATGACCACCTCAACATTAGAAGCACCTCATTATAACGATCAACAATTTGTGGACTGTTTTTTTTATAATACCTCTGTATTTCAACTTTATGACGTGAACCCTTCAATTTTAAGTCCGCTCCTTTTTGGTCCTAAAGGTTGTATTAATATCAAGGTTTTACTGATTTAATTATACTGAATGTACATTAAGTAACAATTATGTAGAGCAAACGACTGGATGAAAGTTTTAAAACATGTAAAAGATCCTTGGTGTTATCTGTGTGAAGTGTGAGTGGGTAACAAAACACGCAGTAATGTGAATTATCCTATACCATTAATATTACATCCGTCATCCAGCTATAAAGCGCTTTACTTTAAAGGATATTCCAGGATAGAGGTAATAGATCGTATTGTATCTGATTTTAATGAGACAAATTGAACATCTTTCTGTATAATTGTTACCACCTCATTATAAATACAGATTTGTCAGTAGTAGTTCAATATAAGTATAATTAATGAGATTGGTTAATCAATTTTGCTATATCCATCTATATATCCGATAATAATTCAGTTTATAATAAGCATGTGTAAGTAAATGTCTTACAAAATTATCCAGGCTTTACAACATAATTGTTCTTACTCACCAGGACAGTAATACTGCACCACGCATGGTTCTGACTGCACGTGAACTTTACGCTCACAAGTTGGACATGCACGATATCTTACACGCCATCCAATACCACATGTTGTGTTACATGGCCCCCATGAACCCCACTCCTTTTTATGACCTGTTGATATGATGTATACAAATTTACTATAACTGAATATATCATGTGAGTTATTAACATAAGTATTATTATACATGCATATGTGATATTTCAATAGATTGATTTATAATGTACTTAAAGTCAATATTTAATACTGAATTAATATCGAAGCAGTAATGATAATATTTTTTAAAGAATACAAGTTTGTTTGTTTTATGTGACATATTGTCACTGGCTTTAACACCGTTTTTCAACAATTTTTCAGTTACATACGGCGGCCGGTTCGTGCAATCAGTTTTCCTGGACTGTATACTAACCAGTGCTAAGTTACCCTTCCACAAGGAGCCAGTAACTTCTCCACATATAAAGGAAAATCGACATTTTTGTCCAATTGTCATAGAAGGGTAAGACATGTCGCAACCAGGATTCGAACCTGGATCTCCGGGTTACAAGTCTAGCGCACTAACCACTGGACCAAGGTCTCGACCTTATATACATGTATTTATATAATGCTTCAGCATTTATTTCAGTTGTTCAGTTGTGACATTGGTCATAAGTTCACGTTAGATAGAGGGCAATAAATTACAATATAGAAGTTCATCATTGTAGCATCGTAATGATTGATAAAAATACAACCACAATTTTACCAGTATCATTACCGTTTAATATACGCTGTATTTTACATATAAGATGATTTGATTTCTGTATTTCATGAACTGACGTTAACATTTCATACATTTATTAGATAAAATAAAACGTTACCATACCAGGAGTTGTAGATTTTGGTGTAGCAACACTGACTGTGGTCACACCACCCTGGCTTTTCCTCCACTCGTCACATGACATACACGTGTATCTATTCTTGCCATGACTCATCTATATAAAATAATTGTCCCAAATGAATAGCGTAAATAGACGCTAGATTCATACAGAAGCAAAAATATTGAATCGTCATCATTGACGATTGTGATTCAAACTAATAGTTGATCAGACAATCATGAGTTAAAGAGCCATTATGGCGGATATATAGTCCAATTAACAGTTTCGTATGTGTTTTTATTTCTTCAGAATACGCGAGAAATATGTTTATTTGTTCGGAATGTCATTAAAAAGTCATGAAACACCAGTCTGCTTCGAATAGACATAAAAATCACATGATTTATTGAAATCCTACAGATTTACTTTCATTTTATGAGAAAATTGTTCTCTTTTATGTGTAAGTTTAGGACATATTCACACTATATGAACAAATATATTGCTTTTTGTGACTGGGAATACTCCATGGACGGAAGTAGAGTTATTATATAAATGGTTGATAAAACAGATACGAATGGACTGGGTTTTTTACAATAATTATGATGAGATCATTATCCGAAGGCGATGGGCGTTATGTTAAGCAACTCAAAATTATTATGTACAATGCAGGGACTCTATGTCCACGTACAATGTGAATAACATTTTTAAGACGACAACGACACATACAACAGCTACCTAACGCTGTTCATTTTATTTCTATTAATGAGTAGAATCAGGGTTCCATCTGCGAAGTAAACAAAGTGAAACGTGACATTTTGAACACTATTAAGTGTAAGATATTACCAGCCCGGTACGTGTGAACCCATTACCGAGGCCATTACAGCATTCATCCACTGTACGAGCCTTCCTGTGCTTCATTGGTCCGCCACATTGTTGTTTCTTGTGCCGAAATTTGCGGAAACAATGGAAATCTTCTACATATGAAACATAATGGTATATGTTTTAATAAAAATAAACATTAGTTAAGTTTCAACAACATTTTCATGCCTAATGCACAAAACTCGTCATTTTGGTAATGTTTATCAATAAAAGCGACTCAAATACTACATGATAATTTTCGGTGTTAATTAAATAACGATACATGTTAAACTTAGTGTATTTTATATGTAGACATAGAAAATGTTCAATCCGTTGTTATACTGCTTTTGGACTATAAAATAAATAATCTACATTATGAAATAACAGCAGTAATGATGTAGGTCAGTGGGATTGACATACACGTACATCACATGACCGCATTTATCGTAAGTAAGACACTTCCTATTTTATACAATGAATCATCACATTATCTTGTGCATATATAAATGCTGAACTGATTTAAAGACGCAATGTTGCTCTGAGTTATACATATTTTTAACAAATCATGATGTTCTGTTTAAAGGAGGAATGGTCCACAGTTTCTCCCATTGTGTGTTTTATACATTGTATATCATATTACACGTTTTTTACTATAAATCTTTTCAACGTGTATTCTTAATAACGTGTTGATATTCTACATTTCTATTCATTAAATGTTCTGTTAGTTTGTTTTACTTAGCATCACTGGGGTTTAATGCTGTTTTTTTTCAACATTTTTTTTGTTACACCTACATGTATATACGGCGACTGGTTCACCTAACAGGCCGTATCCCCTCATTAATTAAGTGCGCGGATCAACTGTATACTGTGTACATATTTGATAATAATAATTTTGATATCAAGGAAAACTCGATCAGGTAACAGAAATACATGAACTTCGGTATATTTGAGTGTTATCATATCTTTGTTCATTATAATCTGTTATACCGTAAGCAATGGTGAAAATGTTGTTTGTATTGTATGAGACAAACTGTAATATCCCAGCATCACACTAGTTTTTACAAAATTGAATATTCAGGGTGTTTTTTGTCTACATTCGTGCTTAAAATAATGAATAAATTCATCTCAAATAATTTGTGTAAAACACACACGAACACTGGCGTGACAGTTAATACTTACATTAATGTTTTGCCATTAAAACTGAGACAAGGATGTAGAAAAACGATGGAATAATCAACAGAAACTGGGGAAGTTTCCAACATTTGTAAAACAAGTACAATGTTGTCAATTGTAATTAAGCAAAATGAACTGACTATCCTAATTTTCGTTTAGTAGAATGTTTAATTATAGTTGTGAAAGAATTCCGATAGTTAAGTTCATTTTGAGTTATACCTCAGGGATTTTGAAACATTATTTAGTGTAAACTTTTTGTCCATTAGTTTAAGTTTTAATGGCAGTGCAATCAGACTAAATGCCTACAAAACAGAGTATAACCCCCCTCCCCTGTGCTTGTAATAAAACGTACCTGTTTGAGATTCTGGTGTATTCACGGAGTTCTTCTGTCGCTCCCACTCCTCGCACGATATGCACGTGTATCTGTTCTTTCCTAGCTTTGTCTGAAATCATAAAATTAATACGCAGACATGAATAGATGCAATTTTACTATTTATTTGCAATTTACGCCCAGGATATCTGAATCATTGACATTTAAACGCCTCCATTAAGTTTTTAACGCTCACTAATAGCTTATAACCTTATCATGTTCGTCATAAACCATTGTTCACAAAATAAAGAAACAATTGACCACTTTATATAAGTTTAAATTGAAAATGTTTACAGCAGTTTTATGAACAGACAAATACATTATCAACAAATTAGTTTTACATATTGTATTATGTTATATGGGATATTCTCCGTATGTGTTCAACTCCTGATGAGGCAAACTTCCAGTCTTTATCAAATACAATAATTAATGCTATTGATTTCCATTTTGTATTTCTTCAACAAATACGGACTTAACAATAGGAAACAAATTATATGGAAAATGTTCCCAGATTTGTGAAGACAATTCAACTGAAATAACAATGTTCAGTAACCGGAGTAAGTTTCTACGCTCAAAGAGCTCCGTGTATCAATATAATATACTAGTATACTGTCGTAAATATGTGCTTAAAAGAAGACAAGCAACAACAGTTCGATTGAATGAAATCAAGTACACTGCACTAGACTTCCCAACAAATTAACAAAACTTTGAATTAAATAGCTTGTATTTCAACGCAGTGCGCAATCAACAACAAATAAATTAACCAGAACCTAATTACATTTCTATTCTGATCAGTTGTTTCAAGGCTCGGGACTCTTATATACATACCAATGTTTCTTCAGTATAACCCTGGCCAATGTCAGTACAGCATGTGTCTGGGGTTGACAAGCTTTTCTTCCTTACAGGTCCACCACAAACGTTACTTTTTCGTCTGTACTTCTTAAAGCAGGAGAATTCCCCTATAAGATATGACAAAATGTTTTTATTTATAAGAAAGATTGATATTAACAAGATGTCTTTAAATAATTTGCTGTGGATACGCCTGAATTGTTTCCTGTTATTATATCTATTACTGATAGTACTTATTGGTGTATTAGTTTAATTTCTTCTCATATATTCTCAGTAATAAAATACTCAAACAAAATATTTTAGTTTCGACTGTGAATTTCATGAAAATATCGAGCTATATTTGCTACCATTCAAAAGAAACAAAAAAAAATGATTCAGGTCTTCCTGTTTCAGTATAAAATGTCTTACATCTGTTTACTGTCAGGAGACAACTTGTATTAAGTCGACAAAACAATGAAGTACATTACCAGTTAACGTGGGACAATTCACATCAACCGTTCTCTCGTGGGAAATATAAAATTAATTACGCATTATTGGTTTGTTTATTGGATGTATGAGTTACACGTGACTTGTTGAAATGAAGTGGGCAACAATTATTTGTGACACGTGTCCCCGTAAATGTGGAATTAGAAGAAAAAGGCTTTTCTTTACTAATTCAAAATTCATCAATTCTATTCTTGAATGTGTGTTCTCTATAGAGCAATTGCTTTTATAGAGTACATGTGTACGGCAAGGCCAATAAATGGAATGTCGAAATTAACATAACACGAAGCTAATGTTTATAAATAAATGCGTTTTTCAGAGAAAAAACATATTTGAGAGGTTCCTATGAAAATCTGAATCGGATTTAATTTTCTATCCGGTTGGATACATCGCGTATGGATGAATGAATTCATATGATATAATATAACAAACAATCATTTGTATTGGTAAGAGGAAATTTCATGATATCTCTAACAACATCGTCTTCATCAAATTTGGGAAACAATAATTCAATTTATTTAGGACTTCTCAATACGGTATTGTTATCAACTTACGAGATCAATATTTCTTACGCTGACTTGGCTTTGTTGAAAGGAAAATTCCCTGTATACAAAGCACTGAAATTGCCATGTATTATATCCACTCAAATATATGGTCGGAGGCCCTTTATATAAAGTACAATGTATGGACCGTTCTCTGACACTTAAAAGTCAATTAATATGTTGGTTAATATTTACTTTTGAGAAACAAACAGTACAAAAAAGACCACGTGAATAATTTCATAATTAAATAAATCAGTATTATTGCCGGACAATTAAGGATAGAAAGATAATCATTTTTTAAAGATGATATTCATTTTCATATTGTGTTTACATTGTATATATTTTTTACAACGGTTCTATTGGCTTTGTCACAAGGCTGAAATAAATCTGTATCAACAAGCATACATCTTTTTACATATAGTGGGCATAAATGCACATCAAACGATCCACTTACGGAACCCTATTGTCAAAAGCGCATATGGACGCGATGTAATTAGTTTATTTAGGACATGCGTGTTTTCTATCACACTATTCGTTATCATGGACGAGAATTGGCGTATGTCCTTGTAACAAAATATTCATGGAAATAACGTGTCCAGTCTGACAGAGAAAATTGATATAGAATTTTATAACAGTATGTTTGACGATGTAGGTTCATCTCTCGAAAGCCGAGTGGTCCGTGTAAGTTGATTGATTTTCGCCGAAACTTCACTGATTCCGCTCAGTCTGATGTTCCCTAAATTGAATCTGCTTTTGTGAATCTATACATATTGTTGATTATAATCGTAACTAGACTAATGTAATAAGCAATTCTGTCCTCAGCTTTTCATCTGTGAGAGAAATCCTTGTTTGATAGAGAAATACCATCTGTTTTTTTGACAGGCAAGTTATAAAATGATTTTCTTTCGACACACGTCTGATAAAACCATTGTGTTTGTGGCACATACACGCATTCATTGTCATCAGGCTGAAGGGTGTTTCTGTTGTTATTTGTCAGTAAAAGACACGAACGATGGATAACCTACGCTATTGTTTATTGTATGTCTGTTTGTTTACGTAACGTTCGGCTGTTTGTTTGTTTTGAACGCATGCATGTTATTTGTCATTTACAAGATAAAACACATTCACGCGATAATCTATCCACGTGTTGTATAAACATACAAAACAACTTTGTGTATCAATTTCGTGGAACGTCGGCAACAAATGCATACTAAAACAATACAGTCATACCACAAAGAATGAGGGTGTATATTGCACGTGCGCATGAAGCTGGTTGTAATACCAGCTTTCCGCGGGTATATATCATGCAGATGACAAATATCGCTACTCTTGAATAATACAACTGTGTATACAACAACGTGTATCCATGTAAACCGAGATTTAAATTCGATATCTAGAAACTGTGAATTATCGAAATAATGTATTAATTGACAAGTTTTGATTTCAAACTAAATTTTCAGATATTTTAACGTTTTAACGATGTGTTTATTAGAACAAGCAGTTAATTTCCCCCTGTATCATCAACAACTTGTATTTTACTCGTGCATAATTAAATGACCACAAAAAGAAAATAAATTTGGGGACTCATAAGTATAATGGTAAGTAACAAGAGCTGATCCACGCGGGGTTGAATGGATAAGCATTCGTTCCTGTCCTCGTCGAATAAAAAAATGCCATGAGAGACATAGCAGTGTTTAATTATGAGATCGTGAATTTTCAAGTTGTT
The DNA here is from genome assembly GCA_008271625.1 of Lutraria rhynchaena. Classification (NCBI taxonomy): domain Eukaryota; kingdom Metazoa; phylum Mollusca; class Bivalvia; order Venerida; family Mactridae; genus Lutraria; species Lutraria rhynchaena. The sequence continues at coordinate 460,879 of VIBL01000154.1, read as the reverse complement.
TCTGTTCGATATTTGTATCTCTCTCAGAAGCGCATAAAATGTTTTATCCAAAACGAATTTATTTAAAATGATGTTGTTATGGTTACAATTATGGATAAGAAAGCTCTTGGTAACTACACACCCGACTGTTTTTTCTATCGACCCGAGGCTTTTTCAGTTTAATTATATCCCCGAGCTAAAAATATACTCGAAAAAAATCTGCTGTGTTACCGACCCTGTATTTTTTTTGGGGGGGGTGTAAATAGAAACCAGACATTTATTTTTTTGCCTGAAATTCAAACTCAAATGAATGCAACTTATTTAATTATAAGTTTACGAGTACCACGCAGAAATGTCCAGGACAAAGAACTGTCATGCGGCTAAACAATATGTTAATTTCATAATGTCCACAGCGTAAAACTAAATTAATGTTTCGTATTAAATTTACTTTATTCATTTTTAAACGAAACCGATACTTTGTGCTGCATACATATTGAGCATACAAGCGTCAGTTCAAGTTAGGCCAGATACATATTAAGTCTATGGTACAAACGTCAGTCTAGGCTACCTACATATTGAGTCTATGGTACAACCGCCGGTTTAGGCTATCTACATATTGAGTCTATGGTACAAACGTCAGAAACTTTAATTTACGTGTAATCACATTTCACACGTCCCACTGTCAAGCGTGCAAATGCTGATGCATGTAACTTTTGCCACATTTAACTGAAGTCATACAGTCGGACATGGTTTTTTTTAAATTGACACGTACAAATGTACTTTAAACATTCATTTCGAGCGTAAATTAAACCAATAAAACGATGTTAAACGAGACTTGCGGTCGTTGTAATTACTCCCACTTGTTTTGTGTGCACAGTAACCACCAAATAACAACGAGAAATGCTTATCTACTCGAGACCGAACTTCGGTGATCCATGAAATGTGGTCTCCTTAGCAACCTTATCTAATTATCAATCACAACCTCGCGCAATTACCTCATAATATCTAATTAGTGGAGTTATATAAGTAGTAATAAATATGTCATCTTAATAAAGTCACGCTTGATGCCAAGCGATAGACAAAGAGTATCAGCTTTCGAATCGAGTCCCTTTTCGTAGAATGGGTTACAAGAATTAACTTAATGAGCATTTCATGAAAAATCTCCCGCAGCACTGTTTACGCTTTAATTACTACACCACAGTAAAAGTCATTTAACACACACATATTTTTTCATCTAATCAAGTCAAATGTAAGAATTTAACAGAATATTTTGGTACAGTGTACTTTAATTTTTTCAGTTCGCTTGCTGTAATATCCTGTAATCGAAGCGATATTTGCCACCGCTTAGATATAATGAAGTATGTAACATTTTGGCAGCGAATCAGATTTTACAATCGTACATAGTAAATTAATTAATGTAAATATCATTGTCAATCCAAAGGCTTTCTCCGTTAAAAATAACACCAGATTTACCTATAAGTTACAATTAATAGAAATACCAGGCAGTTAACAGAGTTATATTCTCCCGGTTTCACTTAACACAGGATCAGAAATTCGGTGGAATTTGAATGAGAAAATAATAGCTCAGCGTGGAACATTTTTAACAGTCTGCATCAATAAAATGTTTCATGTGTTATTTTGAAAAGTTCAAGGAGAACATTTCGCTGTTTAAAATGTACTTAATAGTCGAAACCGTGGTGTTATGTTTAGTCTGACGTGGAGCTTTGTTTAAATTTGTGAGCGAAATAAGGAGAGGCATGCTTACAATTACATCAGTTATACAACTGTAAATGACACTGAGGGATACGTTAGATCCGGGTTGATCCGACCCATGAATGAAAGACACCGGTATCTTTCAGCGAGGGAAGGGCGAACAGGAGCCAGTTCACTTTAGGTATTCAGAATTAAAACAGCCAAGATAAGTCAAATAATGTACTTGTAACATGTACGATCTAGAGGCCGGGGTAGATGTAAGACAATAGATCAATGATACAATCTATAAAATAATCGTTGAAAATGTAGTTTTTTTTAAAAAAAAAATAAACAAAAACCATTAAATCACATAAAAATGAGTAATATTATGTAAAATATTAAGGCATCTATTCTCAGGTAGTCGTTAGTTGAAGTTTGATCGTATTTCAGTGAGAATCAATGCTTACAGCAAATTTCTAATCGAGATCGATGTTCACTTTAAAGAGTAAAATCTTACCATCGGAAATAGTAACATGGTAGTCTATTAAACGACTTGGTTAATGGCAATACAAATACTTTATCTGAGTGGCTATAATGATGTAAAATAGAGATTTATGGTATGTGATGAATCATTTTTCACTCAATGACCATCAACAATCATCATCTCCTATAATCATATATTGTAAGATCAACACAGGGCACATATTCATTTGCGTTTAGTAAAATATTACATGAAAAACCAAATTAATAGTATCAGCCAACCAGCCATCCGCACCGTCCGTCCGTCCGTTCGTTCGTTCGTTCGTTCGTTCGTTCATTCATTCATTCATTCATTCATTCATTCATTCATTCATTCATTCATTCATTCATTCATTCATTCATTCATTCATTCAATCAATCAATCAATCAATCAAACAAAATAAACAGTCAAGAAACAAAGTATGAAAGACGTTTAATATTTGATCGATCTTCTTTCACTGATTTCAATCAGTCTAATAAATAAAACAATCGATCGTCACTTTGTAATTAAATCTTCTGATTAATCAATTAATTACCAATATTTGTATAATATTCTAGATCTTTCAAATATAAACAGAATGTGGTGAATAAGAAAATCGTACACATAAAATCATGTTCATATCTTACAGGTATAAATATATACATGTGGTATAAATTAATTGAAGAAAACACATTCTAATATGTTACTGAACAAATATCTAGAGTGTATAATGTATGTTATAATACTTTGTTGTATATCCAGAATACAGGTTAGTCATTAATCATTCGCGCAGAACATATAAATGTTCATTCAAAGCATTGTTTTCATCTAACACTATTTGATATGCTGTCAGAATAAAGCAGTGATAATAATGATATATCGTTCCGTGTCTGCCTTCATATTATACAGTTGAACACGGTTATAGTGAATTCCTTGAACCCGGATAATTATTATATACAGTTAAATATATACATGTATGCATAAACTCACCTTGTACAATTAAACACTGTAATCCAGCTATCAGGAATAGCACAATTATAAAATCCTGTTTCATTGTTAAGTGTTCTTGTATTTTAAAATACAATACAGCGTAAATAATCTACACAACTTTCTAGATGTCACACTATAGGCATGTAGTGCCGTAGTGTTCTTGCTAACAACTACAAATACCTCGGTTTTTCAGTTATTGGTGTTTTTTCTGCAGCGTGAACCAATCATGTTCCGCTAAATGATTTTATCCCCATTAAAATATTAATCCAAAACACATTGGACAGTTCCCACGTTGTATTTTCATGAATGAATCGTTAATGATTTGTTTCCTTCAGCCTCTCGAATTCCGATGTCAGAACAAAACGTATATTTTGCAATACCTGTGTCGTTCACGACACCATAAAACTACTGCATATGAAACATAAAGATATTTTGCTCAATTTTATACCGTCCCGAACGTCCCAGTTCATATACTAACATACGAAGATCCCACGCAGGATTTACACAGACATTTATTTACATAAACAAACAGTTATATCCCTCGTGAATCATTCCCTCTCGTGCAGTGATGACAGTAATTGGGGTAACTAATAATGATAACTGTCTGGCCGAGATTTTTGTACTGTCATGCTAACGTATTATATCAATTGTCCAGCGAATGCTATTCGTACCGTTATCTTAATTCGTATAATCTTGCATTCTACGAGATAATTGGTATTCATTCAAACCGTTCTGCTACCATAAACTATAGCATGGTTTATTGACGGTAGATAAATACTAGTGACTGGTATTGTATAAACATTGTTATTCAAAGTGACAGTGTAAAGTCAGAATTTCGTGTGTTTTATACAACAACTTAACACGTTTATAATGGCGTATTTTGTGTTTATATTCATTTCTTAATTACATGAATCACCGCGCAAACATCCCGCTACAAAGTGCACGAATGACGCTCAAAAACTGATGCGACTAAAATATCTGTTACACTGTGACCACACTAATATAATACAACATAAAACAAGAAAAGGATATTTTGGACAATAATTGAAGAGGTGATTTTTAATCGAACCTTCTGAAAATTTAGAGACATTGTCACGTGTGACCGTGCCCTGTTCAACATACACAACATGGTCCCTTTAAAGAATGTAGATCGTTTTACTCCAAAAAGAAATCGTAAAACCAACTTTGATACCTAATTATTAATATTCAATGATTAATCTGTTAAGTCCTCCTCCATTCAATCGCGATCAAATCAAAATACTCCAGTTGATTCTATAATCTTTTCTACTCTAATATGTATTTTAAATGTTCAGTCTTTTACTTTGACCACAACGAACCGGTTTTTTTTTATTTTTTAACAAATAAACTGCTCATTTATGCATCGATAATATTATTTTTGGCTCTTCCATTCAGTTAATCAAATCGTCCAAAGTGGGATTATTGACATATCTGGTTTGAGTGATGGTGCTAGAATCAAAACTATGACCTCACGACCTGGCCCTCTTGTATTATCTACCTTCCCTTCAGCCACGTCAATATCTTAACATGATAATAGTACGAAGTCTAATACAGACCACAGAACTGATTCAATGAATTTTGTCAATATATGTAGGCTTATCAGAAAATCATTTGATATTGAACCATTTACGGAGATGTATTAATCGATAAAGTATTGTAAAAATGATACCAAAGTCCCGGATGTTACAGCACACCTTGGTATCTTTCGCAATGAACATCTGATTAAATGTTGATTGAAATGCTATACCCTTAACACGATATTAATCTAGGTAAGCTTCGGTAGTCACCGAATTTAGAATTTCTGAATCATGTGTCGGGATTATCTTGTCACATTCTTTTAGTTACGGACGTAGAATTGAATGCTACAATGCTTCTGAGCTGTTTTTGAGTTGATTTTGAGTGTTTTATAGTTCTCATTTACATACGTTTTGTACCTAATATGTTCTGTTTTGAGACATTAGAGATCCACACAAATATTCAAAAAAAATATTGTTGATCCCCGCTCTTCTGAAGGCCGCAGCTTTAGTAGATTTCATCTGCGGTCTGAAAATAGACTACAATTTTTCCTGTTTGTTCAATTATGTTGGAAACTTTCATTGGATGTATAAATGTTGCGTACTGAACTGGGGCGAACATAAAAAATTATCTCGTCCACCCTACAAATTACGACTCGTCCACTGACATGGTAATCCTAAAATTGAATTTGATCTCGTATAAGGGGAATAACTACTACGGAAACTTTGCACTAAATTAATTGAGTTACTTCCCTTACATATGGTTTGTGCTGTCTTATTTATGCAGGGGTTAGAAAATTGCCTATGTTTTCAATCCACATCTGAATTGGCCAATGTTTACTGCGATAATGCTAAAAACGGTATTCTTTCGATTAACTCGCTGTTATTTTTTCCAGTGTTTGCAAAATAGCGTTGTTGCGCGTCTTTCGTTATTAATACACGATATTCGGATAAATTTTATTTCGGATATCAGACCCTGTTAAAGAAGTAGAGGCTAAACGAAGCTCGTGGGCCTTCTAATCAGGATAATAATGTACTGGTCGATACTTAAACTATTTTCTGAGCTGTTTGGCGCTTTTTTTGAAGAAATGCGTTCAACATGCTCGAGATATATATATCTTATTAATTTCTGTCATGTGTTTTTCTTCACAGACAAGAAGAAAGGGTATAAAATCATACAGCTACATTAATATATGCTTGGTTATGTTTAAAACAGATATTTCCTCTTCAATCATTTGTGATATAAAACACAACAACAACAACATGTGAATGTTTTATTGATTATACAGTACAGTTGTCATCAAGATTTGTGCACGATCTCCTGGAACTAACAGTCACAAGGGAACTAACAATTCAATAAGATCACATAATCAACAATGTTCCCATTATTTAAATTGAATCAAAATAAGTTAGAGATGGTTATAAGCAAAAACTCATTTATAATTTGTTTTCCTGCGCCATTGTATTCGTCAGGAATCAAAGAACCACAACTAAGTTTCAAACAATTGAATTGAATACTGAGGAAAATACCAGGTATATATATATATTGCAACATATAAGAACTACAAAGTACCTGCTAAAAGTGGACCCAAGTATAATTATATGACAAAACATTAACTATAATGTAGAGAATAGAAATATATATGTGTGTAAAATATACCAAAATGATGTATTTGTGATATGTAAATCACATGTAATATATCAGTGATATAAATATGGATGACACAAAGGAATTTTGTAACAATTATAGTCTTTTCTAGATTTGAAACTTTCTCAATAAAATTAAATGGTTGCAAAAACTAAAAAAATGCATGCACAAAAATTAATACTGTGTAAAGTGACAACATTTAGTGATAGGAATATATGCTGAATAAGAGAATATTGCATCTTTTAAAAAAACATCTGATACAACAAACAACATTTAATAAAAAAAACGAAATTACTGACTTAACAGCCTCACTGAATGCATAGAATAAATAATGTTGTCCTGGTAACAAAGTCAGATAAATAACAATCCTACATCAAATTATATCTACCAATAAGAAACAATAAATCAATCATATTTAAAAAAAAAACCAGATTAATCAAACCTGTGTACAATTTATAAACCCAAAATATACAATAACCCTGAATTATTTCATAAAGATTTATCCAAAAATAATCTCTTCCTAATTTGCCATAAGCAATGATCATACCTTCCACACATTTAAGGCTACACATATTAGTAGCTAACTAAATACAGGCAATAGTTATTTGTAAGCAGCAACAAAAAGAAAAAGCCAAGTATTTATAAACGTAATACTTAAATCAGTATTACCTGTGTGTCATATAAATAGTTTATACATAACATAACATAATAGTTTATAGGCGTAACATATCATACATATAAGTATAGCAAAACAAACAAACAAACACATTTTCATGATTACACAAGTGGTGATTCATATTTTTGTGTATAAGATCACGAAAATGAAGGAGCATTAATACAAAATTTATCAATATTTAAATGAAACTAAGCATCATTATAGAATTTAACAGTATATATGTGAAAAAGAAGCAACATTAGTATGTTCATATATACGGATGTTATTAATGGATTTCTTCATGCTGGGAAATACTGAAGCACTTAAAATTATATACCAGTAGTAAAATAAGAATTAGGACAAAGTTTGTTCAAATAACTAATACTTGCTGCATTGTATTTACTTAAATAGATTGTTTTTTTCCTACAACAAACTTAGACATCGTCAATACTTATGTACACAACAACAGGAATATGCAAATCCAGATGAAACAAAAATTACGCTGCTACTGACAAAAATTTATTATGAAGTTAAAAAAGTACTAATTTACTAATTAAAATGGTTGCACACAGGTCACTGTATTTTCAAGGGGAAATACTTCTTTAATTAATTCTTAATTGTTTTAAGTAAAAGTGATTGAGATAACAGTGAACAGAACATCATAATGTCAATGTAAACCTGTCCATGTTACTCCAACATGTCAAAACATTCAGTTATAATGTAGTGATAAATAAAGTCAAACTTGTGAACAAAGACCCCCAGATTGAGATAGCAAATATGTTTTTTTTTACATATTTTGTCTGTTTTGGGTTTCTGTGATGTGTTACATTAAAAAAGCATGTCAGTCCTCATTAGTCACATGATGGTCTTTATTCACAGGTGCCTGTCAACTCAGATTTATCAGTATAAGTGCATCAATTACTAGGTTAATTGTAATCTGGTGATTACTATATACATAAATAAAGTAAACATAGTGGATTAGTTCTTTCAGTGAACATAATAATCCATTGTGACATTATGTTCAGTCAGGGCTTTCATTTGACCCTTAAAACAGCATTTTGACTCGTGAAATCAGAAAAATAAAGCTTTTGACTCTTGAGAATTTGTAACAATGGATCAAATTTACTATAGAATTAGAAGGAAATTTTGTCAACTGTCTTAATTATCAGCAACCAAGGGTCTTTTTTGACCCTCAAATTTTGACGTCTAGTGAAAACCCTGTACAGTTCATTTGAAAATCCAAGTTAAGTCTTTGTCAACATTAATGTCATACAGTCAATCAGAGGCTAATCATCAGCTGAGAGTATTTGATCATTTCAGAAATATCAGTATGTAAAGTTTATTTAAGAGTAACTTAACTAAAACTGTATAAAGAAAAACTCAAACTAAATTTTCCATCTTGAAGACCCAAGCATAATTACATGGCATCTGGTTGAAAGGTATTGCTGGTATTGTAAGGGTTATACCCTTAGAGGGTCCTTTCTTCCATTCAATAGGATTTGGGTACCCTAAAAGGGTTACTTTGGCATTGTGCATAGAAGATGGGCTATCTAAGTAAAACTGACCAGGATTTGGCCACTGCAGGACAATTGCATAAACATCATATCCACCGCCAGTGACCGACTTCTTAGCAGTGTACCTAAGTACAAAATTACAATAAATAGAATTTAGAAAATAATCATATAAGTACAAGAAGAACTACAATATAAAATTAAAACATTTAACAAAAAACTCATATTTGTATCTACATCTCATTATTTTAAAAGATTTGTCCTTTTTACTCTAGTAACCGTTTAGAAATAGTGTAAAATGGATTGTTCATAGTTGTCTGGACTGGAAAAAGACATTAACATAGAGGGATGGACATCAAATCAGTACATTGGAAAACATGTTTACACACTCACCAAACATGTTTAGTTTCAGTATCATTCTGAAATCTCCATGGTATTGTGGAATATATTGCCTCACCATTGACATCAAGCCATTTACCAAGACTTAATAAACGCTCTTGAAATACAGGGATGAGTCTACCATCATGTGTAGGTCCCACATTGATGAGTATATTACCACCACAACTGTAAGAAAAACAAGAAATACAGCACTGCCCCAAAACCAGGTTTTCAACAGTTGATCGAATGGAATCTGTTTTCCCATTTTTAACCTAATCGTATTCCTGAGAACTTACCCCAATACCCAAAACCTGGTTAATAATGGGTAAGAATTATTGCAACACACTAAATGAAGTTGCACAGTTGAAACACTGTTTACTAATGCATGGATATTTTAAATACGCACATAATTGTTTTTGTTAAATGATCCTAATTGTGATCATTCAAATTGAATTCTTCCGTACCAGAAGACAAAATGTTTCCTATATTGAACATTCACATACAGGGAGTGTTTCACTAGCAGTTAACAAGTACTCCGTAAATTGAATAGAAACTAAGAAGAGAATGAAAACAGAAAACAATTACCAGTATATACCAAAACATTTACAAATTATCACAAATAGCACCAGCAAAAGGTGCAACAACTTTAAATGTCACAGCGAGCATGAATTTCATAACTCAAGCTTCTTGATTACAATCAATACTTTAACAGAGGGAGAAGACTGACACTTAGCTACAATATAACTACCTATAATTTTCACAGATATAAATATTTGAGATTTTGGTTTAATACAAATTACTGTTTTCCCCAATATTGATGCATTTGCTTCTCTAGATTAAATATTCACAAGAATTCTGATATTACCATAGCAATACAGTAATAGTACAATAACCATTTAACTGTTTTCTGATTATCCAATCAAATTACAACAGATCAACATCGACAATGCCTTATAACAGCGAATACATGTAACATGGTTTAAATTTTGCATGCTGTGTATTCTGTTTATAATGGTATCCTAGCAACCAAACCAAAATATCACTCCTTAATTAAAAGTAATAAACCTGCACAAAACAGTAGCTATTTTAATATTTTTTACACAGTCCATTCATAATAGAGAACCAAAGTCAGCAAATTGTTTAGCATGCTTAAATGTAGTAAAACTACAGTAAAACTCAGTTATAGTCAACTTGGATATTGTGAATAATCAGACTAAGTGAAGTATCGATTTCTCCATGAACATGCCCTCGTTTGTTTCCTTCTGATGGATATAGTAAAATAAATATTGATATACAGTGTAACCTCAGAACACCTGTCTGGACTGGATCAAATGTCTAGTTTTCAGAGAGTTCTGGTATTCAAAGAGCTTTTCAATTGAAACTATTACACGATCATGAACCAATGATATTTGTGTGCATGTTGCATTAAAACTGTATACAGTAATTGCGACTGACACGTTTGTTAATTGGGAGGCCAAGATCATATTGTTTTAGTAATAATATGGACCCTCTAGGTCAGTACACAAAGCTTTGACACTTGAAAATGTCAGCGTCCGATAATCAGAACATAAATAAAGAACAGTATAAAGTCCGTGGTCCAGAAAGATTGTACAGTTTCCGAAATTTAGTGAGTACGATATTCAAAGAGCGTTTTAAATAGGATAATAGAGAGAAAATCGGGACTTTGAAAATCATCCGATTTTAAGAAAGTTCCAGTATTTAGAGAGTCTGGTATTCAGAGGTCACACTGTAAATAAATAATTATTACACTTCCCAGGAATTCATTATAACAGTGTTCTACTGTATTCTCAGACAATCACATTTTCTGCTCATGTGTTACATCTGAATAACCCTAGAACAACTGTGCACTACCTGACAGTTTCTGCTAATGTTGCCAGAAGTTCTTCCATAGTTAACATATCAGATATTTGAGCATCTCGTCTGTAACCCCAGGAACGTTTGTCAATCGTCATGGCATTCTCCCATTTCCTCTTCTGTAGAGTTCCTGAAATCATACAAAGTGATATGAAATCTGTCATATTGGTTTTACAATAAATGGATTCTTGGTGATCTAACAAAGCTGCAAAACTTCATCATTTTATTTCAAGCTATTAAGGCATGGAAAATATCATTTTCTGTAATTTAGTGTAACTATAGAAACCATGTCTTATTGCAATGTTCAACCAATTATAAGAGAAACAAAAAAGAGACTTCAAAATGAGAAACTTTTGGACAATGTTTGAAAATAGAAATGCTAATTTAGGTTTGCAAACTAATGTAAACTAGAACCATCACTGAAGGTGATTAAATACCCCCCACAGAGCCCCTTTTTTAAAGGCTTTAATAACTTAGAACAAGCCATTTAGGAGAAGGGCACACAAGATTTTGCCAACAGACAAATAGAAAAGGGGCATAACCCCATGCAAATAAATCTGAATATTTTTTTTTCAGTAGACCTAATGCCTAAAGTACTGGCAAAGTTTTATTAACATCAAACAAGCCATTCTGGAGAAGAAGCGCACACAAGATTTCGTTTACAGACAAACGGACAAGCTGAAACCAGTATACCCCCCAACATATAATAAAATAAACTAAAATGGCATCTTCATGGATAACTACATGTCGAGGCTGTACGTGACCAATTACAAATTCAACAGGAGAATGATAACTGCAACAGCTTTAATATTACATGAACACCCTGTTCAGATTCATATCATGCAAATCAATTTTCACACATCAGTTCAATGAAGATATTGCAGCGTAGAATAGATTTGTATCCCACGAGTGAATACCGAGCCAGACATGATGGTAGATCTATTGAAATCTCAGCATGTGAATATTTATATACATATGCGTATCTATTGCGTATTTTCCCCCTTACCTGGATTATATCTATCACTGCATGTGAAATAGCCACCATGGTGACAAACAATTCCTTTTCCCCATCTATCATTAGTTACAACAGTGTCCTTCACTGGACTGTCAGATAAAAAATAACAACATGATTTTAAGTCCAATATTCATAATCTACAATGTAAGAAGGTAAGTATTTCTCAGTTCTTCAATATCTGATATCCATTCCTCATCTATTCACGCCACAAATCATGCTCATTAATGCCACAAATCTTGCACAATGATGCTACAAATCTTGCACACTGATGCCACAAATCTTGTACACTGATGCTACAAATCATGCACACTGATGCTACAAATCATGCACACTGAAGCTACAAATCATGCACACTGATGCTACAAATCTTGCTCACTGATGCTACAAATCATGCTCACTGATGCTACAAATCTTGCTCACTGATGCTACAAATCATGCTCACTGATGCTACAAATCATGCTCACTGATGCTACAAATCATGCTCACTGATGCTATAAATCTTGCACATTGATGCTACAAATCATGCACACTGATGCTACAAATCTTGCTCACTGATGCTACAAATCATGCATACTGATGCTACAAATCTTGCTCACTGATGCTACAAATCTTGCTCACTGATGCTACAAATCCTGCTCACTGATGTCTTCATTTCTTACAGAAAATAAGGGAGTATTTAACAAGCCTCCAGTCACAGAAGGGACTTATTACGTTTAGGGTTACAAGTCAAAAGGATCTAAGCCAGACATTTTGTCTACAAAAATTAACCAGGGGAAGGTAATTAATACATAACCACTATTAAGCAAATGACAATACATTAGTACAATTTTCATCTGAATGGAAATAACTCCCAACAATCAAAATAGATTTGTCTGAACTGAGCCTCTTGCAGACAAAGTGACTTTGACATTTTGATACACATGTAACATTTACAAATCACCATCTAAATAAATGATAACACACTAATTAATCAAGTACAGAATTTATCTAAAAATATCTATGAAATTAGGATTTTGGTTGAGCATGTGAAGAAATTGGTAGAGCAAAAATGACTGCATGGAATGTAATTAAGCATTCTAGTGATTTAATTAATGATAATTTTGATTAAATTGAGGAGCACATCATCTTTACACTTGGACAAAATGCATATTATAGGGGACTGAACACAACGATTAAATATCACAGTTAAACCATATACGGGTGGAACAGCATTATGTATGAAATACACAAGACTAGATATAGATAGTCTGTAGATCTTGATTGAAAACAAAACCACCTTAAATCTTTAATATATCTACATTAATGTAACAGTATCAGCTAAATACATGCAGGAATGATTACATAGTATACACCTAATGTAGCAGAGAGATTTGTTTATATGTCTTATGGTAAAACTATAAGATAAAGGATATAAGAGGTCATTGATTCATTAGGATACTGTGTGAATATTCCACAGACGAATTTTAATGATATTAATGGATAGTGAGATAATGTTCCGAACATATATATTTTTTGTAAACAGAAATTTATGATGATGTTATTAAACACTTTGAATACTCCATACCTAAAAAAACACTTTGAACTCACTGTCCATACATTTACATTCTTTTCATAAATATACATAGATTCAACAAATAAAAAAAAACAATAATACACAAAATTGCCATTTTCAAAAAAATATACCTAAAACTTTGTTGGAGACACTGTTTGAGATACTCATTCATACAAAATACAAAATAAACACAATTAATGAGCAGACAAAAAACTGGACAAACAAATAAATGAACAGACATGTAAACAGACAAACAAATGAAAAAGTTGAGTTTACAAGGTATTTACACTTGTATTAGAGTCAATGGTAAAATTATGGATACTGAAAACTGGAAACAAATAGAATACCTATCATTATACAGCCAGGCTAGGAAGTGTGTAGAGTTCCAGTAGACATCACTACCTCCACCAATACCATCTGACCAGATTATTTCTGGTTTATATTTGTTAACTATCTCATATAGTTCTGGCATAGTTTTGCGCTTAAAATTAGAGACACACATATACATTTATACTGATGAACATTACTCTATAAACATGTACAAGGTGAACTTAAAACGTAACAAGATCTCTTTCACATAACTGTTGTAATGACGCATAGCAGATATTACATAAATTTCTTTCAAAAATTGTCATCAACTTTTTCAGTTTCATCGCACCAACAGCCTCAATCAAGACTTCTCAGGCTTTTAACGATGGAGGAAAGCCCCTAGCATACACCTGGGTAGAACCACCAACCTTCATGCAAACTTCAGTCCTGGGTAGGATTCAAATTCACAACGGTGAGGGGCTTGTGATTACTAGAGAGAAACCATAACCACTTGACCACAGAGGCCCCTTGTCAACTACACTAATGCCATTTGTAGACAAGTATAAATTATAATTATGAAATGATCTACCTCGGAAATTTTACACTAATGTTTAAGTTTATTATTTCTTCCAGTATTACAACACCAACAGCATATCTTGCAAAAAACAACAAACTTACAATTTTGAGTTTATAACCAGCCTCCCCACTGATTCTGTGGGCTGTAGGCCAAAGGGTACCCTAGTTATTGATTGAACAAGCTTTAAGATTTAACTTTGACCACCTGACTACAAAATCAATAAGGTTCATCTGCAAGACATAACCAGCCTCCATACCAAACTGTGGGTTGTGTGCCAAAGTGTTTTCTAGTAATTGATTGGACAAGCTCTGGTCTACAGATGGACAGACCGATTGACTGACCAACCAACCAGCAGATATGTGCAAAGCAATATACCCCCACTTCTTTGAAGGGGGGCATATATAATTGATCTGGAAATAACTAGTCAAATGAGCAAGATCTCAAATGAAAATTATCACAAGAACTAAAGAAGTAAAAGAAAGGTTAAAAAACTATCAAAGCACCTTTTCTAATGAAATAAATGATTTTCAGAACTAACTATACACAACTGACAACTAGAAGCAATTGATTACAGAGGATTATAAATATATAACAAGACCTGACCATCTGTGATGTAGATTTTGACAGGACTTAACTGGCACAAATACTATGTAAAGGCAGATTCACTTATATTCAGAATTCTATTTAAGCAAACATATACAATGCATAAACAATAAACCTTTTATCACAGATAGCCAAGTAAAAGTTTGTCCCAAGAATGAAGAATGTGAAAAACATACTAATACTAACTTTAGCAATATTTTTTGAAAAACTATTAGTAGAAATGTGCAGGAAAAGATTAACAAAGTAACAAGTTTTACCATCTATACACAAGTCAAGAAACAACTGAAGTAAAACTGTACTAATCAACCAACGTGATATCAAGACCTCATAAAAACAAGCATTTATTGACAAACCAGTTCTCAGAATATCCTCTATATTTCAACTTGAAAATGAGATCACATTAATATTAAGACCATTTTTGGTCCAAAAGGTGGTCTTACTATGGAGGTTTTATAGTATAAAATTACCAACATCAGGTTCAATAATCAATGATATCTTTGTTTGTATGTTTGTAAGTTATGTGAAGAATCAAGCATGTTTTAGGTTCACCTTCAAACACCAATTTAACCATAGATATTAACAGAGAAAGAAATTCACATGCCTATCATTATAGAGCCAAGCAAGAAAATCAGTAGAATTCCAGTAGACATCCTTAGCTTCCCAGTCACCATCTGACCATATGACCTCAGGCTTGTACTTGTTCACAATCTCATATAACTCTGGCATTGTCTTAAACTGAAGCATAAGAAGGTATGACAAAATTTTACAGGCCAAAAATGTGTTTGAATATCTTCCATACAGCTTCAATCAGTCCAGTCTATTGAACAGGGAATCATGAATCAAATAGGTAAGTGACTAAAATTCAAAGTAATAGATTAAAATGCATGTTCACAATTCTTCACTTCTGCGTCCTATCAACAATCCTGGGATGTAAAAACGACAAATATCTATATGCCAAGTACATACCAAGGTCAAACAGTCATACATTAGTACTATAATACCTGTTAATGTATACAAATATATAATGTTACTGGCAGACATGACAACTGTTACAGATGCAATGATATTATATAAGTTAAACCGCACAAAAAATTAAATTGTATATCAATTAAAACTGTCAGGGTAGTCTTTACAGAATCATTAATATTAATTGAGCACCATAAACAAGGTGCACAGATACATGACAAAAATGTATAGAAATATAATAAAAGACAATATTCAATTTTTTTCCTTTGATAAGACTTGATCTTACATCAATATAGAAGTCAAGTGTTACTTGATAATCAACTGACTTGTTGATACAAAACTATATGGCTAAACTAGGAGTTAAACTATCAGCTAAGTTATTCAGCTAAGTTTAATAATCAATTTGTACACAAAATCAACAGCTGAAAGCTTCTAGGATTTCCTGAACAATTCTGTTATGTTGACAATATCATTGTTGTAAAATTATACCAGTAACATAAAACATATTATATAATAATATGTTATACTTTATATAAGAATTGTAACTCAACTACAGGAATACACAAGCACAAACCTTTGTAAAGATGTATAATTATTATATGATATTATATAATACAAAAAAAATTAGCATTCATTTATTTTTTAAATACAAAGCTGTTGGTGATTTTAAGATTTGTATTTTCTATCAATGTATATTTAATACTGCACCTTCACGAAATCATTGGTGCTGAAGTTATTGGACTTGTCCTGAAGATAGAGTGGGTTGTACCATTCATATAAAGAGTGGTACAATCCAAATTTAATATCTGTCTTCTTTCTGATGGAATCAGCCAGGGAACCTAGAAAACAAATAGATATTACTATTATATAACAGCACCATGCTGAAAATATATATGTATTGTATTGTATACTAAATCTCCGCGGCAGTGTCTGTATGATATAAGTATTTAAGAAATGTATATATATTAATGAAGAAAATTTCATTAACTCATTTCAGTTGATTTCTTAAATACTTATAAGTATTTAAGAAATATATATATATTAATGAAGTTTTACTTATTATTTGTTATATATAACAAATAATAAGTAAAACTTCATTAACTCATTTCAGTTGATTTCTTAAATACTTATATTATACAGACACTCCTGTAGAGATTTAGTATACAATACCCCAGATTAAAACAATGATTTACATTGTCGACTGAAACTGCCAGGAGAGCGCTGGCTAGGACAGGATGGAGGGGACTGTTCCATGGTATGAGTCCCTGCAACAGGGAAAGAGGGAATTAAGTCAAGTAGTGAATCACCCCTGATCAATAGATCAAATGTCTGATCCCAAATAAGACAAAATTAAGCTTCATCCAAATAAGCCCAAGGCCCATACACATATCATTAATTTTAAGCAGTCAACATGTGGAAAGTTATGATACAACTTTAGGTTAACTTTTTGTAAATTAAGTGTATTATATATAAGATTTTCTATACAAACAGAAAATTTGCTCCCCTCATAAATATAAATTCAATATACATACACATAAATATTTATGATAAATCGGTAAAATTAGCTTAACATTTAAATCTTTTTTAATAGATAAATCATGTGAATTCACAACATATTCAATGCTTCCACTTTCAAGGTTTCTAATTTTATGATATCAATACCTACCCACAGGGATCTTCATAATTATTACCAGACTGGGCTCCACATTACAGCAAGCATATCCATAACATAAAGGCTAGAAAACAGGTGTGTTTACAGTTACCTGTATGACCCTACCTACTGGCTCCAAACCTTAAGTTTTAACAGTAAAAAAACGTACTAAAATATTTGGGGACAAATCATACCTCGTATTTTAACACAGGTATGTTTGGAAAAAAACATCAGAAATGGAAAGTTTTAAGACCTACCAATCCTAACTTTTTTGGTCAAGTAGCCCCAAACATGACTCTTTTTGTAGCCAACTCAATCTTTGAAAAAAACTGGAGCTATACTTACCAACAAGATCTCTGTTAGGACCAACATCCATGGAGTTCCAGGAGAAAGAATACTTAGATGGCCAGTTTGTGAATCCTTCATGATGCTTGCTTGTTAACACAACATATCTGAAATGTATACAAGAAGTGTCTTGATAGTTTGTAAAATAAGAGGGCTAAGATGGCCCTTTTTCGCTCACCCGAGTAAAGATGGTTTTCCTGTGATTTGACTTGGTGACCTAGTTTTTAACCTGAGTTGATCCATGTTCAAACCTGTTCATATCATTAATACAAACATTCTGACCAAGTCTGCGGAAGATCTAATCAAAATTTTTCAAGAGATTTGACCTAGTATTGACCTAGTTTGTGACCCCCAGATGATCCATGTTCAAACCTGCCGAAAACATCATGAAAACAAACGTTTATACACAGTTTAACAAAGCTCCAATCAAAACTGTGGCCTCTAGAGGGCTAACAATCTTTTTCAATTATTTGACCTGGTGACCTAGTTTTTGACCTCAGGTGACCCATGTTCGAATCTGTCCAAGATATCATTAATACAAACATTCTGACAAAGTTTCATGAATATCCAATCAAAATTGTGACTTCTAGACTGTTAACAAAATTTCCATTCTATTTGACCTGGTGACCTAGTTTTTGACCCCAGATGACCCATGTTCGAAATTCAATACAAAAAACTGTCAGACATCAGTTCCCAGCAAAATGTTTGATGAGATATGGCAAAATATAGAGAATTACATGCCCTTATGTCCATTACAATTCTTTGAATTGTTAAAAAAATTAAGTCAATACATATTGTAGACCAGTTATCCAGTCAGGTTCAGTAACATTTCAAGTTTGTCAGTCCTCTGGTCCAGTAATAGTTCATTGTCTTTCATATCCACTGTACCATGATGTGCCATTTAAAATGCTTATATTCAACAAACATGATATACTCTATGGTAATTATGACACTAAATCAATAAAGTGCTGTAATGTGGACTGAATATTTGAAGAGACAAAGCATCAAACTACAATCAAATAGTAAAATATCCATCCAAACATTAGCAGAAAATGAACAATATCATTGATCCAAAAATGCATACACTTAAAAATATTGACAGAACATATGCTATTCAGCACATATTCATTTTTTACACTAATCTTTGTTTACATAAATTCTACACTTAATTGATGATCAAACAACATTAGTTTTCAAAATGTCACATTGATCTTGGCAGCTGAAGGGGCCATTGTCCCATTAATAAAATTTCTTTCCCAATCACTGCTTCATGAAGTTTAGTATCACATTATAATACAAAATGTCACATTGTCTTAGGCACCTGATACACAATAAATGACTATCAGTTTATATATATATGTGTGTAATACAAACTTGTCCTGTACAAATTAATGTTCTTAAAATTCAACAGGGTTGAGTCAGTGTTGTATTGTCAAATAAACAACCCAGCAAATCAATGAATGCATCATATAAACATTGATTACAGTAAATGAGTATAAAACGATATGTCTGAATAGTCTCACAATGTAAGCCAGCAATTTGTTGATATGTACCTGTTGCAATATGCGTTATACAGAACAGTTCATATGGACAGATAGCATTCTTTTCTTTAAATAAGCAAGCAAATATAATACAGAGGATTTTATTAAAAAAACAACTAAATTTTACTTAATGCATGTTTGATGCATAAAAATTTGTGTTGAAGATGTAAGTCTATTCAATACATTTTATTTTTCAAATGTGACTAAAACTGTCTCATATTACCATTTATGGTAATGGTTATGTCGATATTTGTTAGAAGATGACCTACATTGATTAAAGATTTCCAATTTCTGAATAACATGACAGCAGACTTAATGATTCACTTCAAACAGCAGTAATGTGCTGTATAACTTGAGTGTCTGTGAGTGAATGGGTATATATGTGTATTACTATTTATGAAATAAACTTTATTCATAAGCAATCTGTCACATGACATCTGAAAGGGCCCTAAATTGATGTTTTATACCTTGCATTATGTATAGTGTAATAATCTGACAAAGAAAACAATCATACAACAAAAGACAAAGATCAAATAAATGGCACCAAGATCAATCATTTCTAAGAAGCCTAGCTGACATAAACATCATACTCATGTCAGTCAGCCTTTATTTAGGAAATATTAATCAAAATAAAGGAAGACCTGTCTTGTATCTAAACTGTGAAGTGGTGCTTTTAGATTGATTTTACTAAGCTCAGACTTAGTTCTATATACAAAAATAGGACATTGCCCAACACTCACACATCAGAATACAGAAAAAGTAACATCAAAGACCATGAAATCATTTTAATGTACAGTTGGCTGTTATTCAGAGGTTTATATAGTCAATTAAATAAACAAAGGTGTGCAAGAGTGGACATCATTCACATAGTTGCCTTTATTCACAGATGGCGATTCACTGATATAAATTGACTGAATATATGGGTATGTAGAATTGAAATAACAGAACAAGGGATAAAAAGACATTATCTTGTCATATGAAATTGATAATTAACCCATTTCAGAATTTCTATTTATTTGACTGCTTCAGAAACATATACACTAAAAGGTTGCTTCATGTCAATTAAGTGAATACTGCACATTTTACTCAGTTAATACAGTGATTTTGTTTTGATTTATGCAGTTATAAACAGTAATTCAGTTATGAAATAATTGCTAATTTACTTATCAATAGTTCCTGTTCTGGTAATCAACCACTTACAATGTGTCCTCCAATTCAGAAACACATCAATCAAAACTAAAAATACTTTTTTGAAAATTGTATAAAAAACCAGCTAGCTCTTAACAGTAATCACAAGAATTTTCATCTGTATTTTGGCATATATTAACGGATTAAAATTAAAATAATAAAATTGTGTCTGAGTTATTCTTTGCAAAGAGAACATTTTATGATCAAATAATTCTATACATCATAGCCATTGTAATTTAAATTTGTAACTGTTCCTGAAAACTATTGTGAAATTTGTTTCACCACAAACTTAAAAGCAATCAGGAGATAAACAATGAATTTCAAACACAGATTTTAATAAACATTGTCACAGTTTACAATGATTGGTTGAAATGAAGTTTTGCATTATAAGGAAATTTCTTTTTTCCAATCAAAAACCAATATCCTATTTTACAGAATCGGCAAAAAAAACAACATCTCTAAAACCAAACACCTATTATTCAGGGAAGTAATACAAAATCTGGATACAGAAGCATAACAATATTGAAAATAAAAAAAAAATGTTCTGATTCAATATTCCTAGAACTGTTTTATCAGAAAGTAATGGTAGCATAAATAAACTGTATAATATTCAAATGTCGAACAATTAAACAAATTATGACCAAACTACATTTAGCCCTCAAGTTTTCTGTCTTTCATATAGAATAATACTTGTCCGAAGTTTATGTCCACCATTTGGAACTTTTAGGTTCGGATTTGGGGAAAAATGTCTTTATTTTTTGTTGGAAAGGGTCTGTTTACCGGACCCCAAAAGATGGAAAAAATATTTAACAGCACGAACCTCGCACCGGATGCCTTAAATACTTCCGCCCATTCGTCTGGATTAAACAATTCGGCTGTGAATTCCTTTGCGAAGTCCTGATACGTCCAATCTGGTTTGTAGTTAGCATGCATAAAGTTAACTGCAGTTGGATTCTTTTCGGTTATCCATCGATGCCAAAACCACTCCGTCAGAAGACTGGGAACAGAAAACACGCCCCAGTGTATGAAAATACCAATTTTTGATTCGTCATACCATGGCGGAAGTGGTCGTGAATCTATAGATTTCCAATTCGGCTGATATCTAGTTGCGACAAGGCCTGTCACGCCAATTAACAGCAAAAATATAACTCCAAATTTTCTTGTCTCCGTTCGACTCGCCATTGCAGCAATTAAGTCACATGACAACCACGTGACCATATAGTTGCTTACATCGCGGATTATATTGCACAATTTCCGGGTTCAGGTGTTCGGACAAACTCATTTACAAACATCTTAATGACATTAATTACAAGAGGTTTTATTGAGCAGTATTTGTTTCATCTACGATCCACTTTGACCGTATATATAAACTAAACAGATTGCACTATGAATTCATGTTTAAAATATATGAAGGTTCAAATACAATAATTACTACAATTTGTCTTGCACGTTCAATCCTTACTCAATGAAAAAATAATGTAAGAAACCAATATCCGTGCGTTTATTCTAAATTTCTACCAAAACGGAATATACACTGGAACTGTACATTCATAGAATATTGAGAGCCTTTACTGAAAACGATTAACTCATGGGCATATCGGGCATATATCAGAGTACGAACACGACTTCAGCTAAAGAAGGTGGTGGACGGTTTAATTTGGCGTATTTTTGAAGTTTGACATTTTTTACATGTATAACCTTATGTTCGAACAAACATGGTTTTGATTCAACAACCTAGATCATCTCCAAAAGCAAGTACTTCGTCATTTCTTTCATTCGCTCGATACTTTTTACACAATATGATATTCTAGCATTCATGATATCATTTTTTATGAAACTTGCACACGATTAAAAATTTCATTCCGAATAACTAGGTAGATTTCTATATTCTCTTGTACTATTTTCGGATGGGATGTCGTTAAATGAGAAATGCATTTCAACGGTTTAAAAGAAAACATTATTAAACAGTGGTAAATGATTGACAATGGTTTGAACTGTACAGCTATGATAAATAAACTAGTATTTTAATACAAGGACATATACATCATTACACAGTGTGCAAACAGCAGTTGGAAGATAATTCTACACTCAAACAAATTACAATCGCCCTGTAGTCATAATGACATATTTAGAATGAATTGGACAAACCGACTTAACAGTAAAATATGCCTTAGTATACAAATTAAGCGTTAATTAAGACTTAAGTATCGTTTAATATTTCCAAGAGATCCACTAAACACATTCGTGAGGGAAGAAATTTGTTTAAAACATATTTACGGGATTGGGTCTACATGTTATAAGAAACTTTTTTGGTTAAGTCATCTTTTTGAAACTTAATCAACACATATCGATCGATCTGATTTTCGTTCGTTTAGAAGTGAATGTTGTACACATACATGTAGATATAATACTATGTTAGGTACTACGTATCTTTATATATCATATGAATTTCAGTGTTTACTTTCGCCGATCTTCGAGAAACGACTATGTACACATACGTACATAGTTACTTAAATTTAAAGACGTTGGAATTTGATGATAATGCTGGATGTCTTGCAGTTTCACGCGTCTGCGCACTGCGTGTGCGCCTATTTTATGCAAAAATCGGAACATCAAAATACAGTTCTAATTCTGTATAGACAGTATGAAATCTACTCTAAATAATAAAACATATGTGATCTACATGACTGAAACCTACCAATCACCAGTATTCATCAAACAGACAATTATCAATAACAGACGAGATGTAAAGCTTTGTGTCCTTGTAATTATAATCGGGAACATTTCTCCAATACAACACGTACAAAGCTGACACAGGCAGCATAACAAAGATATTGGTCTTTCATAGATTTTCTCATGCAGTACTGAACTCGCTTTTTTTAGGAAGGTACAACTTCACACATTCTTCACATGGGGTACATTTAAGTTGGAACGATTGTCTATATTTGGAAATAACAATGTATTTACTTGGACACTCCATTCTTTTTGATGATCTGTGATCGCCACCTGTGAGTTACTGTTATAGCACTGTGAAAAACTGTTTGCCGCGCATGGTTCTGCGATGGATCTTGTGATTATGGAACTACACACAACGGTTATGTGTTATCTGATATTGGTAAAATATCTGCTTATGATCAAATGCGAAAACTATATCCGTTTTAAATGTAAATGATGTATCGCAATGAATTCGTTTACACTGGATTCTCTCAACTTTCCTCGACGTTTTATCTGTGAATTAACAACTCGGGTTACTCGACAAATAATCGTTTAAACGCCACAAATAGGAATTTAGATACTGAATAAACCTGAATGTATCGGGAAGGACAAACTCAAGTCACATGAAATAAGCGTGGTTCCGCGTGTGTTCCTGACTGACGATTTAAAACAAAATATACTCGGAGAATATGTATCATAGGTAAAATGATTGAAACATTATTATTTAGAGTGATCACATGCCACATTAATACGAACAGCTGCTGTTAAAAACCAAAGTAAGAGGTGTTTTATGACAAGTGTTGCATTTAAGGAAGGGAAGTGATAATTGTGGGTAATTTGTTTTTAAACGTTTTCCAGTATGTAACAATTCACCACAAACGCTGTTGAAATTAATAAACACGGACATATATAAACACAACTACAGTGACTGGACCTATAGAGATTCTGCTTGACACCATGGGTTGTAGACCAAGTAGAAATTCTTTAAGCAGAGTGGCTGACAGTACATGCGAGTACAATCGATGCTATATGAAGGAATTTGACGTCGCTAGGCGGAAACAAAAGAAGTCCTTCCGGGAAAACCGCAGACGAACGCCTACATATAACAACTTCTCATCAACAACAAAAGTGTACGATCGGTCATCAGGCACATCTAAAATAACTGTCAGATTATCAACAGACGGGTCAATGCTTGAAATTGAACAATTTGACGTCGAGTATGACTCAACAGAAACACCGGAAATACTGGAAAATACTGATGATGACCAAGGACTTGTTATGAAATCTGTTTCAGAATTAAAAACACTGCACAATTGTGGTAACTTATATGTGCGTTGTGATAGTGCCCCTTTGTTGGTATCTAGTTCGTCTGCGTCCGCTTGCAGAGACACAAAAGAACCTGCATGTGGCTTAGTGGGTTGTTGCATACAAAATCGGACAAATTCCGAAACAATGTCTGAAGAGTATAAACCAAAATCAACCAGCGCTGTTAATTGTCA
The DNA here is from genome assembly GCA_008271625.1 of Lutraria rhynchaena. Taxonomy (NCBI): domain Eukaryota; kingdom Metazoa; phylum Mollusca; class Bivalvia; order Venerida; family Mactridae; genus Lutraria; species Lutraria rhynchaena. Next base: position 436,159 of record VIBL01000154.1, on the reverse strand, counting down.
AAATGACAATGATGTAGCGGTTGAACACAGTTGTGAAGTACATCGAGATTTTGAGCCATCTAAGAAAATTGGTGATGACGGAAGTTTAGATTCTGACTCTTTAAACAACTCAAGCTCGCATAAAGATCACACAAACACAACAGTAACAAGGAAACCATATTCCGAGAGTGATCCTACCAGTGTATGTCAGAAAATTCTCGTAAAAGGGTCAAGTATTGAACAAGAAATGAGTGGGCCACATGAAAACGATCACGAATCACGTAAAAATTTGCATTATACTTGTTCCACATTTAAGCATACTGCAAAAAATGGTGTACAAAAAAGATGTCATTCAAACTGTGAAAGAAGCCATAATAATTGCTGTTACACTCGTAGATTGTGCCAAGAGAAATATTCTAAAGGTGGAACGTCTGATGAAATTTCACGTAAACCACATTACACAAATTCCATGACATTAGGTGTGAATGTTGAAGAGTTGAACAAAACTGAAACTTTCTTGATCAATAACCACGACAGCAGACCAGAAAATCAGATAGCTGAAAATAATCAATTGGGTATAATCTGTTCTCCTTGTGATATTGACAACTACAATTCTGAATTTTGTGATTGTTGTTGCATTAATTGTGTACGTGGATGTTGCCAGAATGCCCCGTGTCGATGGTGCGACGCAATTACCCCTGATAACAGTAACAAGCGCTATCAATCAGAATTGCCTTCTGCTCGCGACGTAGCAATGAATTTTGGCATGTCTTATTGTTGCTGTTTTACAAAATACAGCAACAGTGGAAAGAACGACCGACAATGTTTACAATTCTCTCATTTTCATGATGCTGATCAAACACCAGGTAACCCTGACGATAGTAAACGTAGTCATAACGACAAAGCCTTTGATAATAAAAGTTTGCATAAATATACACAAAAACCAATGATTAATAGTCTGAATGAGGAAGACAGCGAAATGACTTCATTTACCACCAGTTTGGAGGATGGTAACGTGTTTCAGACATCGTATGGTTACAAGAAATCGGAATTACCCAATTCTAAAGACAATGGGAGCGATAGTAAACGTATTAAAAGCTGTACAGATTTCCTAGAATTAAGACGTTGCCATGAATTGACAACTCTACGCCAATGCGTACCCAATAAGACGGTTTCACGGAAATTAGACTTTTATGATTATTCACAATGTATACAAAAATCAGCTCCAGTAACGAGAGATAAAAACGAAAGAATATGTCAAGAACATTTTAAAATCCGCAATGGTGCCGTTTGCGTTCACAATGAACTAGAGACACTTACTGTTGACAACCTGAAACCGGTTGTCATGGTAACTAATGAGGTTCCTAGGACTTCAATTAAAGATGACGGACGGCAGTGTATCAATTTGAAACGTTCAGGAAGATCTGACAGAGATGAATGTTGCAATCATTATTATGGTAAGTAATTGTGTTTTACTCGTCCAATATGTGGACTTTTCCACAGAACAGGAAATGTAGCATTTCCTAACTACAGTGTAATTTACTGTACTTTGCGGAACTCATTTTGTGCCATTGCAATTTAGTGTATTCCATTGCATGGAGGTGGTGCGACAAAGCAAGCCAAAAATGATAATTAGTGAAACTAAACTTTGAATTTTGTTTTTTTATGATATTGCATTGAAGAGGGAAAAGTTTGGAACTTGAGATTGAATATTAAATATTCGATAAAATACGATTTCCCATTGTTTTAAAACGCTCACTGTATGGATTTAAAATGTTTGCAAATCCTTGCAGATTGCATCAGAATTCGCTTCTTAGACAAATCAATTCCAAGACGCCTTAATAGATATTCATTGTATGGAGATTACCGAGTTAGACTGCATATTTTATTTTAGATTACTGAATATTTATCACATAGATTTCCAATGTCCTGGAGCGTTTTAAGACAAATTACAGAACGCCCACTGTGTACTTTGCAAACCCTGTAGGAACACAAGGAACACATCAAAAATAGATTAAAAAGTTTAAGCACAATAACAGCACGTAACAAGGAATGTTTGTTGCTTTTTTTTTGGGGGGGGGGTAATATCAGTATTTATACAGTATTTCAGTTTTTTACCCGATCTGGGGGGAATAATTCAGAGACAATACAATATGTCATATCAAGTCCCTATTTAACTTAACCAGTTTTTTTGTAGTCTGGGGAATCTGGAAACTTGGTGCTGTGGGAGGGGACATACCATCATGATTACAGATTTGTTTTGAACTGTTAATGTTCCCATTCATCCTGGCTGTATCATTTCAAATGTTTATTGAAAATACAAAATTCTAGTACTTATATTTGGAGCTTGTAATTTTCATGAATTTGTTATAACAATAAGATTACTTTTGATCATGTTTACAATTATCATATGTATTGAGTGGCTCGAGCTAAGGTTACATAATTAAGATTAGGAGACCAGTCATGAAGCCTAATATTTTGTATGGTTCTTTCTCATCTACCATTTAAAATCAACCAATGGCAAGGTTGCCGTCATGGATTGATCTCCAACATTCATATAATTTATATAGGATCCCTGTAGTGTCCACGCAAAATAACACAATAATATTTTTACACATCAGACATTCCTTATTTACAGACTTACAGTCAGTGACCTTTTTCACTTTTTACGTATTGTGGAAATATATTCTTTAAAGTAAACTTAATAAACTTCTATTGGCTGTATCAGGGAGATCGACCACCAATCAATCTTCAAAAACTTACTTATAGTCCACAGCTGAATGAATGTTATTTAGGAGACTGCTGCAGTATGCTCAATTTTGTAACAGAATAGGCAAATCATGAAATCATTGAAATGTACAGAAGCAATCACCCTATGTAACTGAACCATTTAGATACCAGCGAAATATTTGTTTGGTATTTATTTTATTTTGTTTTTTTCCATTACAGAAATGACAGATATTGTTGATAATGATGTTTACCATGATACTTGTTGTTGTGGAAAACAATCACATTTTATTGAATCAGAAGACTATCGATTAACCAGTTATTGTAAGGATATCAATGATCAAACAATAAATGATAGCGACATACAGAGTCGTAATATCCAAGGAAAACAAAATTCAGAAACATTTCCATTTTGTGAGTATGAATCGTTTGTGATTAAAGATAATCGGAAAGATTACCTAAATGAAAACTGTGCACCTGGCAAGATCAGTACAGATTGTACTAAGCCATTGATAACAGAAAATGGTGAGGAAACTACGACCTCTGAGGGTAGCAATAGTAGTGATGATGATGGTGATTTCGACAATGATTCTTGTGATGAATGTAGGGACGAATATGTGGATGCGCTAGAGACAACATATGTATGAATGCAAATGCATCTTAAGCTGCTTCAATAAATGCTCCAACATCATCATTTTATAGACATCCTAACTCTTTTTGCATAAATCTAGTTACTTTTGACATAAAGATGAAATTGCACATGCTATTCTTTTTTAATTGTTGAGTAGTCCAGTAGAAATGAATAACATGTGCAATTTCATTTATACATGATATTTATATGACAAAATTCAAGTCATCTACATTATGATTGACCAAATATGAAAGTATTCACAATTACATGTGCTTTTTATGGAAATATGAACATAAGAAACACTCTGTTCTATGTAAATATATTTGTATTGTCTAAAAATGGTGGATAATTGCAAGCCTTTTTACAGCAATGGTGAGATTTTGTAAAAGATTCCTTTATTATTGAATGTCATCATTTGACAGTTTAACTGAGCAATAAAATCTGTTGTAAAAAGTCTGGAGTTTAAAAGTTCAGTAATGATTTAATTTTATCATCATTTAAATGAAATGATTCTGTGGATATGTTTATCAAACAGTATTAAAAGCTTGCGCTAAAGATACGTACCTCCCTTCAGCATGTCTGATTTTTGGTATCATCAGTACCTGGGGCCCCATTTCATGGACATACCTAAGTTAAGATAGTACTTTTTAAGTCAAAAAATCTTTTTAATGGTATACATTTCAGAACAATGGCTTTAATAGTTGGCAAAATTCCCAAAGACAAACAATAGAATGTCAATAGAATGTTTTTATAAACAAGGGGTGTCTAGATTTTTAAGTTGAAAAATTGCTTTATTAACTAAGGTAAGTCTATGAAATGGACCCTTGTTTCAGATTTAGATCACTGAAAACACACTAACATTAAAGTACAACTTGATTACCACAAAATTTAAAACTTACAGAACAATATAAATAACATAAGTGACTTAATCTGTTTTCAGGGTAAGTTAAATGATAGAGATGATGATTTAATTTATTGAAATGTTATCAAGAGAAATAAAGTAGATGTATAATAATTATATACAGTCACACCTGAGTTAAGAGACACTTGTTAATAAAGGCCATCAGGTGAACAACAGCCACTCATGAGCACACAAAACTTTAAACAAAAACCAAATGTTTCAAAATGTTTTATCATTATTAACAGGTGTGTTTTAGGGGTTAGTAAAATAAGGTACCACAAACTAAAACCATGTAATATAAATATCACTATGATACTGTATCATCTTTTTTAACAACTAGTTATAAATATCACTATAATACTGTATCATCTTTTTTAACAACTAGTTGTAAATATCACTATGATACTGTATCATCTTTTTTAACAACTAGTTGGACTTTCAATGAAAGTTGCGATTTAAAGTAATCATGATTTACAAAAAAGTCATTCATCAGTACATCTTACAGAATAAACAATCTTGTTATTTGACAACAAAAAACAACATGAAAACAAATTATGTATATGGGCAAGAAATGCTCAGGTACACAAATACCTAACACACATGTCAGTAAATGACAAAGTACAAAGTAATGCATCAATCAAAAAAGCACAGCTTAGGGTAAAACATTATCAATAACAATAGAAACAAACATTCAGAAAAACAACAGCACAAAAAAATGCACACAACAAGTCAGAAAGCATCATTTGCCTTATTGTGGATTTGTGTCACATAATATTAACAGGTAGAAAGTGGTACAGGCAGGGATGCTTACTGCATATCAATTTCAACACTGATAAGCTAATTACATGCAAATAAAGCATACAAACATGAAATAAAACCATGTTAAATCAACTATTGTTAAACATATCTCACATATTTATATTATGTTATGGCTGTCATCCCAGCAACATGGTTCTTCAACAGCACATCGTAAAGCAAAGACAGCCACAACGAACGCAGCAGCTTGGTTTGTTTACGGCAGGTGGAATCTGGTTCTGGACAAACATAAGAAATATTTGTTCTAATGACGTTTGATGAACAGAGTAGTCCTCAACATTGTATTGTTTCTTCAGAGCTTCCATCACACCAAATATCTGTCCTAATCTAGCATTATCATCAGGGATCTTGAAATGAACATATCCTGTGTTGTCATCAAATACTGTAGCACCCTGGAATGTATTTTGAACATACTGAGCCAAAGGTTGACTGCTAGCAGTGAATCCAGCCTGATCAAGACCCATTCTGCAGAACAAGGTATATCCGTGTCCAAACTTGTTCTTCAGATGTTGTGGACTTCCCAAACAGACAAAATTTCCATTCACCATTATAACTAGTTTGGTGCATAAAGCATCACATTCCTCCATACTGAAAATATTAAATTATTGTACCATTAAAAATGCGAAGACCAATAAATATGAAACAACATTTAGTTCAGAATATCAACCCGCTCAAAAGAGCTTCATCAAGATTTGTAGTAAATTGTAAATTGATGGCACTCAATCATTATGATAAAAAACTCAACACATTTTGTAATTACTTAAAAATCCTCATCTACCCCTCATAGTTGCATATACTACCTATAATCTCTCATTCACAAATTTGCCTAAACATGTTTGGTAAGTTCTCTTATTTGTAATTGGGTTAAATTGTGCACTAACAGCCAGGGTCATAAGATGATTTTCAGCTTTTAACAGTGGAAGATCCAAAACATTCACCAAGGTTAAACCATCAACCTTCTGTAAACTTCTTGAACAGTTTCCTCACACATGATTTTTTTTGTTCCCAGGTGGGATTCGAACTCTCAGCAGTGAGGGCCTTCTGATTACTAGTCTGAGACTTTAACCATTCAGCCATGGAGGCCTTCAAAAGTACAAAAAAATGGCAGTTAATTTATCCATCTTCTGTTTATATACAGATTTAGACAGACAGTTGTAACTGACCTGTGAGATATCAGGACAACAGTTCTTCCACTTGCACGAACACCAGCAATCACATTCCACAGTTGACGTCTAGCAGCAGGATCTAAACCAGTGGTTGGTTCATCAAGGAATATAAATGGTGGATCACCGATTAAACTAATTGCTGTACTTAGCTTTCTCTTGTTACCCCCACTAAAACATAGTGATAAAGTATTGAATTAATTGTAACACATTGTGATTGAAAAATAATGTCTTAAGTAAGCTTATATTATGAGTCAAAGTATTGTCTTCATACATTTAACATAAATATAATGTAAAAATGATTTTTAAACACTTTTTATATCATATTAAGATAAAGACAGGGATGAATTGTGAATTCCAATCTCACTGACATTCTAAACCCCCTTATAGAATTGGTTTATCAGTTGATCTAAATTCTAAATTAAAGATGTATACTAAAATGGCAAGAAGCAACAACTTGGGACCAATGCTCATACAAATCTACACTCACAAATTTTTCTAACACCCCCTTGTTCTGAGTTGAAAGCTTTTTAATAAGAAATAGTAGAGGGTTAAATTTTACTCACTAATACTAAGAAATATATCCAATATCTTTGTGTAATGATATGCAAAAAATCACATCAACCTTCTGGAAGCCAGTAAAAATTAAGGTAAGTTACACAAGCAAATGGTGTTTCTTTCTAGACATTGGCAATGCTTATTTGAAAAAAAAATGTCACAGGGGAGGTTAGAAGTCTTGATTAGTATATAATTACCTATAATGTGATGTCTTTTTATCAATATGTTCATTCAACATTAAAACATCAACAAGTTGATTCACAGTCACCGGGATATCAGACTGCCTAATACCTCTTAAACGTGCATACATGTACAATGTTTCTCTCCCTGTCATCTGGTCAATCAACGCATCAAATTGTGGGCAGTATCCCATATTCTGGTGTACCTATGATAAAACAAATGTCACAGTTTATAACCATTGTTGATTTGTCCTCATAGCCACAGATAGGTCAAGTCTTTAAGCAAAAACCATATTTTATCAATAGTAGATAAACTATATTTAAATATTATTGTCTTGATCTTCCACAAATTGCTTTCACAAAAGTTTAACCCTTTATTGATACAATGAGAGCAATAAGAATTAGATTAACACAGGCCTACAAATTATCATCTGCTTTTATCTGTTTCAAGACAAAATTCCCAAGGTGATCAAGTAAGAATATCTGGATACTAACTTTCTTTAAATCTGATTTTAATGACAGTTGGTTCAAGAAAGCATCCCCTGAAGTAATGATTTCTTCTCCTGTTAACATTTTGAACGTTGTAGTTTTTCCAGCCCCATTTTGTCCCAACAATCCAAAACATTCATTTGCTTGTATGCCACAAGATACATTCTTTACAGCCTGAAATCCTGTATTATACACTTTAGTCACATTCTGAAATACAAAAACGATACATTTAAGCAAAATGTAATGCCTAGAAATGTACATCAAGCTATAGCTCATCACAATAATAACTGACTATAATTCCAATGATCTATGTTTGCACAATCTAACCCTTACAAGCAACTCAAAAGAAATTTTATTCTTATGACCTTGACATACTGAGAGTTGTATTGTCACACAATTTCTGATACCGCCAAATTTCAGATGGTTGATGGATATCTCAGCATTTATAGTTGTAGGGATTTGATTTCATGGGTCAGCCGATCCACAAAATCCACAAAATTAAATCCGAAACGAAAATAAGTGAAACAACAATATTTGGCAAACATAATTACTTTGAGTATTAGTGAGTCTGTCTGCATTAGGTTTTGTATTGGAGTGTTGTTGATTCTATGAGATTCTCCTGAAACATCACTATCAGGTTGTAAGTCATAAGCTGGTTGTAAATGTCCTTGGGCTGCTTTCTGTACGCTGGCCAGAAATATACGGCGGAACAATCCCAACTCTATACACAGTACCATGAACATGTAAAACACACCTTGCAGAAACATAAACAGACACTCTCTTCCAATGGCTGGTCTTTCCATGTCTAGTACTGAAATAAAGATCATTTTATTAAATTCATATTCTTTTAGTTAGTAATCAATGAATCAATTAATTTTGAGTACATTTGAAGGGACACAATAAAAAGTACAACTGTAATAAAATGATAGGGCCTAAGTATTGTACCAAATTGTCGGTACTATAAATTTCTGTCAAAAGGACTTGGTTACACTAATACAACAATCTATTATCATCTGAAACAGTAACCTAGATCCACTCTAAATACAAAAAAAGTCAATTATTGTCAACTTATCACATTGATTACACTACGTTACAAATCATAAATACATGTATTGTATGAAATAAAAAAAATGAAAATTAGACTTTATATTTCATTTTGTTAGCATACATATACCATACGCTAACTTAATTAATAGTCCGATGTCAAAAGAAATTGAGATCGAAAAAATACAATTGTTTGTTTTCATATTATATGTATTTCATATCCAGCACCTATCATAATTCTTTAGCAAAAAAACATTTGCAATCATACCATTTGGGCAACAGTTATCACGTCCAAAGCAGCCACTAGAGCATGACTGTCCGATGAAAAAAATATTCATTAGAGAATTCCCAAGATTATAGTTTGGAAAAAATATCAGGAAAATCCATTCTAAAGTTTTTCCTGTAGACTTCGCCTTTGGTATTTGTATGGTTATCATAATAATCATCATAAATATTAAACCTGCAATAAGAAAATTTTCCAATTAAAGAGATACTGATTAATTAATGAAAGTGACTAATACAAAATCAGATAAAATGTAGACATTATGCACATCCTATTGAGAAACCCTAACAAACTGGTAAAAAAAACAGCAATTACAGAAAACATTCACCAAGTAATATTCAATCATTCTGTTTATGCCATCAGGTATCGGTAAGTCTAAGAAGTTTTAAAAAACTGTTGATAACATAATAAAATCATTAATGTATATAAGATGAACTTTTATTAATCAAGGTATACTTAATTTTATGACCTTCAAAGTACATCTGATAATTATCATAACTTTAAATAGAATATAAACAGAGCAAATATTAGAGTTTCTCACCTGTCAGTATATTGATTAAACTGATTAGTATCAGTCCTGTAGCTGGCTTTGAAAACATGTGTTGTAATAAGTAAACAAATGGAAGCACCGACCATCCATAAAGAATCAATACAAAGAAGACATATCCGAGTCTGTCCGAATATACGCTCACTTGGAAGGCCGCAAATACAATCAAGATGATCAAAGCAGGTATGATATAATTCAATACATCCCATGCAAAGGAAGCCATCCAGTACGTGATAGGTCCTACACCACTTACTACCTGTAAATGTTTTGCTCCGATTGATCGTTCCTTAATATAGAACACTGAGAAGGTTCCAGTCATAAACGCCATGCCAAAAACTACAAGAATAGCAACAGCTAGTGCTGTACCATATGATCCATCTGTATCATTGTCTGTAACCTTCGGCAATGGATGATTCCTAACATTGATCTGTTTCATCTTGTCTTTTGTAACATACTTTAAAAATCCATTCATCACATATTGTAGTGAGATCGCAATTGAATGATATGGCTGTCCGTTGTAGTGAGCAATCAAATTCATTTGGCCGGATGAATTGTTGAAATCACCAGCAATGATATATTCCCTGCATAAAATTATTACAAACTACAACAAAATGCAAGACAAACCAAAAGTCAGGCTAGTTGTGGTACACTAAAATGGTTATGTTAAATATTTATGAATTAAGCTTATATTGACACTATGAAGCAAATGTATTATGAGCATAAAATTTTTGTTTAAAACTTAATTTCAATGACATAACCTTTTCCTTAATGCTAAAGTTAAAGAGAATCCAAAACAACATTACACTGAAATGTAAGGAAAGGTGACAATACAACATTAAAAAACTGAAGATTACTTGCTAAATGTAGGCAATCCGACAGATGTTATTTCCTGCTTAAAGAAATCATCCATTGTTGGATAAGTGTTTCTATCAACTTTAGTTGTTTCCCCATCAAACTGATCTTTATACTGTATAGCTAACTCAGTGGTTTGTTGATCTTCAGTTTGTCCTGCACTATAACTAACTACATACTTATGGAAAGGATGTAGGTCCAGAGCCAAGGAGGAGGATGTTGAATCATTGTCTACATTAGCCTTGATGATGGATAAAGCTAATATAGCAAACACTATTGGTAATATAAGCTGAGCTATGGATATAGCCAAGTTACGTCGTGTGTGAATAAACTTTTTCACAAATGTAGCGTAGCACTGCTGGAGTGTAAGCCAATAACCTTCATTTTTCTTGATATCATGATTAAAACCTGAAATAATTCAATTTATTATGAAGGATGTATAAAAAATGTACATAAACTACAATATAGTATGCAATATCAAAAGCAAACTGAGGTAAATATATGTTGGAATAATGGAATAGGGAGCACGCAAACAGTACACAAAGTTGTCAGAAAAAAATTCAGTAAAATAAAATGGCTTAAAACAAACATCATTGCATCAGCATCACATCACTTAATGTAAAATAATGGCACAAACAGTAGTAGAAAATCAAATACTACAAATAAAATAGCAAGTCAACCAGCTCATAATTTATCTTTAAATGTGATTGTAAATTTGATTTCTTTCCTACAAAAATGGCCAGGATGACCCTTTTTCGCTCACCTGAGTAAAGATTGCAGATGATTGGACCTGATAACCTACTTTTTCTACCAAAGATGACCCATGTTCAAACTTGTTCAAGATATCATTAAGACAAACATTCTGACAAGGTTTGGTGAACATCCAATCAAAACTGTGACAAATAGTTTTCATGAGGTTTTCCAGTGATTTGACCTGGTGGTCTAGTTTTTGACCTGAGATGACCCATATTCAAACTCGTCCAAGATATCATTAAGACAAACATTCTGACAAGGTTTGGTGAGCATATAACTAAAACTGTGACCTATAGGGTGTTCACATGGTTTTCCAGTGATTAAACCTGGTGATCTAGTTTTTCACTCCACATAGCCCTTTTTAACTTGTTTTCGAGGCCCTTTGATGAAAAAGGTGGCCTCCAGAGTGTTCACGAGGTTTTTCTCCATTTAACCCAGTAACCTAGTTGTTGATTCCACATAGCCCTTTTTTGAACTAGTCTGAGATATCATCAAGACTAAGCCACTGATCAATTTTCATAACCTTTGACCTTAGAGTATTCACAAGGTGAATGCCGACACCACACAACGCACATATCACGATGCATGACACCAGACATAAACCCATCAATATAGCTCACTCTGTGCACTAAGTACTCAGGTGAGCTAAAAAAACAGACAACACATACATGTCATATTTCTTTACCATTTGAGGACTTTTATGAACAGATTTAAATGTACTTCTAAAATTCTTAAATACTTGCTTGTATAATTTGCATTTTCCAATTCAACCATAACTATATTGTCAGGTTCAACAACACCAGATTCATGTCCTGCATGTTCTAATGAATCTCTTTGAAGTATGGAACCCCTTCTAACATCTTGTTCCCCTTCTTTAGATGCTCCCTCTCCAACACTGTAAAAGACAACATTTATATATTTTTCTTATATCTCTTTAACACATACAATTCATGACATTATATTTTAAATCGTTGAAGCCTTAAAACACAATATAACACAGATGATATGTTACAATTGTAACCCAACATTAGAATGTAACATATATTGCATACATTTATTGACAATGATATTTTAAAAATGAGAAACAAAGGCAGTAAAATATTCACCTCATGTTTTTCATTTCATACAGTTAGCAATATGGTGTATACAGTAAAATACAGCCATTGCCATGTCCTTGGGACCCAAATCAATACTTCACAACATTAATATTTCACTTTATCCATCACATCGAAATAAGAAAGAGCTTGGGTGGGAATAATAATACAGTAAAACCTTATTAGCTCAAGGGGTCATCAGAACAGACTAAATGCTCGAGATATACGTGGTGCTTGTAATAACGAGGTATTTTTGTTTGTTGGTTTAAAGTTATATACAACAAATAACCAAAAAAATTGACAGGACTTTAAAAACTCGGAAATAAGTCGGGTGTTTGTGATATGGATGCTCATCATAACAAAGTTTTACTGTAATAATGATAATAATAATTACTTTATTATGTCCTGATTTACTATACAGTGAATATACATAAAGGTATTATAATTTTACCTGAGAAATACTTCTTCCATTGTTGTTGCTGAGGTACCAAAGCTTCTTATGCCAAGTTCTGTCATTTTTGCTTCTATCTCATTGAAAAGTCCCTCAAATTTTTCAGACTCATTGAATGGTAGTAGGAAAGATATTTCTGAGCTTATCTGACTTTCAATATTAGCTGTTGGAATGAAAGTCTTGATGAGCTGGCTGAGACGATCAATATCACAATCTCTGTCCTTTACCAGAACTAAATGATAGCCAGCACCTGGCGATATAAGGTAGTACAGGCTTTAAGTTTGCATGACAAGTCAAAGATCATTAACAAATGTGTAAAAGGAAATTATCACATAGGCAAGGTGCCAAAGTGTCACAAAATATGCTAGTTAAAATTACACATAATAAACAAAATTGTTTATTTCTGGTTACATGCTCATTAAAAATAGGGACTTTTTTATCATTTATTATTATTATTACTGAAAGGCACTGTTGAGATTATTTCTGTGCTATAGGTAAAAAAAGTGAGACATGATATGTATGGTGCCCTTGGCCTAAAAAAAAGTCTAGGGATGTGGGAAAATTATGGTACACCTTATCTAAGGAAGATTTGATAGGTAATGTACAACTTAGAGAGCATACAAGGTCTATTTCTTATTTTATTGCTGATGCAGTGGCCATTATTCAAAGAGACAGTAAGTGCTGGTTATCAATCGTGGCCAAGATATTATGCCAATGAATATTTTGTCCAGGTTTGGGGATGACTGAGAGAGAGCTATACACCCCAAGAGAGCAGACAACTACTGTGTGCCACTTTCCTCCAAATCTGATGCTGGTAAACCACAGGTCTTCCAATAATAAGTCCTATCAAGACCAGCATATAAAAAAGCACTGATTTGCCACTTACAACTAGACAAACTAGATTAACAAACAAGATAAAGTGTTTTTTGTATAAAAAGAACAGAGGGTACATGTGTAAAAATACACAAGCAAACTTCTCAATAAAAAGACACCTAATACAGATAGCCTCAACTTTGTTTGAATAATTTTATAAAATTACAAAATACCATAAAGCTTTTTCAGGAACATAGAAGTTCCACAGCATTTAAGTCTGCCATGGGCCATAATTGCAATCCTGTCACCAAGAATGTCAGCCTCATCCATAAAATGTGTTGTTAAAATGATTGTCCGACCAGCACGATAACGCTGCAGAATATCCCACATGTGTCGCCTAGCAGCAGGATCCATTCCAGAAGAAGGTTCATCTAATATAACTATCTATAAAAATGAATACACATTTATTCAATAGTGTTCCCACTCATGTAAAATCTTGCATTAATCGTGCAACAAAATTGGAAATCATGCAACACATTTTGATCTGGTGCGAGATCGCGTGTGTACGAATGTGTTTAGGGACGAAATACCGGTTTTCTTGAAAAACCCATCACAAAACAAAAATAGATGCACCGTGATTGGTGCGTTGTGGTGACGTATACAAAAAAACATGTTGGTTACGTTTATTCTAGATAGAGACTACACATTTAGGTTTAAAATCAATAACTTTACAACTTGATGGATTTGATTTGTATACGTATACATATTTTTTCAAAAATGTCAATACCCCCAAAATACTTCTCTTACCCAAAGATTTCAGACCTAGGGGGTAAGCTTACTCCTAATTTCAGAAGTGAGTGGGAACACTGTCAATATATTCCTTTGTGGAATAAAAATTTATCAAATTACTAGAGAAGCAGAATGAAAAACTGGATAAGGACAATACATAATTCAGTTGAATTAAATCTTTGTAACAAGTGTAATAAAATTGGGAAAAAAATGTTCTTAGTCACATTATGAAATAAGTTCCATACTACATTAGTGTAGTGCATGTATTTCTTAGTTTAAACATCAAAATACCTTTGAACCTGCAACAAGAGCTATTCCAACGGAAAGTTTTCTCTTCTGTCCACCAGACAATGTTTTAGCCAACGCATGACGTTTCTGTTCAAGACCAAGATCTCTAATCATTTCATTGACTTCCTGGTCAACATTCTCACGTCGACATCCTTTTAACTGAAGTAGACAAGATAATACAAAGTAACTTCCATTAAGACCACAACTGGCAACCAAAATTAATTGTCTTAATCCTTTGTCTCATAAGAAAATTTTGGACTCTACTTAAGAAAATTGGGTTATTTCTTTCTGACAGAGTGGAAAACATTGTGATGAACGTGGTGAACGAAGCCATTGCTCTATCACAAAGTTTTCATAACTTGTATGCTGTAGATGTGAAGAAATGCAGTTTTGTGAAGCAAAAGGTTAATGATGAAGTGTCTCAAATTTTGATACAGAAGAAATACAGAAAACCAGTCCAAATATAGAGGGTCATCATAATGAAGTGGACTCTAAGTGAGGTTGTACTGCAAATTACTAATAAATGTAGAGTGATGTAACAAAGAAATTAACATACTCTGTGTTCAAACTAATGATTGAAGCACTAGCCCTAACTATAAGTGTGTTAGTGAGAAACAATCACAATTCTATCAAGAATGAGTACAATACCTTTGCAAAAAATATTAAATGTTCTTCAACAGTCAATATATCAAACAGTATATTGTGTTGTGGACATAGACCAATATTTTTGCGTATATCATCCATGTTGCTTCTGATGTCTTTTCCATCCACAGTTGCCGTTCCACCACTTGGCTTCATAAATCCTACACAAACAAATAATGATACATCAAACATCTTATCAAATTACATGTGTGTAAATTTACTAAAACATTATACAAATGAACTACAATAAATGACAAAACTATTTTTAAAATAATTATGAAACAAACTTAAGTTTAATTTGATAGTAAACATGAATGTTCATGGTTATGATATGTATGTAAGGCACAATTCTGCCAACAATTTAAATACAAGCTACATATTTTTCGACTTAAAGTGTGATACATAATTACATCTAATAAATGTACAGAGGAAAGTGATGTTAAATGTATTAACCAGTTAACATTGATATAGTGGTTGTCTTTCCAGCCCCATTATGTCCCAGTAAAGCAGTTATCTGACCTTCATACATTGACAAGGTCACATCATTCACAGCAATATTCGAACCAAACCGCTGCAATATACATAAAATAGTTGTGAATCAATGAGTGTTTCTACAACAAATAAACAAGTGAAAAACAGTTAATGAATACTTGTCTAAGAACACAACGTAAACATAATTTTCACAACAACATACACATCTATAATGCTGTATCTGTAACTGAAAACTGAACTATGTAAATGTATTATATACAACACACATATTACAATTTCACAACATGTGTCAAGTCATAATTTCACCCTGTGGAGTAGGTAATTTCGCCTGTCTCCACATGACAATGTAACACATGACAGTTGCATTACAACCCAGGTAAAAATAGAATTATTATGGCAAAACAGAACCAAGAAGCATATTTAACACCAACAACTTGATAGTTATTGCAATGACAACATTTTGGTAATAGACTGAGCCTTGAAGTACAAAAACACTTCTCATTTGAGTCTCGCACATAACAGACATGAACTTGTTTTGTGAAGAATTTCTGTATTAATCAATAAGTGCCTAAAAATGGAAACCTTTCTCAAGTGTTGAACACTTATCCCAATCTTGGCCCCAGATCTGTCACGTTCAAAGTTTTTCTCATTCTCAGAATCACTCATATCTTCATATCCAACATCAACGGTGCTGGACCCACACCAATATTTAGGCTGCAATGAGGAAAATACAAGTACATATTGAAATATTACAGCCATCTCCTTAACTGAATTACAATACTAAGAAGACTTGGTTCTTATGTTGTCAAGGTATTTAAGAATTGATGGTGAAATACAAGTGATATGTGTCATATGTATTCAAATCTTACAAAGAAAATATTCAAATTTTGGTTCAATTATTGTCCTTTAAAAAAACAGAGGCTTAGATTGTACATAAAATAATATGGCTAAAACTCAAAAGAAAAACACTGCACACCAATTAACCATTTGTACATAAAAGAGTCAGTATGCAAGCTAGAATCTAGGAATGGAAGACTGATGATACAAATAATTTGTAACAAAAAAGAGAGTAGATATGCATCGATAGGAAGTTTGATGTGTTTGTCATTAGAAAACCTTTGATTTAAATCATTGAGAAACACAAACCATGCATATGAATCCTTAAAACAAATAGTTCTAAATTATATGACAAGGGATAAAAACTCACCGAGAAAGGAAACCATAATGGTTGAGGGACACCAGCCTCGCCTGGATTGACTGTATCAATGTACCAAGCAATAAACATGTATAATACTGTATCGATGACAAGCATCACCATTGTATCAAGTAATGATAAATTGTCTCCAATCTGTCCAGGTAGATGAAAATTGCTCCAATTGTAACCCTCACCTGAATTAAAATAAAACTTTTTTCTTTACAGATGCAGTCGGCAAGTGGTCACTACTCGTGGCCATGTAATGAGCATTTTTCACTGGGGGAATTTAAGTGGTCATTGTTCACATGTGGCCCCTACTTGCGGGTGGTCGTTAGTACAAATTGACTATAATCACAGGAATTGCAGTGTAGATTTAAAAGCCTATAAATCTATTCAACAAACAGTAAACACAGAATATGTGGTAGATCATAGTATGGCCCCTGCAAATTGTAACAACAATCAGTAATGGTGATAAATAATTGGAGCAATACACAGCCATCAAATTACTCAAACATGTATCACTCAAACCAGTTTACCTGCAGTTTCTGCTATTAGTATAGTCTCAATGCCAAAGGCCATGCCCATATTGTGTAGAATACAAGTGCCCATCTTCTGTGACCGTGTCATAGATTCATAAAAACCGTCCAAGAAAAATTCAGGTGTAAATGTAAGGAAGTATAAAATTCCGGCAGCAAATGCTGCTGAGTTGGCTGAAATTCATAAATAAAGCAACGTTTCATCATCCATTTAAACCCTTAATAAGCAGCTACCAGTATAACACTCACAGAGATCCTAATTCTCAATGTCAGTATGTATAATCTCCAGAATATTGTTCCACAATATGTTAATATATCATTAATGTATTCATTCAAATAAATTCTTAACTTCAAATCTTATGAAGGTATTTCTTGCAGATAAACCATTTTGAAATGAAGTATTACAATTTATTGCGAACAAAAAACTTAAAATAATTCTTAATTTACATCCTTATTTATTCAGGGCACATGGGCGTAAATTTATGCAGATGATAAACATAATTTGTGAAAATCAATTTCTAAATGTAGAAGAAAATTGAGGAAAACTGATTAAAATCAACTAAAACAAGTTACCTTTCTTGAAAAATGTGCTGATCATAAAACTAAAAGCTATTGTCGCCATGATGTACAAAAGGAGGAAAACAAAGAACAGCGTAGGTTCAGTATGTTGAAAGAGTCGACCATTCTCTGTATTGATGAAACATATAATGGTGTACAAGATGACTACCAAGAGGAGGTATATAAAGTTCTTAACAAACCAAGACAACCAGTAAACAGACGTACGTAGTCCCATCATCTTCATTGACTCCTTAAAATAAAATAATGAACAACAAAATAATTATTCAATAGAAAATATACATATTTAAGGACACTTGTTTTAACTAATGACCATTTTTAACAAAACTTCAATTTCTCATGGTCAAAGTGAATGCTGATGTTCTAATGGCAATGCTTCATTTTCAGCTTAAAGGTTGTCATCACAAGGATCACTGCTGAAGCCAGTGCCAAGGAATGTCCTTGTTTTCACTGAGTTGACACTGGACTTTACCAAAACAAAAAAATCAATTTGTAAGTGCCAGGTTGTGACTTATGACTGTTTGTGGGGGTGCAGAGTATTAGCCAAATTAAGGCAGTGGCTTCTAGCAAACTCAAGCAGTCTGAGGCCTCTGTCATTGGTTTCTACGAAGCAGAATCTTCAAGATGTACCTGCCCACTTCTCATATCCATCTGGGCCCATTTTGGCAGTCTAATCACCTTGTATTATGATGTCTTTCTTGGGGACAATGGCTAAAATGGATTCTAACAATTCTTAAGATGTTTAGATTTTAATGTCATCTGTGGTCTGAGCATAGACACAGGTAGCTCAGTTATAGCAGGCAGTTCCTGATATATTCAAACAACAACAGGTATCATATATTCAAACAATAGCAAGTCAGCTCCTGATATATCTAAACAATAGCAATGTATGTATTGATATATTCAACTAATCAGCTTAAATAAGCTAAATATAAATTGTAAACAATATGAAAATATAGCTGATACATACCCTTAATTTATTTTCCTTTTCATAAGCAATGTTCTTAGCCATCTGTGGTACATTTAGGATAAAACTGAATAATATAAACAATGCAAGCATAAATTTTAATATTTCTGTGACTGAATTCCGGGTAAAAGGTGGGTATGCCATTTTCTTTGTAAAAACTTTGACATCGTTAAAAGCATCAGATTTGAATGTCATGGTAAATGCTTTGTTGATGTAAAATTGAAGGTTTAGGAAATCATCCTCATAATCTGAAAAATAAAATGAAAGACAAGGATGTATTTGCACTGAAGGTACTTAAGACAAGTTTTCAAACTTATATCTTCAACGCTATCTTCTACAAATCAAAACAATCTTAGCACAGGCTTCCCGAAAGATGCCGGACCATCAGACATGTCAGGCAAATTTCGAGAAGGTCCAATAACTTTTTGGCGACTATCGGACCAGATGTCCAGCAGTCGGGCACGATTTAAAGCATTTATCACTTGTCTATAATATATTCAGTCAGCCAAATTATCATTTGGTCAGACAGAGATTGTAACTTTGCCTGACCAAATGTCAGTTTCGAGAAGCCTGTTAGCATGTTCTAAATGATCACTGATTGTTTACATGTTTGACTTTTGTTGAATGTTACAGCATTGAGGCATGAAGACAGTACTTGAACATCATCAATGCTTTATATCCACAGTCCAGTCAAAGAACAAGTAAAGCAACACAGGTAGTCAACCTTCATTCCCTGAACAGCTATTTCTCACATGATTTATTTATTACCACAGAGATAATAATAGCTTGAGAAGCAATCTCTACATTAAAATTGTGTTAGTGTTTGCCCTGTATTTCAAGGCGTTAATTTTCAAATCTTCTCATTTCCATACCATGAAGAAGGTTACTTATTCATGAAGAATTTTCTTTACCATTAAGTAATGTGCTGTGCCACTTAATATATCAACGGTGTTCATTTATGACTGACATGTCAAAGAGCAAAGGGTGGGCCAACACTAAGTCAGTCAGAGTTTATTTACAAAATTCTTCAATTTCTTCAAAAATTCTTAGGCTTGAAGTGAGATTCTTCAGTTTTTATCACCATAGTATAAGTTCAATGAACAATAGTGTACAATAAATGTAGTTTACAGACAGGTTCAGAAAAAGGTACTAACTTGGACCCCCACTTCTAAGTCCACCATCACCAATCAGCTGATACGTTGATTCAGTAAACCAGTCACCCCAATATGTCGGTAGACGTAACTTGTAGTCCAATGTAGAAAGAGGTGTTTTCTCTGTGTCTGATACAAACACAACTCCAGCAATAACATAATCACTGTTGGAGTTGTAAAAGTCCAATAATTCATCCTCAGTATCAAATCCTGTCACTGTAGCAGAGACAAATCTAGGTTTACACAGAAATATAATATACCACAGAATAAAGATCAAAAAGATGGCTTATTTAAAGTCAGTTTGTACATAACTTTAAATATTTAATTATTATTTGTATTTAACTAAGAAAAATCCTAGAACCTAGATTTCCAGGAATTCAAGAATTCTAGTAGTTTGACAAGTAGAACATATACTAAATCTTACAGTATATGACACTATGAAAAATCTTGAAAGAATTGGTGTAAAAATTTGAACCAATTTCAAAAAAAGTAATTGTTTACAAAGTATATAATGACACTGCAAATCTCAAAACATGATGGCTTGGTTACCTTTAAGTTAATAAGTAACAGAATGGTTCTTGTGAACATGATTAGAACTTAAAACTATCAATTCTACGTAAGACAGAACAAATGTAAAAATCAGCACTTATAAAAAGTTGTACATGTTACAAATTAGATCATCACAAATTCATTGTGAAGACTCAATACTTCAACTCTTATATAATATCAATTAAGTTGCATTTAATCTATGATACACAATGTTATAACATCAAACTTGATGAGGTTTTTTTGTAACATCACTCATAGAAAATAATTACCATCACCAAGAAATTCTTATTCTTGGATTCAATAACTTTGAAAGAAAATTTTACAATAGGTTGAAATTTGAAAGAAAAAGACAAAACAAGAAGAAAGAAATTTATTAGAACATTGATTACAAACTTACTATTCAAAGTGCTTTGTTGTTTATAATTTCGGCTCACATATGAAATGATATTTGTTGTGAAAGTATTTTTTGGTGAATATAATATCCTGTTTTTTGACCAGTATGCCTGAGCAGGTACCTCTACTGAGGGTGATAATGTGTAAACCGGTTCTCCATAATCTGTTGACAACATTCTTATTACTAGCAACATTATTGCCAGCAACAAAGGTAAGATGATTTCAAATACAGTCAAAAGTTTACGTCGACTTTGCAATTTGTAATTCTTCCACATCAGTAGAAGAAATTGTCCACCAAAGGAAGACATCTTGACTCTGAATTAAATTCTCAACACCTGAAACTATTAAGTAAAAGTAACTGTTTAGAAATTGATATTTACATTGCAACACTCTAATTACCTTAGAATAGAAAAGTAATATAAAAAAATCTTTGGGTTTTTACTCTTCATTTATTAGCATAAGTCACATATAATATTTTGGAGCTAGATGTTTTTCGCACACCACATTATGGTCAATGAATCAAATGTTTAAAGAACTGGGTTATGTGTTACACAGCTGTAAAGAACCTATCTACTGCAATAAACACAACATCGGACTTGGATCTTCCCGAAATGGAACAAATATACATAAATGACCATATATTCCCACCTAAAAGTCTATCCTCTATTTAAATGCTCCCATGATTGTATAGAAAAATAAAAAATCATGACTCACCAAATATGTTTTGATAATTCCTCAAATATAATATCCAATGTGTCTGAAATAAAAACAAAAATAACAGCATGTATTGAAATAAAATCTAAAAAATGTAACGCCCCTCCAAGCATGCAGGTTTATAAAGGATTATTTTGAACAATAAATAGCCATACATCTTTATATTAAATCATGTAAAGAAAACTTCTAAACATTTTGAAAATGGCATAAGATTAAAAAGTATGTACGTAATTATGGATTGGTTCCATAATAATGTTGTCTTATGTTACATTTTATTTTGCAATTTTGTAAATTATTAATTTTTTCCGCACAAGGCCAAAAAATGAATTCCAGTTCATGGTTTGTATGTAGAAACTGAAGCAAGAAATTCAAGGACTTTTTAAAGCCAGTCTAATGTTTTGGGGTCTTTAACACTTATGTATAATATTCACCTTAGCAGCATGTAGTATCCAAGAAAACAATCGCTGCCATTGACAACAAATATTAATTCAGAGATATCAACAATCTATGCAGTCTAATTAAATGACAGTGTGGAGTTTCCATGCTCTTCTGTTTAAGGATATTGATATTTTAGGGGTCGACTGCGAGAATTGTATGATTTAAGGGTCCCCGGTTGCTAACAATGCTATTTTCAAGAACTGTTAGGGTCTTTTTCAGGCAAAGTGTGATTTAGGGTCTTCTTTAAAGGCCAATGCCAAAATTTAGTGACTTTTTCAGGCTTGAATGAATGATGAAGTTTTCTGCCAACTTCAAAAAAATGGAAGGTCAATAGTAGAGGTGAAACGATTAATCGCGATCCATTGCGAACCGCGATTTTTCATGCTCGATTCGATTCGATTCGATTCAATGATGGCAATTTCGATTCGATTTTTTTTTTGGTAATACCTACTTTCATTTTCCGTAGTATGCGAGTCAAAATGACTGAAATCTAACGAGATCAGCATTCTTCTCGTGTCGTCAGGCTCTTTACTGTTTCAGTTTTTCCTATTCACAAGTTTTATGTTTCGTTTGTTCCATTGTTTACAGTATTTAAGAAAATACATTCCATCGTAAACTAGTGGGATAGCTATTTTATTCTTGTCCTATTTAATTCCTTTTAAAATTGAAGATCGAATCGAAAAATTGAATCGTGGGATGAAAAATCGAAATCGAATCGAATCGAAATTTTTTGAATCGTTTCACCTCTAGTCAATAGGTTGGCAGAATTTTTTTCAAATATTTTTTTCTGGAGAAATATTTTGTAGGACAATGAAATATTGGCAAGTAAAAAATTGACAGACCAAATGAAGTCTAGGGTCAGCAGATTAAAATAGGGTTAGTTGGGTTAGCTGAAATGAAGAATTTTTTTATGCTTAAGGTAACTTAGAAGAACTTTTCAATAACAGTTTAAATACAATACAAGAATATATTTACATTATGTTTTCATTCATTTTATCATTTAAAGACAATATAAGGAAGTACATTTTGTATTATTGTACAATGTATACTTCACTGTTTATAGGTGTGTTTAATTGCAACGTAAGGAAAATAAATAGAACAAATTGGAGGGCATACAGTGTGTAACTTTTAGTTTGCATAACTAACTAGACGTATTACACATTAATAGTTTTCTAATCATCAAGATTAAATCCATTATGATGAAATCGTTCAATTTATATTATGTGAACGTAGTTCAGGTGACACACATAGAAGAATCACCTGAGGATAGCATTTTAATTTCACGGTGACACATACCATCCTTTAGTATGGTTTGTGGTTTAAATACATTAAAATAATATTCATATTTATGTTTTTATTCACAATTATTTGTAATGTATCTAATGAGATGTCCATGATATAGACGTACATTTGACAATGAAAAAAGACGAAACTACAGTATATATCCATAAAAATATATACTGGTGATACTAAATACCGGTGATACTAAATTTAGACCGGAAATTGAAAAAAGAAAACAAATCACACCCCATAAATAAATATAGTGATTTATCAGTTCATATCTCTTTTGCAGATGTCAACAGCCAAATGTACAAAATCTCCATTAATCTAGTGCATGCAACCCAATAAGTACAAAGCTGTAGAGTGACATCACTATTTCCTCGAATATACTAAATACCGGTGATCAAGTAAAAATCTCTCAATGTCACATGACGTCATCATGTAGCACCCATTTTACTGTACTGGGTTAAACTTCCAAACTATACAAATGAGCTATATATAAGGTAACAGTTTCAAATGTGAAACTTTCAACTTAAATGTTTCAAAAACAACAACTGGGCACTTTTTATAGTGTTCTGTCAACTTCCTGTTTTGTTTCCATGCATAGTTTTCTATTAAGTTACATTATGGATAGGAAAAACTATCGGTAGGAAGTTCAACATAGTATCTGTATAACGGAAGCGAGCACCTGCAGATGGCTGTGAAACAAATCCATTTTTTTCTAAGAAAAACAACAAAATTTGAAATCTTTTGATTGAATCATGAATATTTTTTATCATTTTCTTTAAATTAAACTAATTTTAATGCTTATTCACCCTAAAAAAATGACATTATAACTCTGTTTCGGCGCCGGCAGATGGCGCGAACCAAGATAAACCAAGCGCAGCGTTTGTTGACAACGGTCAGTTTCGCATGCTTGTATGTTATGGCTATTTATAGAATCACCGGTATTTAGTATTCACCGATAATTGGGTTACAAGGGATACAATTGTTTAATCGTCTGCTGTTGGTTTTCAATTTCACGTCTCGTTGCCAGTCAATATCGTAAGGAAAGAAATATTAACCTGATCTCAAGCACTTCCTCGAATATCTGACTGCTGAATCTATTAAACTTCTAGAAGTACGAACAGATTACAAAACAAAATCTAACTGTTTCTAACTTTCATTTCCACGATTATTTAATTTCCGCTTTTGAGGTAGTCTGGTTATCACGTGCCAATGACACATACATTCGGAACTTTTCGGAAGTCTCGCCTACCCCAACAAAGCAATCCTTTCAATATCCATCCATAGATTGGTACCCTTTACTTGATAGATCTGGATAGAAATACTCGTATAAAGACACAGGATAAACTAAAATATCCAATCCAAATTTTGCAGCTTGTAACCAACTGGGACATGAGCAAGCAGCCCTACAGTAGCTTTTCGGTTAACCGATTTCATAAATGAATTCGGAAGGCCCATCCTCTCAGCCTGAGAGGGACGGGGCCAAATAAAAAAGGTCTCGCCGTTACAAACAGTCTTAGTTGGTCTAGAGCGTCAGAAATGCTACTTAAAATGGGTTATCATCAAAGACTTACACTATGCATGTATAATATGGGTGTTTACTATCAATAAATGAAGTAGATAAAACAACAAGAACACTCACCATAAAGGGTTTTGTGTATCCGATTTGTGTACACATTCATACTACATGTTTCTTTAATCTTTCAATACAATAATATTATGTGAACTTACGAACATAGTCTTATTTCGCAACTTAGCTCAATCGATGAACGCATGAATCATTATTCGTACTATCAGATAAAGCCACACGTGAGAGTCGCTTTACATATGTATAGAATATGCAGGTGTGTAACAAGACTTTACGACGCGTATATCTGGTCGTACCGGTATATTGCTGTATCATAGGCGGATCCAGGGGGTGGACCCGGCGTACGCCCCCCCCCCCCCTAAAATTGCCTAAGCAAAGGGTTTTTCTATCATGAAATATGATATTTACTTGAAAATATATATAAATGTCGAAATATTTTCGCAATTTTTGTTGTGTGCATACGCAAGCAACGAAA
Organism: Lutraria rhynchaena; assembly: GCA_008271625.1. Lineage (NCBI taxonomy): Eukaryota > Metazoa > Mollusca > Bivalvia > Venerida > Mactridae > Lutraria > Lutraria rhynchaena. Next base: position 410,799 of record VIBL01000154.1, on the reverse strand, counting down.
TTAAGACCACCTGCTATGAACCAAAGAAATCGGTCTGGACATTGGGGTGGTTTCATTATCAAGTCAAAATGAAATGTAGAAGACAAATAGAAGAACAGTCCAAAAATATGTGAGCTTTGTAATGAAGTGGTCTCTTAGCAAGGTTGTACTGAATAAAATTCATATTGTGATCAAACAAAATACTGACATTTATCTTATTGTCATAAATATTTTACTTTTAGGTCTTGTGGTTTCTATTGTATCAAAAACAAAATACAAAAAGATGAAAACTAGGAGTATGATCAAACATCAATAGGATGTAATGTCTGTGTAACAAAATTCAGCCACCGCAAATCATGTCATATATACGCTCATGCAGACCATTGCAAAATGTTAAATGTGTAAAATGTGAATAGATAAGAAGAAAATTAATCACCGGCCCGGATACACCATCTTGTAATACAGTATAATGGTATCCGGATATAGAACACTCCTAAAATGTAGAAGATCGTTTATTTACACCGCCAAGGTCTGTTTTAAGAGGACAGACATATTAATTATATGTCGATCTAAAAGCGGCAGTCGAATTCAGAAATTGGTTAAATAGCGCAAATCGGTCATAAAAAATAACATTTAATAGAGTAATTTAATGTGGTTGTGTTCGAATGGTAATTAATCTAATCTCCAATGTAATTCGGAATTATTAACTTCTAAAGGGCATGATTTAATTTGTTTAGTTAATTTTACATTGACCTTGAATTTATGAAAGTGTCAGCTGAAAAGATATTTGCCCGTTGAAGAAATTAATGGACGAATTAATAGGTACCCTCAACCCATCTACTTTCAGGGTCTGAACTAGTACTTTGATCACTCTAATTTACAAGAAAATGCACGAAACTTAATACTTTTCGTATAGCAACCATAATTATTTTAAAATTGTAACAAACATAAACGAGTTACTTTCTGTTCTTAATCTAAAATAATCGAACAAACTTTATTGGTAAGTGATTCACTCATTGCAAAGGTTCGACTCCCTTAGCGGCCGCCACAAAGATATTTGTTGGTTGGTGGTATTGAGGTTTAACGCGGTTTTTCAACAATTTTTCAGTTATATACGGCAACCGGTTCCCCTAACCAGTTTTCCTGGACTGTATACTAACCAGTACTAATTTACCCTTCCACAAGGAGCCGGCAACTTCTCCACATATGGAGGAAAATCGACATTTTTTGTCAAATATTCATGGAAGGGTATGACCTGCCGCGACCGGGATTCGAACGCGGATCTCCGGGCTGCAAGTCCAGCGCACTAACCACTGGACCACGGCCGCGGCTGCCACAAATATATTTAAAAAAACTTGGAAAGGACAGTTTCTTGTTAACTTGAAGTTGAAAGTATTTGACGAGAATCTCTCCCTCTTTCATCAGTTTAAGCTTTATGATACTGAAAGCTTGCTAAACAAATTTTACCCAAACATACAAATAATTATTATTCATCGTATACTTAGTAATTGCATTTACATATATTTATTAATTTTCAAATAAAACACATGTATGACCATTCATTGGGATATATGTTATACGAACGCATTTCTGTTCCGAACGTATTTTATCTTAATAGATCTATGAAAGAATCTGATCAGTTTAAAATCGTCAAATATAGTTAATATAGAACTTTCCTTTATGGCCTATGAAACGTACATGGAACTGAACAAAACTGAAATAAATTATTTAAAATGCTATACTTTTAAATTGATACTAGCATAGGCGGATCCAGGGGCGCGGACCCGGCTTACGCCCCCCCCCACAAAAAAATACCCAAACAATGTTTTTTTCTAACATGAAATATGATATTTACATGAAAATATAAATGTAAAAAAATTGCAATAAGTTGCGAGTATAATAATACAATGACATAATGGACAATTCGCCCTGGACCTGGGCCCCAGCCTACTTGTTCAGTTCGCCCCCTAACTAGAAATCTTGGATCCACGTACAAAAACTCATATCTTCTTCGAATTGTAATCGATCCAGACAACGGAAAAGAATGACTATATATCCAAAAGTATTCGTCAAACTGCGACCAAAAATAAAATTTGTTTCAAGTACGCCTTTTTGCTATCATAATTTAGTGCCGTTACACCTAAAATTTTGTCTAAATATAGCATGATACTGGCAGTCAACCGAATCGAAACTTGTCAATCAGTCACGTGATCGTGTACACAAAACTTCCTGAATCGAAAACAGGTAGCAAAGTCGAAATATGTGAATTAATTGACGATTAAATGACTGACAGCTATAAAATGGACAACGACGAACAAATAGATAATGCAGACCTCCTGCAAAACTGCCTGGAAACATTTATTTATCACGTTAAAGAGTTGGGCGACGAAGATGATCCGACCGGAGATGGGTTTACACGAGAGTTTAAGGTAAGACTTCATATCAACATAGATCTACCTTACGTGTTTATAAGCCTTGCTTTATTGCGTCAATTGTCTACAAATTTTGCAATATACGTCTGAATAACAGATATTTCAGCATATTGTCTTGACCGATAAATGAATAAATTTCTTAAAATTTACTCAAAACTACATTATAGATCTAGATCGCTCAAAACAAATATTAGGAAGGACAGCAGTTTTGGTCTATTGGTCTATTTCTAGTCTGACTGTACTGGGCACACAGCCCAAGTGTCAAATCTTAAATATATTTGTATAATAGTTTATGGGGAATAACTCTCTATTTTAATAAGATATTACTCATAAAATGAGTTCTACTGTTTGGCTGGAATTCTTTCTTTAATAATCTTAAATAATAGATGCTATTTATAGTCTTAAGTTAGCCAGTTACTTGCAAAAAATGCAAAGAGTCACATTGGTCTTAATTTATATCATATCATTAATAATTATTTTGTAATTTTCTTTTATTAATTTTTTTTCACATATTTGTTTCACTTATTTTTTTATATTCATAGGACTTTGTGCCCTGTTTCTGCATTTGAACATTTGAATTTAACACAACCCAAGTTATTGTCTGTTTCAAGGGGATGCATCATGATGCACAGTTTACTCATAGAATAAGCCAGTCAGTGTACGGAATTTTTTTGTTTCATCTAAATATGCTAATATGAATTTCAATTTCAGGTCATACGTGACATTGGTTTAAAGATGAGAGAAGAGAATACACATCCAGCAGAAGAGGGAAGAAAACCATGTAACATCAAGAAGAACAGATACAAAGACATTTTACCCTGTAAGTTTTAGTTTTTTAATGATGTTTCCTGTCTATAGTATGATACAACATCATACTTATATCACATATGTATAATATAATACAACACTGTGACAGTATCATGCTTATATCACATGTATATGATATAACACTGTGACAGTATCATACTTATATCACATGTGTATGATATAACACTGTGACAGTATCATACTTATATCACATGTGTATGATATAACACTGTGACAGTATCATACTTATATCACATGTGTATGATATAACACTGTGACAGTATCATACTTATATCACATGTGTATGATATTACACTGTGACAGTATCATACTTATATCACATGTGTATGATATAACACTGTGACAGTATCATACTGAAAAGTACTGTAAAGTAGCTGTGTATTCACACTATCATTAATTTTCCTCTATCTATAAGGAAGTAATTTGTTAAATGTGATAGCAAGCAAGAGTTCATAAAATGTACAAAATATGTTACTTTTATTCTATGGTTCAAACTTAACTTAATCTTTAAAATTAGATAACTTGGTAGATATGTACTACCAGTTTTTAGCTAGACCATATTTTTCCATTCATATAGTACTGAGAAAATAAACACTTGTAAAATTACATTGAACCCTAGAAAAACCTTTTAAAGTTCCATTCTTATCATCTTCTCTTGTGAGGCTGGAGTTGAATCCCTTTAGAATTACTTTCTAATCATGTCCAATAAAGGGCCTGTTTTTTGTAATTTGAACAAAGAAATTTATTAAAATGACTGTTTTCTCATCTTTTAAGTGCATCTCAAATATGAAAGTTTTAACATTCTATTGTTCTACATTTTAGTTCCTTAACACCAGGAAAATGTGATCTCCAAAGTAGATTTGCATAATGTATATATATTTCCATTGATGTATGTACAATATATGTCTGCAATGTTTACATTTATGACCAATTTTATGTTATATTTCAACACTTCCTCACAAAAGTATTTGATGTCCCTGATTACAACTTTGTTACATCAGATATGTTAAAGATTTTTACCACAAAGGAAAAATCCTGGTTATTAAATTGGCGGGCGTCCACAATATCTACAGCTTGCAACTCCTCCTACATTTCTCAAGGAATTTCAGCAAAACTTTCACATGATTAACATTACCAAGTACCCCAGTGCATACTGTTTGGTTTTTGTGATTTATCAATTTTGGCAGAATTATGGCCCTTTGTTTATTTTGTGCATGTGTAATATTCTGTGTGCAACTTCTCATGAAAACCTGGTTTTGTGACAGTTCCTGTCATCTTATTTGAGTATGAATTTTCTTCATGGATAAAATGTTTATACCTGACACAATATTTGATCATATTTACATAATAATGTTCAAGTGTATTATTATTGATATCCTGTTGCATCAGGATGTATTTAATGTAATTTTGGTTATCAGTGTAAATGATACTGCAGCTGTCATATTTATCGCAGCAGTTTTCCTCAGATATATTTTAAGGGGACATTATGACCCTTAATACATCACTTAGAGGTCCTTTTGTAACTCACCCCTACACAATTTTTTCCATGCTCTTATATCTTAAACTTTTTAGAAGAACAGTTGAAACTCAAAAACTATATGTTACTTTTTACTATACGTTAGTTTTCAGACATTTGATGACAGAAATTAATATACATGTGTGATTATTGTAAGGCAAACAATACATAGCAAGATAATGTTAGAAAGAGTGAAACAATAAAATAATACACTAGGTGCTTTATCAAAAGTTATTTGTTATGAACAAATTAGTTGATGGTATACTAATGAAGATCTTAACAAAATTAAAGGGTTTGTTATAAACTATCATTAATTATATCACATCATCCTTTTATCTTTAAAAACATTTATCTAGTTTAAACAAATCAGATATTTATCCTGTATCAAACAGATTTATTAACTTCCTTGTCCTAACAAAATGATATATATAATAGTTCTGGGTCATAGATATACTGACAAATCTACAATTCAGCTAATAATATGATAATATGGTAATCTGTGATGTTTACAACAACTACGCATGAATGGATATATTACGTTGCATATTTATCTATTTAAATGTTTTATAATGATAAACCCTAAACACTATGTATAGATGGTACTCTGAGTATTTCAGCCTTTTTATTTTTGGTGCTATGAAAGTAAAAACATATCTCCTGTAAAATTCTGCAGTTGAAGCACTTTGTATATAAAACATAAAGATTACACCAAATTTGAAGATGTACACAAAAAAAGTATGCAATAAAAACAAACTTTTTTAAATAAGTTTTATTACATTTTTAATTCTTTTTTACGAACACATTATGTTTACACTTCAGTGCACTAGGATCTCTACAGCTTCTGTAGTTTTGTCAAAGATTAAAATCATACAAACTTCCTTGTAATAGTTTGACTTACTGTTAGAAGAGATTAAATCTTATTCCAAATAGTAGATCTAAGACACTAAAATCATGAATGAACAAGACACTCTGATTTAACTTAGGCAGTTTCGTTGTATTAAAATACTTTCCCATCCTCATGGCAACTTAAGTTACCTGAAATACAGTTGGTTGATAAGATTTTATCATTTTTGGTACAAGGCTCACAAATTTCTTTCAGGCTACTTGCTCTGCAGGACAATCAGCTATATGAATTTTTACTAGTTCTTCAGTAATTTCAACTTGTCCTGAGTCAATTTCTGCTTGTTATTACAAGCAGACAAGTGGATTTGTCAAGCCCTGATTTATCGTTTTATGCTACAGTCATCAGAATTCATGTAATCACAAATCCTGGCTAATTACTCTACTAAATTAGCTGTACATGATGTAAACAAACCTAATATGTCTTAAATTGACGTGTTGAGTTTTATTTTTTAATAATGAGAATATTAATATAACGTTACTCTGATCCTGTTTCATTAATTAAAGTACATTTATGTGAATATCTCGTTGCTGCTGATCATACAGAAACATACTTTATACAATCATTTTTTAACAACTACTAGTGGAATAAATTTATATGAGCATCAATTTATATGTTGATGGCTTGAAGTTATGATTCAAATGAATGTTATTCTTATCTTGTCCTAGTCATATTACAAGGTCACACAAAACGCACATACAAATTATCAGTGATTAGTACAGTCAAACCTGTGAACAACAGCCATCAAAGTTAGAGGGGAAAAATGTGTCCTTTATTTAGAGGTATATTTTATCTGTGGTATCAAGTAATGTGAGTTGCCCTTGTTCACAAATGCATCCTTTATTATAGTCATGTAGTCAAGTTTGATTGGTCATCTGCATTCATATAATTGCAAAGCTTTGTTTCTAAAATCTTAACTTCTTTACCATTTTTTTCAAATATGGAAAAAACTTAATCATTTACTTCTGCATTGCATGTATACAATAAATATTATTTTTGGATGAAAAGTAATCGCGTACTTATTGTTGTTATTATAAATTTTGCATGTTATTGATTTCATCTGAAATTACATATATGTGCAATTTGTTTACAGTTGATTCAACTCGTGTAATACTTGACGAGATTCCAGGAGAAGATGGATCTGATTACATTAACGCTAATTTTATTCAGGTAATTATTATCGAACTTAGATCTTTTAGATTAGTTTTTTGTTCATAATTACAGTACAGTTTATGCTGTAGAAAGCCTACCTGCAGCAGTCACATCCTTATATTGACCAGCACTCAATTGAATAAACATTGGTTAAATTCAATCTCTAAGATAAATTTGAGGTCAAGTTTTGTTAAAATAATTCCTGGTTAGATTAAACCCAAGATAATTTCGAAATAAATTAAACCCGAGTGTCTGACATTGGTAAAGAGGTTATTGTACTATGATTTTGTTTCAGCACCAAAAAAATAGGGTTTGTTGGATAACTATATACACTACTATTTTTTCTGGCCTTTTCATTAAAATTGTCAATATGACCATAATTTTATTTTTTCTTTCTTTTTTGTGAACTTCAAGCCTCATTTGTTTGAAACATTGGCTTTGTTTTGTCCTCTAAGGATACATACTGATCATAAGGACACTATATGATAAAATTGTATGGACATGATGAACTACATTCATTTGAATTTCCTTATTTTAAGTGATTATGATCAGTTTGCTTAGATTTATAAAAGTTGATATATTATCTATGGTCCCATTCAATATTCATTATGTGTGAGTAATGTATGAATTATTTTCCAGTATCAAGTTGACAACCTATCTACACTTGTATATATCATCTGGTGTGTAATCATGTGTCATGTTTTTTTAATCAAAGCACATGTATCATGGTTTGTACCAGTCTACTTGAAAAAACATTTTTCACTTATAATCCTTTTGGACTACAGATACTGCTAAGGGTTGTAGCCCAAATCAAAATTGTATTGTCTGAATCTTAAGAATGGTAGAATATTTGTCAAATTAAAGATTCAAAATTAGTATTATTGTTTATATTCCAACACTCAGGTCCAAATGTTCTCCCAAATATTCAGAACAAATGAAACATTATTGGTCATACCCAAGCAGTAAAAAAATGAAGCCTTCTGTCACTTCTTGGTAACTTTGTCTTCCATTCATCTCCCCATTTATCTGTTGTTGTTTTTTTAAATCAGGACACAGAAGTTTACAAATGATGCATTCCAGTCAGACTACACAAATGTGATTTTTTGTAGAAAGATAAATTTTTATAGTTACAGTCTCAGACTAACCATTAATTAAGGACGACTGTATGAAACATATATTCCACACATAGTTTGTTGTTCAAATTACTTCATCAGTATTGGTTAAGCATCACTGTATAATTTATGGTGATGCTTTTATGAAAAGATCCTTAGTGAGATCTATCTCAAACTCAGAAGTTGTATTTTGATGTCAGGGTTCGAATTTAGGCATGCATACTTGTTAATAGCTTGTAGAATTTCTGAATAGCGAGTGCCCGCTCGCATATTTTAGTGAGTGTATGGTGGCTGAGTGGTCAGAGGAAGAAGAGACCAAATAAAACTCCACATGGCCCAAGAAATCAGTAATTTGTTAATTATGGGTTAATAAAATTTTGTTCTAAATATTAGCTAGTCGCTTTCCTTTTTAGCTAGTAAACAAAAAAGGTACATTTTAGCTGGTAGAAATAACATTAAATTTGAACCCTGGATGTTTCTTAACTTAAAGCCAACCAAAAGTAAAGAAACATTGACTCTATCATTGTCCTTGTAGGACTTTTGTTGCAATATCCTAATTTGAGGAGTTGATTTATGTACACTTAAAGAGGGTTTAGATTATACAGTTAAGCATTATGATCAAACCATCCTTAGAACTCAGTCTTGCCATTGGCTAATTTTAAGCTAGTGTGCTCTGAACCAAACATTGAAAGACTTGAGCTTTTAGATAGCTTTTAAACACAAGTTTAAAATTTCAGATCTTAGTATGAATTTTAACATTCACTTATTATGAATGGAGATATTTTTCTTTGTTGACAGTAACATGCCTGAATCATGTTAATTTTGTTTGTCCCTTGTTAGTTAACATTTTATCTGTTCATTAAAACAATTAATAAGGACATTCCTATGTCACATAGTGTTATCCTAAGGTAATGCGTATCTTGTCTTGTTGTAATTAAAAAGGTATTTGCTACTTGTATGTTTTGTTTTATCTGGTAAATCACTGTTCAGCATGTCTCAGGTGATGTAATTCAGATATTACTATCCAGTTAAATAGTAAATAAATAATTACAGAAATAAACCAGATGACAGACTTTATGGGTACAGCTCCTTTATGAAATTTAATTTGACTGTGATAAATATGATAAGAATTGCACTGTTAATAATTCTATATACTGGTAGATGTATTTCCTTGGTCTCCACTGTTTATCGTATTAGTGAATGAAAAAATGCATTTAGGATAAAAGAAATTTGTAATTGGTTTTGGATTTGGTATTTCTATATAGAATTATTAACGTTAAACAAATGAAATCAATGGTTTTGTCAAATGAACACCCTATTTTAAAAAACATGTAATTAATTATGTTAGCCTTTATTATATAAACTTGATGTATTCTGTGTATTACAGGATCTGAACGGTTACAATTCTTACATAGCCAGCCAAGGACCAGTTCCCTTAACTGTGTATGATTTTCATAGAATGATACTTCAATACAAGGTGAAAGTGGTTGCTATGGCATGTAGAACTGTGGAGATGGGCAAGGTTTGTTCAGATAAATCATATGGTTATATATTTGTTAACTGATTAAAAACTAGTAAAGAAAAAACTCTCACTGATTTGTTTGATGTCACGTCCTGAGCTTTTATTATCTGTTCTAAATCTTAACATTGACAACGTAATCTGGAAAAAATAAACTTTCCTTGGCACGATTTCACTATCTAGCCCAAAATATACCTCATAGGTGTATTTCGAATGATCTATTTTCATATATATAGATCATTTTATAAGCGCATATGTATTTTTAAATTTAGCCAGAAAAAGCTCCATACTTGTATGTGAAAGGTTAACTAAAGTGTGATTTGTAATATTGGCAGACTTCTTGGTCTCTTGGTAAAGTATTGGACTCCTGAGTGTTTGGGTTTGAATCCAGACAGTGGCAAGATTTTAATCCTTAAATTTGGTTGGTTACAATTTCTAATGCAGGATGATGCATTTGAATGTGATTTATAATTAATTTGACATACAATGTCAAATTAATAAAATTTGATGTACAAAGCATTCGTACTTGATAATGTATGAAATGTACTGAAGTAGTCTCTAGTTCTGTTATCACATTTTATTGTTTTATAATGTGTTATTTCCTTACATTGTTAATACAAATACTTCCAGTTCACTTGAGTTTTCTCTTACATGAAATTTATGTAGTCTTAATCTTCCTGTTGCAATTAGTATCTATTTGTATTGTTTATACAAAGACAGCTTGATGGCCAGTAGTGAAATGTTTTCTCCAGGCTTAATAATAACCTGATAAATTATGAAGTTGTAAAATGAAAGGAATTTGTTGCCTTTCCTTCACTGCATTGCGTTGTCTGTCAATTATTGAAATAAATTATGTGAAATAATTGTTTTTGTTTCAAAGTATGTTTGAGAAAATACAGTTAAATAATATGGTATATTATGTTCCAATTTTGAGTGTTGATTTCACCGGCTGTAGCATTTTCCAGTTTTAGTAATTCAAGATTCCTTTTTTTTCATGCTGAAAACCTTACACCATTAAATAAACCAAACCAAATCAGGAAGTTAGAACTGTGTAAATCTTATCAGGCAATTATCAGGTTTCATTCATCCGCATTTTTCAACTGTGCATGTGCTGTAAGTGAATTGAATTCTGAAGGAAATGGTTAAGTTTTAAACCAAATATTCTATAACACTGTTATCGTCAGTGAGTAATGTGATCAATAGATCAAACATGCTGCAAATAAATTAACTATCACAATGTATGTAAAGAATACATGTCCATAAATAAAATCTTTAAAACACTTAACTGTTTCATTATTGAAGCATTCAACATATTATGTAAATGGTATGTGGTAACCTGAACCCAAGTAGTTTGTGATATGATATTTGCTTACCTTGTAGTACGAATATGACTACAAGCGTGAAATAGACCTAGTCCATGGTTCAGTGAGCACAACAATGTGAAGACAGCTTCAGTTTTCACATATTTTCCTCATATTTCAGACATTTTTTTTCAGTGTTATCGAATGTAATACTGTCAAACTTGCGTTAATGATCACCTGACTGTAGAAACCAACTGTCCAAATCCAAATCTTATTCTAAGTGCAGAAGTAGTTCACCATTTTAATAATAAACAGAATAATTAAATATTATAAGACTGAGGGCAATATCAAACATAATACCACAATGTTTCTCAAATAGTTCTGTTTAAAAAATTATTACTGAAATCATTACCAGATTAAAAAATGAATTACCTCTAAGTTAGTCAAGTAATTGTTAGGGGTCTTTAGACTTTTGGAGTTTAAAATGTTTTGTGAAATATGTTTACTGTTCATCTTGTTGCCCTATCAGTTTTAAACCCAGTTTTTATTGATTTATTTACAATCAGAGTAAGTTTATTTTCCTGTTTGTTCTTCTATCTGTGACACCTACATGATGCAGTCATGCTGATATAAATGCCGCCGATCATGTAGGAAATTGTGGAGGTGGAGATATCTGTCAGTAAACGAAGAACGTGTCTGTATGACGTCATTTACGGTTAAATAGGAAACAAAATACCATCTTATACATTTACATTTATTAATAGTTAAAATGTACACAAAATACAATCTCATCGATCTGTGTTTATTGGTAGTTAAAATATCAAGAAAATACTATTTAATTCTGAGATTTGATGTTTTCAGTTGTTATGCAATGTTTAATTTTTTATTTTTAGAAAAAATGTGAAGAATATTGGCCTCCAGAACTTAACGAGACGGTCGAATTCAGAGATATATCTGTCACATTGGTAAGTTATTGATTATTATAAGCCTCTCAGTTACAAGGTCATACCATTTAATTGGTGTCAGCGTCTATGCCTTTATTATATGTACCAATTTAATTGGTCTGAAGATATTTTGAATGTTGTACATGATTTCTGAATTGTTGTATAATTCAGACAAAGCTTTAAATTTAATGAATATATCTCATACAATGTATTCCCATTTCCTGTAAAACAATGTACTTGTATTCATGTTATTTAGTGTATTGTTACTTATGTTCATATTTTATGAGGAAGTTTTAGATTTACATCATATCTGTTAAATATATGTAATGTGTGTGTAATTAAGTCGGTATGACTAATTAGGACACCTGTCAAATAATCTGTTTACAATCATGTTCCATTCATTGGAAATCACAAAAAAAAAAAAAAATTTGTACATTGATTGTACAATGATATAAAAATACATTATGTATACAAAATGTATCTTGTAATTTAACTTGATCATCATCAACTCTGATATACTCATACAGTAAAGAATTTGGAAACTGTATATTGTCTGTTTCGCCTTTAACATCTTTATTTGTCTTAATGGTTTGGACACAGTTGAGTATAGATATGGTGAGGTAATCGTTCAAGTCCCCAGGAATTCATTATAGCCATGTCGTACTGTATACATAGATTCATTAAGATAGTTTCAGGGGGTATGTATCGAAGAGCAAAATGTCATTTTGCTCCTAGTGTTATTCCATTTATTACCTACTTTAATTCTTAGTAATGAACAATTGCGTTCCTAGACTCGGTGGATGTATTTACTCTATACATATATGTTTTCTTCTCACAGGTAGACATTGTAGAGATAGCAGAACATTGTACCAGAAGAGAGTTATGCATATCAAAGCCAGGCTGTGATTCACACACTGTTACTCAGTTTCACTACACTGGATGGCCTGACCATGATATACCTAAAGACTTTGATGATATACTTGAAATGATGGCAGAAATGAGAGAAATAAAACAAAAGGATGTTGATAAAGCTCCTATGGTCATACATTGCAGGTAACTATAGAATCTGTTTTGTATTATTACCCAAACTTGACCAATGGCTGGTTGTTGTGATCACTTCGGATGTTGTTAGTGGCAAGGTTGATCTTTGGCCACATACCTGATGATTTAACTTTTTACTAGCCTATGAAAAATGCAGTCCTAATCCAAATTGATGATACACGTTGTCCCTCAGCTACCACTGTGGTTTTTGCCCTATAAGTCTGTAATCAAGTTAGATCAAGAAGGTGGGTTCAAAGTCTAGGTAAAACTCACTGTTGTTGATGTATTTGAAATGGCCAGTTATCATTTGTGGAGGAACAGGTTGATATTGGTTGGTTACTCAGAAACACTGGAGTTAAATTTAGGTTGTAAATGGCTTGAGATGCTGTTAAAATAGGTGACATTTTACTCATCGCAAATTCTTATTGTATTCAAAACAGTCGCCTGTATATATGTATTCTGCATTACATTCCATTCCGTTCCACTGTTTTAGTTTTACTGTTCTTTTTATTCCTCCATTCTTATGATATTGTTTATATTTACAGTGCTGGCTGTGGAAGAACTGGTACAATTTGTGCTATTGACTATTCATGGGATTTACTTAAATCTGGAGTAAGTTTTTATCTTACTATTAGACTTACAATTTGTGCTATTGACTATTCAGTTGCTCTTAGCTTTAATGTAACACACTCCTGGGTCAGAGCTAATAGAACTTTAGACAAATCTTTGCTTTCTCAGATCTTGAGTTTATTCTCTTTATGTTTTTGTTTTATGAACACATCCATTGTATACTTCTGTTTATTGTTTAACTCAGAACTCAGATGAACGACGTACATGTGATCATTTTAATATTATTTTTGATAAATCTCAGGTTTTAGACTGTGGACCCTGATTTACTGGTTATTGCTTCCAATTCATTATTGATATAACCACATCTTTCAAAACGATTGACTGGAGGCTGGTTACCCTCGCTAAGAATGATTGATTGAAAATAAGTGTTACCCAATCTATAGACTTATATGATTGTTTTGTTTTTATGTGACTTATTGTCACTGGGGTTTAACGCTGTTGTTTCCACAATTTTTCAGTTATATACGGTGACCGGTTTACTTAACCAGTTTTCCTGGAATGTATACTAACCAGTACTAACATACCCTTCTACAAAGAGCTGGCAACTTCTCCACATATGGAGGAAAATTGAAATTTTTGTCAAATTTTCATAGAAGGGTATAACCTGCCACAACTGGGATTTGAACCTGGATATCCAGATTACAAGTCCAGCGCACTAACCACTGGATGCTTGATGTAATATGTCATTTTTTCTGTCACATGTACTTTGTGAATTTTGTTAACAAAAAATGCTATTATTAAATAAATTTGCCTAGTGTTGTATATGTATGAATCTGTAATTGTTTAATAACTTGAAATTTTCAGAATTTGAAGGAAAATTTCAGTCTGTATGAAATAGTTCTGGGAATGAGAGAACAAAGGCAATCTATGATACAAGCACCTGTAAGTCGTCTGTAATTAATTGTTATCTTATAATCTTGTTGATATATGTCTTTTTTGGCTTTCTTTGCATTAATTGGATTGCTGCAGAAAATACAACAAATGCGTAATAGGCTACATGTGAATAGAATACCACTGAAGTTTTATTTACCATACAAGCATATTTGTTTGTACATCATATATATTATAATTATTTTGTATAAGGACCAGTGTATGTCTTTATGCATCACCTTGTGAACCAAAACCAATGATCTTAGTATTGAGATAGTCTTCATATCAAGTTCAAGATATGTGAAAAACTTGTCTGAAATGAGGTGGTCACAATGTTGAGGTGGTCAGTATGAATGAGGTGGTCAGTATGAATGAGGTGGTCAGTATGAATGAGGTGGTCAGAATGAATAAGGTGGTCAGTATGAATGAGGTGGTCACAATGTTGAGGTGGTCAGTATGAATGAGGTGGTCAGTATGTTGAGGTGGTCAGTATGAATGAGGTGGTCAGTATGAATGAGGTGGTCACAATGTTGAGGTGGTCAGTATGAATGAGGTGGTCAGTATGAATGAGGTGGTCAGTATGAATGAGGTGGTCAGTATGAATAAGGTGGTCAGTATGAATGAGGTGGTCAGTATGAATGAGGTGGTCAGTATGAATGAGGTGGTCAGAATGAATAAGGTGGTCAGTATGAATGAGGTGGTTACGATGTAGAAAGCTGGTCATTATAATGTTTAGGTTCTCCGTTTTTATTCATTTTATATTCTGTTTAACTCCTACCTACATAAATCAATATGTTTATATTTTTCGTCTGTATCATCTTGATTTTTGAGATGTTTAATTACTCAGTTGTTGCAGTATATATTCATAGTTTCACTTGCATCTACTTGTTTCTGTTCTCTTTATGTATAATTTTGATTCAGGAGCAGTATAAAATGGCACATATAACTGTACAGACATTGTTCCAGAAACATTTAGATATGATGGAGGACCATACGTATGGGAATGTACAATTCAACATTGTATGTATAGTTGTGTTTGGTTTGGCCTTGCTGCACATATCCAAGTCTGAAGAAACCTTGTACTAGACAGTATACTGAAAACTTGTAGCCAATGAGAACAAAATACACTGAAACTTATTTGACCTTTATGAGCGGGGCTCTCTCTCTTTTGGGGGACTGGGGCCCTGGGAGGTGGAAATTTTGCGTCATTTTCGGTTCAAGGGGGCTTTCAAAAGCCTAATTAATATAACAGGTTGGGAATTTTTGCCACAAATAGGGGAAAAAGTATATTCCAGAGGTGGGGGTATGGAGCCGAATTTCGACCCCAAATTCGTGAGATTGAGAGCCCTGATGAGTAATGTACCTGATTCAGTTTTAACCCCAATCCTCTGAAGTCTGAAACTTTCAGCCAATAAAAGCACAATATTGTTAACTGTGTAGCATAAGGATGTATTTTTGATGATTTTTATACTGTCCCACAAAACTGTCTTGTAGCTTACTTTTGACTTAGAATACATCACTTTTATGTGTAAATCTGTTGATAACAATATATCCTGTAGACAAGAAATTCCTTGTTGGGTTTCTTGTTCTAAAACTATTTAATTTGAGTCTTTGTTACAGTTACTGCTCTCTGTACATTTTCTTCTAAATATCTCTTTGAGCGTCTGCTGTAAATTTAGACTGTGTTTATTTTGTCTATTTTCAGCCTGATGAAGATGTCCAGCATGGAGGTAATACTATACTTTAAATGACTGTAAAAATGAGCTCTTTATTTTGCTAACTAGGAAGGTAGCTAATTTCATCAGAAAGAAATTTTGTTTTATTTTCATGGGAAGAAATCTTTCACTAAATGCACTCTTTATTTTAGTGCATGTTATGTTGTTGGTTATTGTAATAACATAAGAAACTTAATTACCTTTCCCGTTTCTCAGAACCAGGGGGAAAATTTTGCTCACAGAAATCTATGAATGAAGGTCAACTGTGCACCAAGGTCGTATTCCTTCTTTTGACTCTGTTTGTAGAATATTAGTTACCCTCAAGAACCTAGCTCCTACTTGTATAAATATTTGATATAGATGTTTCTGTGATTGTACCTTGTTTTATGATGTGTTTCTTCTTCAGGTGATGCTGCAAGTGAGACATCCAGTCTGGGTGTTGCTCATCAAGATAAGAGGAAGGATTCATGTCTCAGTCATGAAATAGCCAATACTATTGCCATGGCAACACACCATACTACACAAGATGAATTAGCTACTCCATTGGATGAAACAGTTCCTGTAAATCTTCAGAAGCCACTTATACCTGTTTCTGCTGTGTACGAAGCTGAGCCACTTAGCCCGACAGTGAAAGATCTTCGTGATAAATTTGCTGATGATAAATCTAGTAAGGTGTTTCCTGTGGTGCAGATTGATAATATTCCTGTGGAGAAAAGATATTTAGATAATGTCACTAAAGAGGATGTTCTGGACAGAAAGTTATCCTACATGCCTTCAGACAGTCGAAAAAAAGATCTAGAAGCAAAGAAAAAAATCTTTGAAAATGACAAAAAACCAGCACCAGAGCCACCAAAAACTAATGATGTCAAATCCTCAATCGAAACACATAATAGCAGGCAAGATTGGCCCACTCAAAAGCCAGGACCAGACAATAAACCACAGCTGCAGAGGGTCTATAGTACACAGACGGATAATAAACATGTGACAGTACTTACTGTTGGTGGTGGTAACATAAGCAAATCAGTTGTTAAACAAACAGTGTCAGTACCTGGTGGTAATGTATCTAAACCAATTATTAGAGACAATCGACCCAAAACATTGCCTTCTGGGAAGGTGGATTACTCCCATTCTGATGCTCCTCAATCCAGTGTTCCTCCATCAATGCCACCAACACAACAAACAGACAGTCTTTACTCTTTTGGTGGAAATTCTGCATTTTCCACATCTTTGGCTAATGATAACTCTGGTGGTAATTCCAGATCATTAGTAAACAAGACAACAAATGGTTCAGCTGCTGATGCCTATTCAGCATTGAGTTCATACCATTCTGGTTCTTTGTCTGGTGTAGCTTCAGATCCATATAGTTACGTTGATGAGGGTCGTAGTAATTTGGGTGATCAAATGATTGGCTCTAATGTAAATAGCTCACAAGTATATTCATATGCCACAGAACATGTTGATGCTGATAATTTGTACTCAAGTGTCAATAAAAATGGAAAATCATCTCGAAATCATCATAGTAATGATGGCACCTATGAAACTGTCACCATTGGTAACAGTTTGGGTAGAGATAAGGTAAACCACATTTTTTATATTCACTTAGCTACATCTTATTGTCTATTGCTGTATCTTCTGTACTTAATGCTGGAAACTTTTGAAAGTTGAAGAAAGTAGTATAATTGTGTAGCACATTGTGAAGATAAAACACAAATTAAAGTTAAGTTAAACAATAAAGCACTAAAAATAGTCTACACTATGTCCTGTTTGCAGAATCTATTTGTTGTGGATTATTGATTGTACTTCTTTAAGCGGATTGATCAAATGTAACAGATTATATGTTGCGGCTTGTATGTTATATTTTTTTTGCTCTCTTTATGATATAACTTTGATATAAAAAGTAAAATAGTCCATTTTACAATACATTAGAGCTCTAGTTTGAATCAGCAGATGTATATATAGAAACAAGGCATAAATAGTTTATATATACAGACCCAGTACATACATTTTGTTATGTATTGGTTCTTTTAGCTATTATTAGAAATTTTTAAAATGTATGTTGTTAAAATGCATTGAGTTTCTTCTGTGACTAGCACCATACATTCTTTGTTTGTTTTACACCAAACATTAAAAGTTATATCATATAAATAAGGCCTACGTGGACTGATTTTATTAGACACCTATACTTCTATGTGATTTTGTAGGCCCCTCCACCAGTCCCAAGCCGTGGTTACATGGAGGATGACAGTACAGATAAATCTGGTATGCTTTCTAAAAGCTTCTGTAGCCATATATCACATGTTATAGTAATCATATTTATTTAGCTCACCTGAGCACGTAGTTCACGACTCAGGTTAAAAACTAGGTCACCAGGTCAAGTCACAGGTAAACCATAGATGTTGCAATCTTTACTCAGGTGAGCGAAAAAGGGCCATCTTGGCTCTCTTGTTTGTTACAAGTGATATTTTTTGCGCTTACTAATTTTCTGTAGATAAAACAATGACAGAAATACCTTATTCACAAACCCTTTTCACTACCAGACACCTATTGCCAACTTTGTATATGTTTACCAGGGAATTTTTAAGAGATGACAGTGTTTTAAACTGTTACCAATGCCCCAAATGGATATATTGTGCAGACTAGTTAAGCTATCTTATTTGCTGTGAAAAGTTTTAAATGATTATTTCACCCAATTTTTTCTATATCAGTACATTTCCATACCTTAAAGATGGTCTGTTTTATGGTCTGTTGAATGCTATTATATCAGTATTTCTTTCTTTGTTTGTTGAAAGATTCATGTTTTGCAGTTCCTAAAGTTTTTCTTACCAATGGACGTGATATATTCTTGACATCTGATTCCTCAGATATAGGTAAATGTGGTTCTGACAGAGAAAGTAGTTATCTGCTGTTTTGTTGTGGCTTATACACTCTTGTGAAAGTGTAGTTCTCTGGTATAGAGTGACCATACCAAATAATGGAATATTTCTTGCATAACAACAGTTTCTGAGATCAATTTATCAATGTCTTAATGCAAGCCAGTTTGAAAAGCTGATATTATCATATAAATTTTAAATGTTTAAAAAAGAAACTGTCTGCAGAAAAAAAATATATATATATATATATATGAAAAATTGCTAATAAAATATTGTTGGTACTTATGGTATGGAACTGCCAATGTTCATATTTTTCATTAATTGACATTCAATTAAATGCAATAGTTTGATAGATTTTACCTATAAGTCAATTGTCGTAAAGAATCTTGTTATGGAATAATTGAAACATGTTAATTTGTCCTCTATGAAGTGTAAAGTTGATATGATTTTACTTGTATTTTAGAGGGAAACATATATCCATGCTTATTTATACCAGAATTTTTCAAAATTGTCCTTCGCTAGTTTGACATTATTTTCTTCTGTATTTGCACTCACGTCTTTTGTTCTGTGTTCGTGCGCTCCTGCACATAATTGCTTAGCCTCTATGTCTTTTCATGTACAGACATTGTTCCTCAAGTGAATCCAGTCTGTGACAATGCTGAGATAATAAAGAAGTTAACAGTTACGTAAATTTAGGGATAGATACTCATGAGTGTTATGTTTCTTAATAGTGCCAGATATTTTAGGCTCTTAATTTCTGCTATTTAAAATCACTGGTCTTGATTCATATTTTAATGATAAGTCAATTTGTTTATACACAAGTGTTTAAAAAGATATTCTTACAAGTATTGTTATGTTGCCAA
Source organism: Lutraria rhynchaena (assembly GCA_008271625.1). Taxonomy (NCBI): domain Eukaryota; kingdom Metazoa; phylum Mollusca; class Bivalvia; order Venerida; family Mactridae; genus Lutraria; species Lutraria rhynchaena. The sequence continues at coordinate 391,126 of VIBL01000154.1, read as the reverse complement.
TTTAACTATATAAGAAATTAACTTGTATGTTACTCTATGATATAACACGGTTGGCTGTTCAATTAAGCTATTTGATTTTAACCATGTAACTGCATTGACTGATGATCTCAAAAAAGACTGGTATTATTTAAGAGGAACAAAATCCTAGAGCCAACAGAAAATTTAGTTATTTTGTTCAAGAGTGGAAAAACTGAATGTATGCGTGTAATTTTTTATTGGTTAGAAAGAAAACAGTGCATAAATGATTTAAAATTCTTGCAGGACTTTGGGTGTATATAGTTCAATCACTTGTCCTATGCACCTGTGATTAAAATTTTCCACATTCAGACTCCTGTCTGTATTTTATTCACTGATAAAATGTAGGTACATATTAGTACATTATTTCTTAACAAACCCATCTTTTACAATGCCTGAATTGGGTGTGAGTTAGGTGTGAGTACTGGTTATTAGCTTTGAAGCCTTCATTAAGAGTAAGTAATTTTAATTGTTTTGTAAACACTTGCTTTTTGTTTACATAAAGGAAGCAAGAATAAATCTTATCTTTAACTAATTGGACATTAATATCCTTATATAATTTTTTTGTTATTTTTATCAAATGTAGAAAGATTGCTCAGAGATGCATGTTCTGTATTGATACAAAACTTATTATTATATAAGTATCTTCGAGAAATTTGATTTACTTCCTGTTTTCAGGGGATGCAAACACACTTAGTAGGAAGGCTCAGTTTACAAGTGCTTTCAAGAATCTGGTAATTAGTTCTTTGGTCTTCACGTCAAACCTGAGTTAATGGCCAACTCCAAACTACAGACACCTGTCAATAACAGCTTCTGCAACTTTCTGAGAGTGGCTGTTGCTCACAGTTTTGACTGTACATATGTATAATCCATTGTCTGTGTATTTCTATCCAATTTGCTTAGCTGGTTCCATGCAAGTTCTGAGGTTACAGAGTGATTGGTTCCCATGTTCAGTTCAGATGATCTCATGTTTTGTCTCTTAAATGTTCTGTGATAAACACTGATGATGGTTATCATTAGGTATAACCAGTTTAATTGATCTGAATTAATACCTAAAATTTAAACAGCAACCTCTTTTTAACCAAAATACTTTTAGAATGAAATTGAGGTTTGAACTTGGAAATTGTTATCAAGTTTTATACCCTCAGGGCCAAGACTGTTTTAGAGAGGGCATGAGTTTGAGACCATGGCAAGTTATCAGTTGCTTACAAACATTATCGTAGTTAATTCATTGGTAATTCAAGGGTACTAGTTAATTGGGAGTTATACTAAGTTGGACAAATTTAAAATAAGCAGATCACATGTTTGGTTCATAAAATATGTTTGACTACATAGGACAGTATAAAGTATATGTGAATGTTTATCAAATTTGTTACATAATTAAAATGAACGAAAAAAAATTAATATTTTTGGTGTTCAACTTTTATACTGTTTGTTCAACCAACATATTTGTTTTTGTAAATAAGACAGTCCAACATTTCTGCAATAATGGTCTTTATACTTTCTTCTGCTCTCTAAGTAAATTGCCTTTCTAAGTTTGTTAACATTTTGCATTTCAGTTTACTAGCAAAGGAGGACAAAGTATGTTGGTTTTAGACTTTCCACTTTGAATTTTGAATCTGGCTTCTGTTGTACTTGCTTTGTTTAATTTTCGTTTCAATTATAATTTAAGTACCCATGGATATCAGTGTTAAAAAAGTTGTCTTTCTGGGACGGTTCCATTTTTTTCCATCACATTTGCTGCCATGTTATATTTTCTGTAACAGAATGTCCTGCATTACAAGCTTAAGTTCTACAGTAATTCTGACTATTTTACAAATCCAAGTTTTTCAGTCTTCCATTAGAAACCATTTAATCAAAACAATATCACGTAAGAAAACTTACTGAAAATTAGCAGTGAGATTGTATTAAAGTGATATATGATGCACTGTATATTGTAGACTCTACATCTGACGTACCCACTGATATTCCTGGTTTTATGGTGAAAATTGGTGGTATTCCACGAGGTCCTAGAGATCCACCTGTGTCATGGAAGAAAAAATAAATATTCATCCAGCTGACTTTTTTCTTAACCCATTTGTACATTCATTTAAGATTGAAGAAGATCTGACTCAAAGTTTAGAAAGAAGAAGTCAGTGAAGATGACAAAACTTGTATAATATTTGCTGCTGTAATATGACATCAGTAGATAGTTTGATTTACTATTATGATAAGAATTCAGAAAAGATTTTTGGATTAAATATTGTCGAGTAAACATCAGACTGTCCTATACTTGATTTTGGTCATTGATTGAAATTTTAACAACATTCGTTTTTTTGTGTGAACCTGCAATGTGTTATTTTAATTTGTAAATAGTAAACTAGATAAGATTTATTGTTCTAGGACAATTCTGTGTTTATTTTGAAAACCAGTTACATGATGTTAAGTCATGGATTTTTGCGATAATTAAAAACTAATTTGGCCAGGATATCTAAAATAATTGTTTCTTAACTGAACTTTTGTTGTAATTATATGTATTCAAGGTAGATTTACATAATATTAATATATCTGTCTATTTTTCTGGAGTCTTATATTTCTACTGTTCTTAATTAAACTTGTATTCAAAATCTTACAATGAAGAGGTATACAATTGTTATCTACAATGCAATCAGTTGGATTTTTTCAAGTTTCTACCTGAGCAAAATAAAGTAGAAATTAATAACGGGTGAAAAACTAAAATAACCCAGAATCTTAGTTTTCGCAGATTGAAATTTGATGAAATAACTAAAATGTACAAAATTATTTTCACAGAAAATTCGCAGTAAAACTTGTCCATACAGACCTATTTGAGGGATTAAAATGTTATTAATTAGGGGCGATTCAGAGATTTTGATTCAGAAATTAAAACTATCTGCAAATCAGTGTATTGGAAGTAGCACTGTAAGTATTTTCTGCCGGTGGTATCTATTCACCAGTGGACACTGAAGTGGGTTTGACTGACTTATGTCAGACTTAGACAATATGTATTCTATTCTCGTTTAACAAATTTTTGTTATTAGTACGTAAATCTTGTTACTGTGATGGGATTTATAATATATATATATATATATATGTGCATATTACTTTGAACTTTTTACTTCTACATTGAATGTAGGATTGTGTAATGTGACATTATATTTGTTTGTTATGTGGTATGCTGCATTCATAATAATGGTGAAACATTGAATAGTGCTTCCATCTGTAAATCAGTCATTTTTAGATAAATTATGTGCTTTGTGGGTGAAATTATATCATAACCAGAAGCTCAATTACTGTAAGGGAGAAATAAAGAATGTGTGATAAAATCAGGATGTAGTTATGTTTATTGATGTACGTTTTTATGAATCTGATATCTATTCATGTGATTGGCTGTTTAGCTTGGTCTGTGGAGTGTGATAAAATGTCTGTTTATGTTCTTATTAATACGACATTGATCACACATGCATAGGACAGTCTTTGAATCACTTGTAAAAAAAATAAGGAAATTTCCATTCCACATGGATTGTGCTAAGGTTTATACTGATGTATACAGTTGATGAACAATATTTCTGTCGCTGTTTTCAAGAAATCAATTTTGGCTTATTATGATTTTATATGTGCATACGGTATGTCATAGCACTATGTCCACAAATCTCATGTGGCTCCTAGAGTATTATTTATGTATATAGAGGTGGGAACATACTGGTCATATGGTGATACATCTTGTAGTATGTTTGTAAATGGTTCATAAAGAATCTCATATCAGACAAGATTTAGACGTTATCAATAATTTCAAGATTTATTATAGCTTGAAATCTCCGGAATGATTATTTACTTGTTTAGCTGTAACCTTATACTTTATTGTTTATTTGTTTTAATTTGTGCTTGTGTGTGAAAAGAATTATCAATATGTGTCTTTCAGTGTATTCAAGTGTGCTATGTCTAAGATTATCTTCATGTATGTTTGTATAAAGCTATTTTTGTTATTGTTGTCGTTGTTGTTGTTGTTGGGCCAATGGATGTATATCAAAATGCTGGACTGTTCCATTTTATTGCAGCACAATTTGTGGACAGCAAACAGTTATTTTGTAAATGCAGCCTTCTGATGTACATGGTATATGTTAAAGTTATGATTATTTTTGAGAATTTTTATTACTATGTTGTGTGTACAGATATGTTTGTTGTGCAATTTAATTCAACATCGAACATTCCACTTTTTGCGAATTTATCATTGAAATCCTTCACAATGATGTGTACACAAAGCATGCTGTTGTTTACTGAGTATTTTTAATGTTTAAGTAAACTGCCTATATCTACAGTGCCCATTGTCCTGACTGTAAGTATCACACAGTCAAATGATGATTCTGTTTAAGCTATATATGTCCATAAAATCTCAATATTAAGTTAAACATTACCTTCGGAACCTGAAAAAAAAACTCATCATGGTAAACAACTCATTTGAGTCCGCGGCCATGGTATAGTGGTTAGTGCAGAGATCTAGCTTCGAATCCTAGTCGCAGCAGGTCATACTATTCTATGAAAATTTGACAAAAATGTCGATTTTCCTCCATATGTGGAGAACTTGCTCGTTCCTTGTGGAAGGGTAAGTTAGTACTGGTTAGTATACAGTTCAGGAGAACTGGTTAGGTGAACCAGTCACATTACGTAACTGAAAAATTTTTGAAAAACGGCATAAAAGCCAGTGACAATAAGTCTCATAAGAACAAACAAAACAAACAACTAATTTGTTGTGTACATTGTCTGATGATGATAATCTTGCTAATTCAGTTGTAATTATTGATGGTGATTATGGCAATATGTATACAAATTTTATGTCAATTTTGTTTGCAGTTTAAATGGGGATTTAGCCCCAGGATGATATCAGAAAATAGTAGTGATGAAAAGTTCCAAAACCTTTTTATGGTTTAGTTTCATTCTAAAGGGTTAATTTTGTCAACGTTTTATGAATATAAAGTACTGCTAACTTTGAACCTAATTATGACTTATTACTTACAATTTTGATATTTTCTTACTTATCTGAAATAAAAGAAAATTTGTAGTAAATTAACTTACCCTTTAAATTCTTGATGCTCTGTGGATTAACATTTCTTTATTATAACTTTCAAAAGTTTTGAGATTTCAAAAAAAAAATTTGTGAATTTGGAGTCTAGTTCCTTAACTGTATCAAAGAACTGATTGAAGTATTCCAGTTGTTTGACGTCTGTTCTGCCATAGATCTTACCTTCTTATAACTACTTCAACTGAATATTTTGTACAGAAATGTGAATAAAAATTGTTGGGTGATACTATATTGCTGTTTTTTAATGAGGGTGTTTGATAAATACATGATTATACATTGAACTATGCATATTTAATTTATATATTAGTTATTTGTATATGGACCAATCCTGTACAGGGTTATATAATGTAATGCACAGCTATGTCATTATTGTTACTGAAATTGTTCATTCCATTGTTTGCTGTTGTTGCAGTTTTGATACATGACTAGATTCAATATTTTATATGCAATATATTCTTTACATATTTCTACTCTTAGCTTTATATTTGATGTGATACATTAAATATTGCAAGAAGGTGCTGCTTTTAGTTTCTGTGTTACTAGAACCTGATATTTATTTTTAGGCATATGAAAAAGGTTCCTTATTTTCTCTAACCCATTAGACCTTACTTTCTCCTCTCAGCCCCATACTTTTTACGGTCTCAGTCTTTTTTTCAATCCAATATTTTCATTTTCATATGGAATATATCTCGGCACTGTAAAAAATGAAAAAAAAATGCTGGTGGAATTCAGAATGAGTCAGGAATCCTGAACAAATGCACTCTCCGATGAAGTATCACTTAGTTAACTTCACTGTTCAGGAAACATGACATAAAAGCTGAAATTTTTGGCATATTGTTTTAAGTTGGATATTTAACTATGAGGTGAACTGTCAATTTAATATGTCTTCCGGTTGTAAATTTACGCGGTACTGAAAATGGATCACCCCAACAGAACTGAACTGAAATGAATGAAAGATTCTGTTTAAATATATTGACTATGTATCATTTTACCAAGATCTGTTCTTATTGTTTCGTCTGGAAACATGATTATTTTCCACCATCTAATTAAAAATGTTTAAATCTATTGCAATTGTTTGAGAGCAAAATTGATAAAAATTCATGTATTTATGATCTTAATAGCTCAGCTCTCATTAATATTTAAATTCAAGATATCGTTCAGAAGGGACATAAATGTAGATTCACTTAATTGGTTACTTGCATTCGAGTTATCTCGTATCTTTTGGTATAATTATTGTTGATTTTCCTAGAAGTTCACTGAACCGATACATGAATGCATATCTTCTTTCATACCCGCTTGTAGTCTGGATGAAACAGGTATGTTAATTTTACCCCTTCTTTAATAAATGCATCATGAGGTTTTTATTTAAAGCATTTAAGCACTAAATAACATAATGATACATTTGTTGTGATGCATGCTTTAGGATATAAGTTATGTTAACAAATAAAGAGCTTGATTAATTGAAATTTCTGTTATTGGAAATCAAAGTTGTTCTAGTGTTTCAAGAAAGTACTTGACGTAAGTTTGCATATAATTTGCATATTATACTCAATAGGGTGTAATTTACCTGTTAATTTAGGGATAAGGTATACCTGTTGTTTAGATGTAACTTAGAGCTGGATAAGTGGATATACTGACACTTACTGCAGGTCACTGTATTATCTCTCTGTGTGAGCCCTCGGGAAGTTTGCAGTGAATGAAGTTATGATCAACCTTCACTCTACCAAAGTAAGTCATGCTTAGTCATTCAACAAGACGACAAGCTATTTAATAGAGTCCAGTATGTTCCTGTACTTGCTGTCTATTTAAAGTATTATTTTAATAATCCACATAATACAATGGACGGGGATTGGGTACTACACATATTGTTATGGTATTATGAAGTTAGCTCAATACACCCATAATGTCCAAAATTATTACATCAAAATGGAGCCAGCCGCAGCCATGGTCCAGTGGTTAGTGTGCTGGACTTGCAACCCGGAGATCTGTGTTTGAATCCCGGTCGCAGTCGGTCATACCCTTCCATGAAAATTTTACAAAAATGTTGATTTTCCTCCACATGTGAAGAAGTTGCCAGCTCCTTGTGGAAGGGTAAGTTAGTACTAGTTAGTATACTGTCCAGGAAAACTGGTTAGGTGAACCAGTCGCTGTATATAACTGAAAAATTGTTGAAAAACGGCATTAAACCCCAGTGACAATGAGTCACATGAAAACAAAACATCAATCACATTATGATAGTTTTGTCAGAACATGCCCAATCCAATGTAAATAGCTGCCTTAAGTTGCAAACAAACCATACTCTTTATTAGTATTTGTACAGGGTATCACTGTCATAGATTTCAAGGTTGCTTACAAATAATAACCTGACTGCATAACCAGATCTATTAAATTGAGAAGCACGTTTTGTTGCAAAATTGGAGGTGGATTGGGTTACAATGTTTTATTGTTATATTTGACGTAGTTTATGACTTTATCATAAAGGACATTGAAGTGTGCATTGAATTTGCAGGTACTCAATATTTTATAATTCAGTGACTTATACTGTACCAAATACAAACACAGACAAAGAAATTTGTCAGTGAATGCAGTATTGTTAGAAGGCTAAAAATCCTGTATTTAGCTCACTAGAACTGAAGGGTCAGGGCGAGCTTTTAGTATTGTAAAGGGGATGCTCCAGTGTCCAGATTTTCTTCAAATTTGCTGTGTGGAATTCTTTTGGTGTTTTAACTGAAATTTGCTCGTGCTATACTAGTTGGCCCCTTTTAGGGGTCACCAGAGCTAAAAATAGAAATACATTTAAAAGCCTTCTTAACATGAACTGAAGGATGGATCATCACTAAACTTGGTTTGTAGCATCTTTAGATGGTCCTCTATCAAGTTTGTTCAAATAAATTTGGTTGGCTCCTTTTAGGGGCCACCAGAGCTAAAAATAGAACTAAAACAACTTTTCATGATACAATGGATGGATCATCACCAAACTTGGTCTTTAGCATCCTTCTATTGTCTTCTATTAATTTTGTTTTAATAAGATAAAATAAAATATAGCTTGAGCCAACTTCTTTTCTTGAACCAATGGATGGATCATCGCCAAATTTGGTCTGTAGCACCCTCAGGTGTTGAAAAACAGTGTTAAACCCGAATGAAATAAGTCACATAAAAACAAAAAAACAAAAGTAATATTTATTTAAATTTGTTAATTGATTGTTTGTAGTTCAAAATAAACCATCTGAGTAAATTTTAGTGACTTTGTTACCCTTATTCACATGTTCCTGTCACCTATATACATGTATATCATAAATGGGACAAACATAGTTGCAAAATGAGCATTCTACAGTTTCTAGAGAAGGATACATCGGTAGCAGAACTGGAAACACAGAATTTTATTCCTTTTGAGTTTCGATCTGCAGAAATAAAAACAGCAGACATCTCTCCATTTTTTTGCCAAAACACAGAATTTTTTTACTGCAGAAGTAACCCGCTATACAGTATGTTATGTTTCTCACAGTAAAAATCAGTTACCATGTGCATTAATATCAAGAGCTTAAGTGAATTCCTAGGGACTTCGTTCTAATTTGCTTTCTGTTTTTGACATGGCTATAACAACTATCATTAACTCAATACCTCAACCCCATATATTAATCTATCAACTATTTGCATCATATCAATTTTTTTCACATTGATTAACCCTCATATCTATGAGAGGATAGTAAATACAATGAATTCAACAATCATTCAAAATGCGTATAAAAGTTTTCAACTACTGGTCCATGACAACTATATTAAATAAGCTAAATTGAAATTTGTTTTAACAATAAAACCTCCCTTGTGGACCACTTCAATATTTAGACAGATACATTATTCCAACCACTTAGTTTCATGCCAGTTTTATTTGTATGTTTTACTAATGAATCCACCTTGATATTAAAATGCTTTATCCCAAAGGTGATCTAGATTTTAACGTTTCACTGCAGTACTTTGTCTGTATGAAATATCAAAAACTTATCACATGCCATCACCTCATTGAATGCAAGTATGTAGTTGTCTCTTTTTTCCATTGAAGGAAATTGCAGCAAGCTCAATGTATGTGCTTGGACTTGTAATCCTGACCACGACCCTGTTCTATGGTGATGTTACTGCTCAAACTATCAGGCGACCACAGGTACAACCTCCTGACAGAGAAGCTGACTGTATTTGTCAACCAGGGGATCCACTATGTAAGTGTGAGTTTGTAGTTGAGCATAGACTGACTATGGTACTTCATGAAGAGAGAGAACTGGTGAAGGCTAAGGATGGTGTCCTGAAAACTGAAATTGGTGACCGTATTCTGACTCAAGAGGAGCAAGAACGGGTGATACTAGCAGATGGTGCAGAATCACGGCTTGTGATTGCAATTAATGGAATATTCCCTGGTCCAAGAGTAGAGGTTTATGAAAATCAAGAAATTGAGATAACAGTTGTCAATACCTTTCATACAGATAGTGTAACGATACATTTTCATGGTATTCATCAACAAAATACTCCTTGGATGGATGGTGTGGCCTTCATAACACAATGTCCAATACTGCCCGGTCAAAGGTTCGTGTATAAATTCAAAGCATATCCACCAGGAACCAGCTTCTATCATGCCCATATTGGTGACCAAAGAAGTATGGGGCTTTATGGGCCATTTATTGTACGTAAAAGAGATGTTGAACCTATCAATGAAATTATTGTCGCTCTGCAGGACTGGAATCATAAAATGGATGCTGAGACTGCATATTTGCGAATGATTACTGAACAATATGACTTCAGCATACCTGATTCAATCAAGGTGATACCAACCACTGCCTCAGTTGACGGGGGTATGTTCAGCCGATTCGAGTTCCAATCTGGATTAGTGAATGGTAAGGGTCGATATTGGATGAATGAAAATATGCATAATAAGTCTCCCTTAGAAAGATTCAAGGTACGAACTGGAGACTTATACAGATTTCGTGTGATAGGAGCAATGACTCTATACCCTATGAGAGTATATATTGAAGGTCAGACTTTATCTCTTCGTTCATCAGACTGTTTTAATCTTGAAAACAAGGCAGTTAATTCTATAATTGTGCATCCTGGAGAAAGATATGATTTCATTGTACAGTTTCAAGAATCAGCAATCAGTCAAAAAGAATATTTACTGATTGCTGAAACGATTGAAATCCCTAAAAGTCATCCTGGGAAGTACCATGCAGCAGAGGCTGTCATAGAGATAGTTAACTATGCAGGACAACCAAATCTTGTCCCTCCTAATAATAAAGTTGAAACATGTACCTCTGAAAGTGAATGTAAGGTATTTAATTGTCCATATGGAAACACTGGCACTGATATCCGGTCTTGTCTTAACTACAATGATGTATCTAACACTGATCCATATCGAGACCCACTGAAAGTAATTGGCCAAAGCGTGGATAGGGAATTGTTTTTCAATTTCGCCTTCCCTGGTTTCCCTGGAAACACCCCCGGATCTGTGAATGGTAGAGCCTTTGTACCACCCACATCACCTCTTCTAACACAGCCCAAAAATCTGCTGACTCAATGTGATAAATCTATGTGTGGAAATGGACAGATATGTGAATGTACATACATGGTAGATATACCCAGTAATGCCGTCATACAGATGATATTTACAAATATTGGAAATGGATCTGGTTGGTCACATCCTGTTCACCTACATGGTCAGTCCTTCTTTGTTATGAAAGTGGGACTCGGTAAGTATCAGTTAATTGTTACTTTGACATTCAGTTTCAGTCCTGGCCAACCTGGAACACATAGTCGAATTGTCTGTACTAATAATTGTTAAAATGATATTCTTGTCTGGCTTTCATTGATTGCTTGTGCTGCTTACTTACTTTGACTTGTTACTCAAAACAATTTGATCCAATTTAAAGACTCTTTCCGTACACTAATGTCACTTGAGCAAAAACAATAGCAGCATTTACAAATGTGGCAGACATTGACTGGACCAAATGCAAGTATAACCTTGATGATGACATTAAAAATAAATTTAATCTATACCTTCAGGGTCTTATGATGAAACGTCTGGTCAACTGATCAACCAAACTCAAGATGTAAGGTGCATAGATGATTACAATTTTTGCACTGAAGCAGAGTGGGCTAACAGTTCCTGGATTGGTGGAAATATTCCCAGACAAAATCCGCAGCCTCCACTAAAGGACACTATAGTCGTCCCAACAGGTAATTTTTCTATAGAAATATCGTTTAATACAATGTTGATATCAATGTCCAGAGCATAATTTTTGGCACAGACCGTGAGGCACAAATCAGTGTCATTATAATGCGAACACTTTAATTAAACTTTCTGTGTGATTTATTAGCTTATGTTTTGATGCAATGCCAAAAACGTACCAATTAATAAGATAGTTCTTTACTACATATGTTTTCAAACATATGACAGTTGTGCTGGATTAAAATTAAGTACTAAACACTGTGTATTTAGAAATAGCCATGAATCCATGAAATTAAACAGAAACAAAACATAAAACCTGATATTATCAAAGAGATTATTAGAATATAAGGAAGAAAGTTTTAAAAAGTCAGTGTTTCATGATAAGTATCCCTTGGAATTATGAAAATATATCTATTCAACAGGTGGTTATGTTGTTATACGATTTGTTTCCAATAACCCTGGTATGTGGTTCCTGCACTGTCATATTGATTTACATAATACAAATGGCATGGGTATGGTTATCAATGCTGGCCCTGGTAAACACCCTTCACCACCCAACGGATTTCCAAGATGCAACAATTTTCTATACAGTGGTACGTAAAATTATTTGCCAACTATAATGGCATTTCATAAGTGAATTTCTTATTTATGAATGATATTTTCCTGAATCGTACATAAAATAATTTACTGAAAGGCCTTCCTTTAGTTTTGTTGGTTGCGTGGAGAATTCTTTATAAAGGTGCTGTGAGTTTGAGTCCTAGGTAACGAGGTGCATGTTCTTTTGTGATAATGTGAATATATCACTTCAAGATCATGCATGTATCGTTCTTAATGTTACAAGTCATATTCTGAAGAAGTTATCAGCTGTTTTCTGAGTGAAGAGGAACAAGTTACATATTTAACAATGGTTGATAATAGTAACTGAATCTCTTCATTTATTATTACTAACTTGTTGAGGCAAATGTTAACATGGCAAGACTGACTTATTTTCGTCACATTAATGTACTATTGAAGAGAGGGTGGTATTATGGTAAGCTAACATATGATTTACCATTACCATTTTACCATATTGGTAAATGCTAATTAAACACTAAAATAAACTTTTTTCAGACAAAGATCAAACTAACTATGAAGATGATGATGATGATGATCACTTGATGATATCTAAAGGATTAATGGCTGGTATTGTGATTATATGCATCATAGGAAGTGCTGTGATAACTGCTATTGTTATCATTTGCATTGTACGTAAAAAACAGTAAACAGTCCAGCCTGCGGAGAAAGCTATTAAAATGAATATTTGAAGACCAAATGAAAACAGTATCATTCACCTAATAAACTTTGGATTAATTTGTTCCTATTCTTTGTTAGGTTATGGAGTGGTGTGCCTGGATGTGTACATATATGTATGTATGTACAAGTCTGTGTGCACTGTGCTTGGTGTTTTCCATGCTTTCTGATCTTTTCATTAATTCAACATTATATTGTTCTGTCTTGTACATACCTTACAATACAATACAATACAATACAATACAATACAATACAATACAATACAATACAATACAATACAATACAATACAATACAACTGCACATGTTGGTATATAATTATGTTTAATGAAAATGTGCTTTATGCATATGCTGAATAATTAATAGGAAATTATCTATTATTAAAGGTAAAGAAGAAATATGGTGATCATGTGAAAGTTTTCCTTTATTCCAAGATTTATTTGATCTATGATATCCGTTCTTCACATGTGGTATTAATTAACAATGGTTGTTAACTTGGATTTGACTATGATTATACTTTTTTATATACACTTTATGTTGTAGATCAGTTGATTCTTATGTATGTATATGAATGCAATCAAGATACTGATTAATTTAAATGCATTGAATTGTACAGAAATGGACATTACTTTCTTTTTGTTTCAATGTTCTTTTTAGTCGTTTTGAGTGACGTCAACTCCTACTTACTCACAGATGTTTGGAGCCTTCGGGAATGAATCACGTTTTTTGTAACATTTTATATGAATCCCTCTACTGACATGTGAAGTGCATAAAAAGGTGCTGATACATGAAGTTAGGACTTGTTAAATATGTTAAGAAAGTACACATCTCAAGCATCTCAGCATGATCCCTGATTTATGTAACAATTACAGTACCGTTTTTTAAATCTAATTTCCAGCAGCTTTGTCAAACTTTGTTTTTTGATAATTTTTTAAGTAAACAATATTGTAAAGAATATGGATGAATTTTTCTACAAGACAAAGTCAACATCAAAATCTTAGTTTATACACAAACTGGCAAATAGGGAATGGAACGTAAAGAATTGTTCAATTTTTTACGACCAATATTCAAAATTGATTTAACAAGTGACTCTGATCATTGTAATTATTGTGTTTTACCAGTAAGTGATCAAATAATTAATTCAACTTTTTTGTATATATTTTCAATGTTTTTATTACTTTGTATTTTGATTTGTTTGTTTCAAAGTTTTCTCAGTAACATTAACTACATATTTATGATGAATTTGCTATTAGTTTAGACTTATTTAATACCTTTTTTGTGTAAAATGTATATGTGTAGCCATTATATGCAATAGCATAGTAGTACACCCCTAAAATGTAAATAGTAATAAATATGTTATTGTGATTCAGTTCTATAAGATATTATAAATACTTTGCTAAATCTGTGATTGAATGAATAATGAATTGTACTTCAGTCAAAGATAGGATAGAGTATGACCTTTGCTGGAGAAGACCATGCTGAGGAATAGATAGAGTTATCACTTAAATCTGATATTTTAATTTAAATACCATATATTCCCTTATAAACACCCCTCTCCTAATAAACGCCCCCCCCTTTTTCGACAAAAGAAAACAAAAGTGACTTACCATGACAGGCTATTTTAGAGTTAAAAGAATCTGACGTTTGGAAATTTTCAAAGGTTAGTCTGTGGTTTAAATTTATTAATACATATTTGGCAACTTGTTTCTCATTTTATTTTTTGTTCTCAATTAAATGCCCCCTCTTTCAAAAATGTAACGCCCATTGGGGCGTTTATTAGGGAAAAAATGGTGGATATAGAACTTGAGTATTGAAATTACATTATTTCTGACAATAGTTTCAATTCTGAGTCTTGTTTATCAACCATCAAGTTATACCAATTTGACAAAAATAAATAAAGGTTTCATTGGGATAAAATCAATGCATCTAGATTATGTAACAAACTAAACACTTTTTGGGAGGAATCGTGGTCTTGAGGTAGACCATCCAACTTCTGATCCAAAGTTCCCGAGTTCGAATCCCAGCTTCGACGGGTTTCATTCATGAACTTCACAATCCCATTTTTGGGATGCAGTACTGGTGTAATGCCCAGGAAGCGGACTCGGGCATGATTAATATAAGCAAAATAGCTTGTTTCACAATCGAGCTAAAATAAATTAGTATAAACTATACTAAACACTCAAAGCACTTGGTGAGAATTAACAAGCTTCCACAGTTAAAACATAGGAAGCAAGACTCGGGCATGATTAATATAAGCAAAATAGCTTGTTTCACAATCGAGCTAAAATAAATTAGTCTAAACTATACTAAACACTCAAAGCACTTGGTGAGAATTAACAAGCTTCCACAGTTAAAACATACCAATAGGCTTCTATCATCTGAAATTACAAATTAATTATTATTATTATCCCCAAGGTTGCTGTGGATTGATTAGCAATATTTGCTTCATCTGCATTCTTTATTCCTGATTGTTCATTCTATTCATTCGGTCTGAATTCTATAATGGATTCATAACTTTCCAATATTTGATCAACTGCATCAGCTGATTTATTATAAAATGTATTTTCTTGAATCATTTAAAACTTACTGAATAGGGTATTAGCTAATGTTAAACTGCTGCAGACTATTGAAGTGTACACATTAATATTTTGGAAGTAAATGTCTGCAATGTTTTAAGATTGTTTTAAGTAATATGTTGATTTGAACAAAACTATTGATCTGGCATTTATCTGATTTAAATAGAAAAATAAAAGATAATTATGTTAAATCAGTTAGATTATTGACAATGAAAGGACGAAGTTTATGTATAATGTGCCACTCTGTATTGTTGGTGTGTATGTATTTGTTTTGTATAAATTTTGTAATCTCTACCACTTCTAAAACATGTAATAACATGGGAACATTTCAACAAATACTGGATATTTCTTTACCATTGTGCGCTGAGGAATGTTTTAGACGACAACGATGTCAAATATTCATGTTCAGACATGGTATGAATTACTGTGCATTAAAAGATCAAGTAAACCTATCATCACTCAATGAAAATGGGGCCCTGTGCGTGTACCATACTCGTGATGATTGGTCCCCTGTTTTTCTCGGTTCTTGCAGTGAACACGATTGCAATGGAACTGAACGATGCAAAAGTAAGACGGACACCGAGTTTGAATGTGTGAAATCGGAATGTCCATTGCCGGAAAAAATTCCTAATGCGATTCTTGTGTCTACTACTCACACTGTTGGTACAACTAATAAATACAAATGCATCAATGGTCATGCTGGTCTTGGTAATTCAACAATAACTTGTAATGAAGATGCGAAATGGTCTGTGACGAATTTCAGGTGTACTAAGTGTCCAGCGCCTAACCAAACTTATTTTAATGCTGATTTAACAGCTGTAAAGGGGAATGGATACACACCTGGCACAGAACTCACATTTACTTGCAAGTAAGCAAAATTTCTTGAATAACATGTTTTTTATGACATTGTGCAGTTTCAGTTGTTATCAAGTACTCCATAAAACTCACTTCATTGAAGCTTCATTAAATATTACTCTGTAGATTTTGTCAATTTTGCCATCCAGAAAGATAAGATATACAAGTATTTACACATATATGTAAAAACATGTATGTGTATGCCTGCAGTAATTCATGTGTCATTCTGTCTATAATTATGTGCTACTTACTATGAATTGATGATTTTCTTAAAAAAGTCAGACTTTTATCTTGTTTCTTTCCTCATCCTATAATTTAATGACTGGTTTTCCACATCATGTGTCAATTAGAGGTTTGAAACAAATAACTTTGGACACATAATCTTCAGTGAAATTACCAGTATGACTGGAACTGTGACCTTTAGATTAACAGACCTTTGTTATACCACCAGACTAAAACATCACAAACCATTCAAACTCACAGTTGTTCATTGCTGATTTCTGTCTTTTAGTTTTTTCGGCATTTTAAATTATGTCCATAGTGCAATCACTGAAAATTGATGTTTCATCAAACCTCAGATGGGATTTCACTTTTAAACACTAAAACTGTGACTCTGGTTAATGTTTAAAGCAGTTCTGTTTTTTTAAGAACTAGTATAAAGGCAAGTTCATTGATAGAATATGACAAATTTTCTTGATACAAACGTATGTCAAGACTTTTATGCTGAAGATGTGGCATCTAAGTTGAGGTATATCCATGAAATATCAGCAAGGAGTTGATATTATATGGTGCATACATTCTGAATAAATGTGTTAAATAAGATAAAAAAAAAATTTGAAAATTTGTAGAGATGGCTACAGGAAAACTAATGAAGTGAAAAGTATCTGCCAAAATTCTAGCATGTGGGAACCTGAAGATATCAGATGTTGTCATGAGAACAGTACAACTTACATAAATGGCAGGTGTATGGCTGAAGTGGGTAGTGGCATAGCTTCTGAATATGATGGTAGCTTTTGTCATATTTGAGTATCGCTTTTCATTTTATGTTATATTGAATTTAAAAAATCATGACTTTTCCTAAAAATTTTGTTTGGTCTCCAATGCAGCTAGAAATAAAATTTGTCTGATTTATGAAAGCACATGATTGCGTGAAAAATTCACTTCATATTTTGATTTTTCAACTTAAGATCTAAAAACATAATGAAAGTTTCTTTAATTAATAAAATGTATTTCTCCATCTATAGAAGCAGACAAGCACTGCAAAATTATGGGTGGCAAATTCCGATGGGTTTCCAAAGAGTTATCAAAATTGTTCAGCAATGCCTCAACAAGGGATGTGTTACAGAGCAGGAAGATGAAATGGTTTGATAATGAAAACAATTGGAATTACAGTAAGTGTGCTGCAGATAATGGTGAAGTTGCTGCGCCAAACATAACATTGAAAGAGAAAATTACCAACGTGCAAAATCATAATTGGAATACTAAGAGTTGTTACTTGGGAATGATATGGGCTGATTGGCAACCAAATAACCCTGGCAAGAAGTGTGTAATTTTTTCACTTCAAGACTACAAACATCATGACTCTCCATGTTCATTTCTGAACATAAGCTTTGCATGTAGATTTAATTCACCACCAACCATATAACAAATCCTTATTGTGTTAGTTCAGCTATTAACACCCCAGTACACACAATGTCTTGTTTCTATGTTCATGAATGTATGTGGCTTTGAAACAGTTTGGACTTAGACACTATAAGTTTTATTATCCTGTTGTTGTTGTTGTTGCGGTGGTGGTGGTGGTGTTGGTGGTACTTTCTGTTAAGGCCCCTTCAAGATAACCCCATTCATTATCCCCATCCTTGATGTGTTGGTCAGGGAGCCATCCCAAACATGCCTTATGATAGTGAAAGCAATGTAGTCTTCATTATTTCTCTACAAATATTCATACTTGTGTTTTGAAAATGGAAAATGTACTTTGAATAATCAATGACAATATAACTAAATAAAAGAGTTACCACACTTTGTTTCATATGTAAATTTACAATAAATTATTTACAACTTACTCTCAATAGATTAAATTAATTATAATATACCAAAAATTTCTGGATGAATACACCAATAAATGGTATCGTTTTCTGTGGATGATATGGCTGAAATATAACTATACTGTATTTGTTGGCATTGAAATTTAATACAGTATGAATATACAATCTAGTTTTATCAATGAGCACAGGTAATTCATCTAATCTTTATCCTGGATTTATCCGAGTAGTGTATTGTTCAATATGTAGAATATTTCATGAATTGCTGTCAGCACAATGAACAGTGAAAATATCATACAATTGTGAGAAATATATAATTACTTTGCATAATTGTATTTGCATGCAAATATTATGTTTTAAATTCTATTAAATTTTAATGATAAATGGAGTATTCACATAAATGTGTCTCTGAACTTTATTAATAAAATCTGCTGTCTTCACTACCTGAATGGAAATTATTGATTTCTCCAGAACCTTTTAAAAGTGTTAGAAAACAAAACTAGAAGATGATTGATAAATCACTCAAACATAAAATAGCAAAATCTCAATATTAAGACCCCCTTTGTACCAAAAGAATTGGTCTCAAGTATTGAGGTGGTCTCATTATCAAGTTGAAATTCATGTAAAGTGAAAATAAGTGAATAATCTAAGAAATATTGGTCATGACGAAAAAGTGTTCCTAATACTGAAGTGATTATTAGGCAAGTTTGCCCAGTAGATACTCTGATAGATGTCTGATAACATCCATTCAGACAATAAATTGAAAATGAGTAATTAATGAAAGAATAACAAGACTGAAGACTGAAGCAGCAATTTTTGGATAATTTTATTAAGTTAATATATATGTATATATCTAGAACACTGATTACCAGTAATAGAAATTATGTGCAATGGTTCATCTGGCAGACCGGAAACAACAGACTAAGCCACATTTCTGGATGAATAACATACAATATTTACATGATAATTGATTAAGTATTCATAAATGCAATTCTGCGTTCAGTATGAGTATGGTATGAATTAAATAAAGCCTAATATAGTTCTAGAAACTACATGGAAAAAATAAGGCCATCATGAAAAAAATGTTGGTTTGCAGTTACAGGACCCACTTATTAAAAAATCCTCAACCCCAATTTTTCGTGATTTTAAAGAAGAAATTCTTTATTCCACATGTTTGTTTTCCGTAACATATAATGTTTAATACCTACCAAACTACTCATTATTAAAAGTTTGGGTAGCATAACAGCAAACAAACATTTTTTTAAGAATGGCCTAAATACAAAAATTTTGGACAGTATATAAATGCCCTAGCAGTAAATATGATGAATGGAAACTAAACTGCATTTAAGTAAAAACTTTATACAGAAAAACAGAAAGATGTACATATAAAAACATAGGATAATAAATACAATAATATTGTGTTTTTTTTTCTGTTATGATGTTATCTTTATATCATAGAGGAGACTTCTTTTCAACAGACTTTACATTACCACCAACTATCAAATTAAGTGCTTGTGATTAAATCTGCACTTTAAATGTAGATCGAAAATCATACAATACATATACAGTAAACTCTCGTTATGGCAAAGTCGTTTAAGAAGGATTTTTCATTACGTTGAAGTATTTTTTAAGTCCCGATTTTTTCCTTCTTAAAGTATACGATATATAAAATTCTGTAGCTCTAGAATTTTTTCGATACATCAAACTAATTTTGAAGTCAGAATGAACAATTTTGCACTTGATTTGCCATGAAGTCATTGTGAAGTCAGACAATATGCACTTGTCACGAATGTTTTTTGCACCTCAATGACTGTACAACTTGTTGGATTTAATCTTTAATCAATAACAATAAGGAGATTGTTCTTGTTTAAATTTAAATGCAAACATGTCATTATATGTAACTTAATAGCAGACAGACAAGTACTTCTTACAACACACACCAATTCATGATCTAGTGATTCTAACAATGGCCCAAATGTCTAATACAATATGAATCTGACTTTTATGTCCAATTTTCGTTCAGACAAAGTATTTTTTCGGTTCTGAAAAATTCGACATAACAAGAGTTATACATACAACCAGGTTTAACTTTGCTAGGACATAATACAAATACTAACAACTAAAACACACCACTATCAAAAAAGTATATCTGACAAACAACGAATATAAAACTTAACAATATTAAAATTAAATGTCAACAAAAGGACAAGTTTGAGCATTAAGAATAAATACAGGTATACGGCAAACAATACAAATTTGTCCTAAATCACGAAATAGACAATTTTTTTGTCGAACTAATACAGAATATACTAATATATATTTTATTAGCCTAAAGAAACTGCTTCATGTTAAGTAAATTTTATTATTAATCTTTTAATCAAATTAATACAGAATATGCTAACATATATTTTATTAGCCTAAAGAAACTGCTTCATGTTAAGTAAATTTTATTAATAAATAAATGTTCACATTACATTGACTGCAACATCTAAGTAAATACTGCAATGTATTGCAATATCAAATTTCCTCACAATACCCAGTCCTAAACAACAGTAAGTCTTAAATACTAAAGTTAGAAAACCAACAGTTTACAGAAATAAAACTTCTGTCTGTAAATGATAATATACCTCCAATAAACATATTTTGAGATTCTCAGAAATATATATACCAGCAAAATAATACATACCATACAAGCAATATTTGTTTATCAAAAGATAACATTATTTTGTTTTGCTAAAAATAAAGATCATGTTTCCAAAAGGTTTTGCATGCTAATAAGCATCAAATGATAAGAGTACATATATGTACATATGTGATAAAAGACACTAATACATAAGTCTAAAAATTAACTACAAGGGTCAAGACATTCTAAAACAAGAATGATACAATACAAGTACACTCGTAAATTTACTCTCATACCTAATATTGTGTCAATTTGTGATCATGGGAATGATACAACTTACATAGACTGCACTTAATGAGTCACTGAATGAGAGAATCAAGTTGTTTGTATAACAAAAAGCTCAACCAAATAGTTTGGCACCTATTGTCTTAAATACAAACTGCCCATATAACATTGACAACATACTTTCATATACAGAATTTTTTTTTTGAACGAATATAGTTTGAACATTTTTCGATGAAATTTCATTGATGCATGATCGTAAATATTTCCTAGTCAGAAATGATGACACAAATAATTATTTCAACACCTTTTAATAGTTTGAATGCAATTAATAATTCATATTCAATAAACAAAGAAAATCAAGAAATGTGATAATTATTTAGAGACATAACATATACAGTAGTGTTACTATTGTCATGGTTTGTGTCTGGTTAATAATATACAAGAATGAAACATATTGAATAGATATATAACTGTACATTATGAGCAGTTCAATGACGATTGGCTTTATCTTCAAGTAGACGACAGACTGTAATATGATGTTTGTATGTTTCATACAACTTTGGTCCGAGTATATGAATAATATGCATCTGAAATTGACAAAAAATATCATCAGATATTATATTTAATTTATACACGTCAGCTAAACAGATATACGCCTTTCATTTCAGAACTATTACAACAATATCAGGTTAGGTACCATTAATCAATATAGTTACTTAATGATGTAGGTAAATGCAATTTATTAAGGTACAAGTAAAACATGGGACATGAAGTTTCTGAAGTTATTGTGTATCACATTCAGGATTGTAAAGGGGTAATTTGTAATAATGTATGCAAAACAGGTAAAAGAGAAACTTGAACCAAACACTGTACAACAGCTGCTGCTGATGTCAGATGGAAAAAATCTGTAATAAGAATAAATTGGTGAATCTGCCCACACAAAGAGAAATGGCAGCTCAGTG
Organism: Lutraria rhynchaena; assembly: GCA_008271625.1. Taxonomy (NCBI): domain Eukaryota; kingdom Metazoa; phylum Mollusca; class Bivalvia; order Venerida; family Mactridae; genus Lutraria; species Lutraria rhynchaena. The sequence goes on along the minus strand of VIBL01000154.1, from coordinate 369,192 downwards.
TGGAGTGTCTCAAGGCACTGTTTACAGAATTATAGACAAAATTCTAAAAGCCAAACTCAGGAAAAAATGTTGCGTTCATAGGCTTAGAGAGGCTCATACATGGTTTCCATATCTCCATCTTAACTGTGGAAAATGGAAATACGTAGTCACCACTGATAAGGCTATGTTCTATTTGAGTTGGTTTGGGGCAGTATTAGTTTCTATGGCAAGACATCTTTGATTTTTATCAATAAAGGGGTATAAATCAATTCAAAGTATCTCATAGACAAGGTTCTAAAGCCGCTTCTGAAAAAAGATGTTCCGTGTCTTCTAACTGGACAAGAAAATGATATGGTGTTCCATCAATGCTTGGGATCTAGTCACATGGCCAAAAGGACCACTGGTTTTCTCAAGAAACACAAAGTCAATTATATAACTCCTGCAGTATAGATGCCAAAAAGCCCAGATGCAGCTCCCATGGTTTTTGGTATTTGGGGAATTCTGAATCACAGGCTACAAAAATGCAAGACCTTTACTATGACTGGTCTTAAAAAGGCTCTAAAAGACGATTGAAACAAACTTGGGCAGTTGTGCATAAACTGGACTTTAGAAAGCTGAACTAAAAGGTACATAATGATTTACTGTCGCCATGGATCCCAGACTGAGCATCTGTTGCAATAAAACGTATGTGAGTAAATAATTAAGCTGTGTTTAAACTGTTTCATAATAAATTGAACACTTCTTGTATAAACAAAATTGTACATATTTACATTTGACAGTCTTTTGAAGATACATCAATATCTAGCTGATTCTAGCAATGCCATACAAGAAACTATTCTAAATCATTCATCATATCAGAAATTCTGATGTAATGTGGAATTTGCCTCTTTATCTAAACTGACATTACTGCAAGACATGCAGACAAACAACCACAGGTTGCAGCAAAGAACTAATACCCATAGTATGTTTTTGGCCATAACTGTTTCACAGATAGAAGTATGAAAAACAACTGAAATTTACAAGTAAGATTACTTACGTTGACTTCATGTTCATCACTTATCATACTAAGGATGTCAACAACTTTCTTAAAATTTCCATAACCAACCCCATCAGCCAGCTCACTGTAGAAACCACAAAAAGAAGTAAATTTTATATGAGCTCCTTTAATCTACACAATGTTGCCCTCCAATAAATATGCTTTTTTGATTTATTGATTTGGGACATCAGTACAATGTTAGCAAAACACTGGGCAAATACCAATTTGGTGGAATACATGAAGTTGATTATAGAAGAATAAGTTCTAATACTATGCAGCACATCACATTCATAGATTACTCATTCATGGAAAAATGTCAGTTGACATTCTAAAATAGTAACAATAAATGGTATATTTCAAAAATGAATATAAGTTTGTAGCAAATAAAAAGTTGTTTATCAAATGGATTAATAATACATACTGTTGTACAGCTAATATCTGCTCATTTCTCTCCATCTCACTACAGCCGCTCTGAATATTGCCTGAAAGATAAAATAGTAATGTATTAGAACGTATATAAGTAGAAGGAGGAGGTAAAAGGTAGAGGGGCTCATGGTAGAGATTTTTACCAAAGATTAGGACATATTGGTGAAAAGCTTTGCATTTTCTGGAAAATGTCAAATAAAGGCAACATGACAAAATACTAAGGAACAAAGTTTGCTTACAGTTTGTCAATCAATTCTGCACAATTTCTTAATTAAATACAATTGTTTGCATATTATTAACAAAGATTGAAACATATTGAAAACAGTTAAGAATAAAAGCAAATCCAGACGAGCAAAGATAATAAACAACAAACAACCTTCAAACAAAAATGAACAGGTGAGTTTGAAACAGAATGTTCAGAAATTACATTTATTTTGTTAAAATAAAAATCTTGACACTGTTCAGATCAGAGAAGTCACCTATGAAAGCTATCACAGTTTCATGTATATTTGGAACATACATATACAATGGACTCACACTGGCTGAAACATGCTTGCTTTAAATACTCAGGTGTTGACTGGACTTTAAATGCTGCAGCATGTTTTGTTTATGCAAGAAGCTTTTCATATTGCTGTCATATATTGCACTAAATTATTTATAAAATGAAAACTCTACATTGTTTGCATGCATTCGTTCATATTGATCATTGATCATGCAGATAAATTCATTTCCAAGTACTTTATAAATCATTCAGATGTTCACATAGTTTGGTAGACCATTATTTATTGACATAAGTTCACTAGAACTCTGCTATACTGGAACTAATTGTATCAGTATTGGCAAGTACCAGCCACTGACAGTCCACAGTAAATGATAGCAGAACTATGGATCATGGAACTATGAATAGCTCCACTCAGTTAAAAGGAAATTTTGACATATCAAAACTAGAACAATCACTAATGGTGATAAAGTACCCCCCACAGAGCCCTATTTTAAAGCCTAATAACATAAAACAAGCCATTTAGACGAGGCAAACACAAGATTTTGTCTACAGACAGACAGAAACACGGCTGGACGGATGGACAACTTGAAACCAGTATACCCCCATACAACTTTGTTGTGTGGGGGGTACAATGAAGGGTGAATCATATAAACTTTATGTTTGTACAAGGTATTCTATAGTTAAGCAAGTCAACATTTTTGTATGAAGCTAAACAAAATATTAGAAATACGCTGCTGAAGGAAACACCATCAAGACAGTATCATGATTAATGTTGCTATGGACACCTTCCACCAATAAATGATATAAAATGATATTTGGAAGCAAGGTGAGGAATATATTTCTTTGAAACAACTTAACAGAGTATAATACAGCATCAGAAGTCATTAGCCTCCCACATGTGATAAACACATGTAGGAGAGAAAACAGTAGGACACTGGATATGTGGGAAGATTAATATTAGTTGGTATCCCAAGAGCTCTGGTTAAATAAAATGTCCACCCTATGTAACTGAACTACTGCTGATAATGAGTTTAGCACTGACACAAATGAACAAAACTTAAATGACATAAAACTTGAACCAGAGTCAAAAGTTAGAAGCTATCAGAATAACAGCACAATGCAGCATTTGCTATGACATACTATAATGTCACAAAAGGGTTGAATGAAACATTTAAAGCATAATAAGTAAATCTAGTCTATTTAACTGCAAACCAAGCACAGAAAAAATCAGCATTATCTTCACATCCTCTTAAGGCTGTGCAGTGTGTATACTAAGTTAGACAAGACAGGTTCATATGGCTGAGACAACAGTACCTTAAATAACACACTATTATCGAAGTCAAGTACTTGTGCAATGCTCAGATGATATTTGGACCATTTTTGTATTATAGCTAAACCAGTCAACTTTTAACAAGACTAGTTAATTATGACTATCTTTGTATCAGATTTTCATAACCTGTATGAAGGTGTATGTATAGACTTACTGCGCTATTTTTTGCCTTTGATATTTTACTTTCAAATTTTATGAAACACATATACAGATTTTTCATGAACATTTTAAATTGCTGTCGTGACAATCAAGAAGAAAAAAGATTATCCAGTTTCCAACAAGTTAAGACTTCATTAAGACAAATATTCTGACACTTTCATGATCATTTTGGCTTACAATAGTGACCTTAAAATGTTAAAAAGCTAATCCTAAACAAGTCCAACATATCAGACAATCAGAAATACTATAATTGAGAACTTGTAACTGGCATAAACCACTTCAAACACCTTGTAACAACTAATAAGACAGAACCAGGTCAACTGTTACAGAAAACCACGTGCATGAGCCACGTGCATTAGATGACTTACGTAGAACATCCTGTATCGATAGTTTACCATTCCAATCAGTGTTTATGCTAAATAAAACAAAATAAGCATGCAATATGACAAATACATTAGTTACAATGATACAATGGAATTTCCAGAAAATGATGACAAAAATCTACTTGCGTCTGATATACAGCCAAGAATGTGAACAAAGGCTGACAAAGGGAGAAAAGAAATAGGACTTTCAAGCACAGTTGACCTTAACTCAGATGTTAACTTTGTCTAAAATATAAATAAATGTGCTCTAAAGATGAAATAGTTTACAGGAAACTGATTACTTCTAAATTCTTCAATATCCTATAATCATTCTGTATTCATGCATAAAAAGTACTCACAGATCAGCAACAGAAAATATAACATTTACTTATATTTAAAATGATAAAAGAGAAATAAGTCTAAAAACAAGAATTGATTAAACTTCCCAAGTCAGACATACATTTACAGCATGTAATAATTCTGTCAATTCTTAAAATGCTAATTTGTAGACAATACGTTCAGTTTCAGTCTGGTAGATTAAAATTTATAATTAATAGAAAATGTTAAAGCACTGATTCAATACAATTATTCCCAGGTTCAAATGAATAAAATGAATATTTCATAAAATATTGTCATCTCTGTGTAATGAAACCAATACGTTAATTATTTAACAGAGATCTATTCATCATTTCATTTTAACAGCACTTTTACGACTAGTATAAATATTTTAAATTAAAACTAAAATAAATGCAAGCAAGTCTAAGTGAATATAGTAGATCAGAGGGAATCTAAGAACTAGTAAAGCCATAATATAACACGTAAGATACTACAGTCAATTATAAAGAAATGTTTAATTTAGTGACTGTATCATTTAATTCAATACGTAGGTGAGTGGCAGGGCTCATGCTGGCTCAAAAAGTCACTGGCTTACTCTTGACATGAACATGTTTCACTTTGTATTTATAGTAACCATATTGTAAGAAACCACGTTCATATTTAAGCTAGAAGTATGCTGTACAAAAATCATGTTTTGGTATTGTGTTGCTTCGTAGGCATAGAGACAAATCTCATTGCACTCAAGATGGCAGCTTCACCTCATTTTTTGAAGGCTTATAAATATTCTATGTATAACATTTTGAAGTAATAAAGAAAGACACCACAATATGAACAGGTTTTCATCTAAATACACAGGTGACACATAGCTACACTGTGTAATACTTCATTATGAAATTTTGCTAATGAGTGTCGCAATCTGTTTGAAAATATTCTTTTTCCTTTTTTAGTCTTTTATTCCTTTTAAATCACAATGATTAATACAAGGTGATATTTAAATAAAGATTAAACAAATGCTATTGAAACATGAGAGAGTCCAGTAAAGCACAATGATTTTCTTTTTTCAATAAATATGTCACAGACTGTACAAACTTTATCCTGTTCCACTGCCATGCAAAAAATGATGAAATATGCGAAAAGACATTTTGTACAACTAATGGGATCAACATTGTTATCTGCAGAATGCCCCATGACAAAATATTACCAGAAAACAAAAAACATTCCAAAATTTCAATAGATTAGTGAAATAGAATAAAAACAAAGAGTTTTTACAATAATCACATACTGAACGCCAGACAGATTGTTAAAACATTTTAGCAATTGTTTGAGTGACACATGATTAAATTATGGAGCATCTAGAAGTAGCATCTTTTAAGAGATGAACACGATTAAAGGAATGTTAAAAAATATTGCTTCCAAACATTTGACCTTCACCAATTTGTTTAAGTAAATATCTGAACACCCATTTTTTTATTTCAAAAATACCTAAAAATGGGATGAAAATGGAAAAAAAACAAGAACAATTTCCAATCATCAGTATATTATGGCCCTAAAAATAATAAAGATGTATAACATGGAATTAAACTACATAACTTGTACCAATATTTTATATAAATACAATACATACCCAGAATCTTTCTCTTCTTCATCTGACTTAGTAAACTTGGCAGACTGGGCTCGTGTGAATAGTTTTACATTCTTATCTGATGTACCATTCTCCAACTGGAAAGTGGACAAATTCTGATATACACATTTAAAAACATACAGCTTATTTTTACAGATTTACAATGATTTGTTTTAAGTAAACAAAATTCAGTTAGAGTCTGCAACATGTATCAATAAATTTAAGTTCAGAAATCATGAAGATGAACAGATATTGACTGATATTATCAACATATCATGTAAATAAAAGGTTGAAAATCATCTTTTTAAAATAGACATTATAAAGTGAAGATATACAAGCATAGAAGTTGAATTCTTCAACAGATGTACAAGTTAAACACTTAATTTTCTTATAATTAGAATTAAATAAATGTCATCTAAAAATGAAATATAAATAAATGATACATGAAAAATTAATAGGTAGTTCTGACTTCATCTACAGCTCAACATCAGTTTATATCAACTTACATTGGCAGACTGTCTTGGTATATCTGGTGCTTTTCTTTTAGCTGAAAAAATTGAACAACTTCATCATTATTGTTGGTTTAATAAAAGTATGACTTAATATTGTCAGTCCTATCATGTCCAATAAACAGGCTGTAATGAAATTAACACTGATACATCTCAGCCAGTGAAATAGAACAGATGGTAATCCAGTTTCTACATGTAAATTATTCAGCTTTGAATAGAACACTAACATCATCCTAATAAATCATATTTCATTTTTTTTCACTGGGGTTTAATGTCACAACCACAGCCAAAGGTCATTTGATGACTTATTCAGCTGTAACTGCAGAGGAAGACCCCAGGCATACACCTGGGAACCTAGAACCATCTAACTTCTTTAAGCTAGCTAGACAGCTTCCTCACATAATGAGGGTGTACTAGTCAAAGACAATAATGACTCAACCACAGAGGCCCACTAGTTAAAAAATACTGATTAAAATTTTACATAGTATGCATAATTTAAAGTGAAACAACAATAGAAACACATCAAAAGTAATGTTAGAAGGTTTTATAACAATTTAATGGCACCATTAAATAATGAGAATACAAAAGATTATTGAATAATGCTAAATAAAAAATAACACCATCATGATCACTAAAACAATCGGTGTAAACAGGCACAGTATTAATAATGCTAAGTAATACAGACATGAAATGGTCTTACTGTTTATTGTTCAGTCATTGCTTAAACAACACAATATTTGGAATATAAAGACAAAGTAATGATATAATCAAAGGTCTGTTTGATAGACCTGCCTTAGCTAAGATATTGATTTTTAAACTTAAAAATCTTGCCAAAGGTAAATACTTACCTTTCACTGGGGTAAATTCCCAAAACGACAGGATAACACACTTTCTACTTACAGACAACGGTTTGTTAGCAAGATTTATAAGACTGAAGACTGCTGCCTTAGCAAAGATATGTTTATGAAGCAGGCTCTAGTGACATAGAATGATCTATAGTAAAACAAGACTGCGTAAATGTTTTCTAACTTAACCAGGCATTTCCCTGACGCTGGTTTCTTGCGTCCCTGATGCGATATTCAGCCGAGGGACTCTCATTGAAAGTGACCACCGCATCCTCAGGACCCCTTCCAACTTGGAATTTGCCTTTGGCATTTTCTGTGTGGGATCCCCAAAAATCCTAAGGGACCCCTAAAATGTTGGAGATAGGAGTCCCGGGGACTCTCCGGTGAAAAATCTTAGGGAAAACCCTGTAAACAATCTATTGTATTTCAAGCCATGTATTATTTCCAAACAATTTGTCTGTTAATTACAAACCTTCAGATTGTTTCTTGAGATAATTATTTTTCTTCTTTACTTTACTAGGTGAAGTGTCCTATAACAATAAAATGGCATTATAAACAGAAACAATAACAGAAAACTATCACATGTATTACTGAATATACACATTTTATACAGTGATGTTTACCTAAGAAAGAAGAAATTTCTCATTTCTGTCAGTAAGTATATATGTCGCTTATATTATGCCAACAGTAAATACACAGTGAATATGCTGGTAAGTGAATTACAAGCTTCAAAACTTTAATAACAATTTACCACATAATTTGATAACCAACAATTCAATATATCATGTATTTTACAGGTCAATAACAATATGTTTAAAAAACAGACAACAGTCTCCAAAATAATGCACTAATTTTGCAAAAATCTGAAAAAGTATGCCCAATTCCGGAATGAATAGTATAGCCTTCAAATAGGAAATCCTAGATAATAATACATATAATACATATGAGGACTGCACAAGGACTTGAGAAAGTAAGTCATTAAATGCACATGCTCAAGAGTTTCACTTTACTATGAAAACTGACATAATTGACCAAATGTTTGCATGAATACTGAAGCAAATGAAACATGAACTGACCTCTGAAAGGTACTTTTCCTCATATCAATAATGTATTTTCACTGATCAAGACATTCATATTACTGAATAAAAAGTTACCTACCCTTGCATGAACATCTTCAGATTCCTGTGGAGATATAACTTCAGAGTGTGAGTCAACAGAAGAAAAAGGGGTGATATTCTTACGTAAATGTGATATTACATCGTTAACATTCAAAACAGGTTCCTCAGTGTAATCATCACTAATCTTAGGATCAATTTGAATAAATGCTTTCTTTGGAGATTTGGGTCTACTTGCACTTGTAGTTGTCCTTGATTTCCGGTCAGCAGTTTCCCTAATCTTTGCAGACTGTTCTATTCTATCACATGTTCGCATCTTACTTTTCACTTTTTGCTGTCCATCATCAGATCTAAGAGACTGATTCAACCTTGGATCAGATATTTTTTTATGTGAACCAACCATTGAACTAGAACCAGAGAATGAAGCTGATAATGACAAAGTTTTAGATTTTGGTGGAGATTTAACACCACTGTCACTATCATGCCTTTTAACACTTATACTAGGACTGCTTTTCTCATCCACTGGTTGAAACAAGTCTCTTGAATCACCACTGTGTTTCTTCCAGTTCCTATCACGTCGTAATGCAAATGTATCTTTTAACCCTTTATACTGATATTTACTAACGTTAACTATGGTTTCATCAAAATTATTTTAACCCTTTATACTGATATTTACTAACGTTAACTATGGTTTCATCAAAATTATCTTCCGCCACACCTGAGTCATCCACTTCATAATCATTTTTTTCAAGTTCATTCATAATTTTATCACTAAAATGACCTTCATCCTCTGTATCATTGTCATCATCCTCATCTTCTTCTAACGTCTGTGAATATTGTTTCAACAATGTTCTATTCACAAGTTCGTCCTCATCACTATCTACAGTGTCAGGTTCAGGTTCATTATTTGCATCTTTACCTGATGATCCTTCCTTTGAATCACTTTCTTTGTTTAAAATACCTTCACCCTTGAACACAAATGTATTCAGTTGTTCTGTGTACTGTTTCAATAAACTGTTATTTAAAATTGTACCCTGAGCTTCAAGTTCCTCATCACTATCACCTTTATAAACAAATGTATTGCATTCATCTTCATTATAATCAGCATCGTTTTTACATGAGTGAGACATGCGTAGAGTATTTATCTTCTCACAAACATGAGCAATAGAGTCCTTGTACTTCTCATCCTGAGACTCATTCATTTGTTGAAGCACATTTCTCAATGACCCAGAACCAGAGCCAGTCTTATTTCGTGTACTTCTTGATTTCTGTTTTTCTTGAACTAGTTCCTTTGGTTGAGGTAATGACGCAACTAAAGAGCGAGCAGCACCCTGCAGTTAGAACATTTCAAGCATAATTTAGACACAAATATACTAATAGTGATCACACTGATAATTCTATACAAGATCCAGAGTGACACATCATAAAATTCTGAGGTTTTCTTGAATGTGAATGAGCAAGTCCAATGTTTACAAAATTGTGAATTTTCATGAGAAAATTGGGAATTTACACTTACGTAAACATATTCACTTCAATTTTATATAAAATCTGTCAAGAACAGGAAATTCTGTAAAGCTAAAGCAGTGAATAAAGCACTTAATAACTTAACAAATATACCACATAGAATCTTGATAAGCCAGTCTTAGAATTTCATTTTATCAATTTTACATATCTTCATCTTCAATTTAATAAAATAACTTTAATAATTAAAACTGATATGAGTAAAAATAACAATCATACCCTGTGATAAAGCAAGAGATCATCCTGCACAATATTTCGTGCACTAGGTCGATCTTCAGGTTTCTGTGACATCATTTCCTGAACAAGGGTTCGTATATCAAGACTAAATGTATCAGGTAGTTCTAAATCTTTTCCATTTTTTATCTCTCTGATCAATGTCCACAGTGCTTTGCCTTGAAAAGCTCTCTTTAATGTCATCATTTCATATGCACAGCATCCCAGTCCCCATATATCAGTCTAAATATACAAATAATAGACATAATTGACAATCTTAAGCATGTAGTTTTCATGAAAAATTGCATGGATAGGACATAAGGGACTTAACCTGTGTCAACAGAAGAAGTTGTATTCAATGAAAATAAATTTTCCAAGATGAAAATCTTATTAAGCACTCTAGTATACACAGTATAGAACTAATATCAAAGTATTGAATGACCAAAAGGCCAGAAAATATGGTCGCTTGGGTAACTAGACAAACAACTAATTTTCATCCGGCCTAATCATTCAGTAAATCAAATTTCATAATAAAAGCAATCATGAGGAAATTATTTGACAAAAGAAACACTTTTTTTTCATCCATTATCTAAGCAGTGAATCCAAACATTTAAAATATCACAGCCACTTATTACATGCCTTTGGACAGCAATTTAGAAGAAATAGTTTACATTTACGATAAAAATCATACCTTGTGATTGTAAGACTGGCCTGAGAATAATTCAGGACTCATATAAGATGGTGTACCTATGAATGTGTCAGCTTTGCTCTGATTTAAATCTAATACCCTGAAACGTAAGTAAACAAGTCAGAAAACAGGAAAGCATGCAGGAATCACTTCTACGGAAGTGTAGACAAAATACACCAATAAATATAAACACTTTTTGTTGCATCAGTTGTATTACAAAATATTGGCAAAATATGACAAAAAAACTTGTCAATACAAATACTAGCTTAATCAACACATTGAACTTCAATACAAGATCATATTCTGAAAGCATACATGTTTCCTGAGTAAATACATTAAATCTTACATAAGCATTGTTACATAAAATTCAACATCTTATCTGAACATTATGACAGAAATAAGCAAGATGATTCAGGGCTTTATAGCATCAGCCATACTTAGCTATCCCTAAATCTCCCAGTTTTACAGTCAGATCTTCTTTCAAGAAAATGTTTTTTGTCTTCATGTCTCTGTGCAAAATCTTTTGATCATGCAAGTACTGTTATTTTCATGCAAACAAAAAAAGACAAAATGTGAGATACATTGAAAAAAAAAGAACAATGAGAATACTATCACACAGCCAATACACAAATAACACAGATAACATACTCTTAATTTTGAAATTTAACAATTCAATAGATTCATCATTACATAGTGATACAGGGAAATATATCATGATAGTCTATGGTAATACATATATATTAATCTAAGACGAAGAACTGAAAAAAAGTGGCCAAAGTAAATACTTCCAGACTGTAGACTTTGTAAATAAAACTGAAACACAAACATACATCAGCAAAATAATTGACTCATGAGATCGACACATTTTTTCAGTTTATGCCAGCAAAAGCTATATGCGTGATTACAAATTTCTGAAGGCATGAATTATGTATGAATATCATGCTGAGTGCTACTACTGAAACAGTATTTATGCTTTATTGTAACATCAAAAAGCATTGTGTAGCAAAGTGAAATACCACGAACAATCAATTATTTTTAATAACAGCAGATAGGCAGAATTTCATTTAAATTAATCAATTGTAAAATAATTGGTAGCATTCTTGTGTTCATGCACCATGAGGCCTATCATTTACTGATAGACAGAAGTTAGTAACGATATAATGTAATAAACAGACTAACTAGAGAATCAACGATAAATTTGTTCAGCATGATGTACAACATTTTCCTCAGTGCTAAAAATGGGACAGCTTCGTACGTTAGACCAAGAATGTTAATCAGATTTTAATGAAATAACTAAAATCATAGAAAAAAAATCGGACAAGTCATCATTATTAAACATACTATTACTAATGTGTTATCAATTCAATCCACAAAAGGATACAGTTGACCATATAATAAGTATTTGGAAAGAATATGGTATGGTATGTTATGTATAAATAAATCAATATTTAGTATATACATGTATATACCTTTAGGGCTTCTCCTAACTGAAGAATCCAATCTGATACAAGTGCTTCGGGTATAATCACTTTTTGCTTTGAGACAGTTTGTAAATAATCCTCGAGATCACCACCCTCACAGTATTCTGTGACAATATACAGACAATCGTCACAAATGACTGATTCTACATACAGTAAGATATTGTCCTGTTTTAACCTGGATAGAAGATTGGCTTCACCATGAGCTTGATCTCTACCACTTTCGTCACATTTCGTTAGATTTATCTCCTTAACAGCAAACTGTAACACAAATGATACAAATGTAATGCATACAAGCTTTATAACAAAAAAATAAGAAACATCAACAATGAAATATCAATAAGGTATTTAAGTTTTTATGCACTAAATTGATTGATCTTATTATACATAAAATCATTTTACATGTTTCACCATACTTAGTCCAAAGCATTTCATCAAATGATATATTTTTTAAATAAAGAACATTTATGAGGTAAGAACTTAAGACTTCTCAGATTATGATATTAATAATAATCTAAGAACATTATTGATAAACAATTTATCATTCAGCAATCGTGGTTAACCATTCTAGTAACTGCTTCAGCATGAAGGGCAGGGATTTTTCCAAGCATTTTGGGAACATGACCCGATCCCCTAACATGGGAATTTTCATGACATTTTGGACAAAATTGGGCACAAGTATCACTCTATAATTTAACTTAAAATAATCAGATAAGATTAAAAAGTAACAAATATTTTGTTTACTTTTTCTTTAGATAATGAAAACTTTGTTTTTGAATGCTTTAGAAATTCAATAAACTGTTGTAATTTTTTTTTCATTTAAATTCGGAATTTTCGCCTTGCAATTGGGAAAAAACATACTTTTTGCCATTAGGAACGTGACTGAATCTGTAAATTCAGTTACCAAAATGGCCTCCCAAAAAACTGCCAGGTAAATAAATGTATGCACTGATCAATGGCATACTGTTGATATCAGTATAAAACATGTTTAGTCAATTCTTTAATAAAACATGAGCATCATACAGAAACTATTAGACTGTGCCTGACAATAAAAGGTTTACACATGAATATAGGGATCTTATAAAAGGGGGAAATTTCAGGGCCTTTTTTTCGAAAATTGGAAAGGGACCTTAGCCTATCGTTCCAGGAAATTCAAGCATGATTTTAAGCCGCATTGGGAAAAGGTAGACTGACTTTCAAAATATATCAATAAACAAAACAACCAACCCAGCACTTCTCCAAATTAGGAAAAAAGAGGCCTTTTCAAATTTGGAAATCACTAAATATCAGCCTTTATCATAGAAGGAAAAAAGGCCTTGAATTTATGAAAGTTTGCAACTGAACATTTTGCTAATCATAGACAACATCACTCAATTAATAAAACATTAGTTAAACTTAATTATGCAATTGTGCAAAATTCTTAAATTATTTTGGTTTTAAATTTATTCGAAAAGTAGTCAGGATCCCCAGCAACCTCTACATTTTCTACCTGTACTACATGATCTCTTTTTTTCAATCTGTATTCTTAGCGCGCCATTGTGTTATGGTCAACTTTGACGGTACAACGTAACTGAGTCCATGGTCTCAGAACATAACAATGTAATGTAAAATTGAATGTTTAAACGAATTTGGTGCAGCTTAATTACATCCGGTAGCCTACTGATATCACTGAGATAGAGTAGTCTCATATTCATTTTCTTCAAGTCCTCCCGATACAACTAATACAGGAAAACTAATGCAGTAAGAATAAAACAATTCAACCGTTCAAAATTGACGAGTCTTAGTTCTATGAATTAAATAGAAGATTTTTGTTGAAATTTGTTTAAACCTGTTGTCCATCTTGCTGTTTCACCAAGAATACTTTTCCATACGACCCTTCACCAAGGAGACGATCGTATTGCAAATCTAACTCGTTGTCCATCATTGATTATTCAGTTAGTGATCTATTATAAACATATTGTATTTCTTTTATTTATTTACATACTAATAAAGCACATATTCGTACTACTTCCGGGACAAGCAGTGAACTGACTGATAAATGAACCCAAAGATAAGAAAATAATCACCGACTGACAGCATTTACCTCCCTTGCGCGATATTATCTTTAGACAGTTTCACACCGGCCAATAATGGGAAGAATGGTGCTATTCCTATGTGGAATTGGTCTAGTTCAATGGAGTTCGTAAAAATGTCTTATTATAGTATTAAGTATCTCGCCTCATTGTCGGTTATCTCCCTCAATGCATTTTATGATTATCCCATTTCAAGGACAGCTTACCAAGAAACGCTTGTATGGATCCCATACTTAGTATTGTTACACTATGTTCCTATATAACTTAGGAGAAGTTAATTATGTACCCTGAAATTTACAATATAGCCATAATTCCATTATGAGAATTTGTATAACATTAATCTAATTGACTCATAAAGAATGTTGCTACATTTTTTTTTTTGCAAACATGAAGTTGAAGGAAGGCGTTAGATCATCATAAACGAAAATGAACCATCGAATTTTTGCTATTTTCATTATGATATGCATGCATAATTAAATATATACAATGTAAATGCGCAGAATGCTGTTTGGGGCCAAGGATTTCAAACTGTTCATTCTCCACGCATGATAGGGAGTTAACTTATGACTAAGCTGCGCAATTGGATTGTGGATTTTTTAATTTATTATTATCATTTTATCAGATCTTACTAATCAAAAACACATTCCAGCTTCGCTTCATCGATATTGTTTAAGAAATTAAGATTCTTGGGTACGAAGACATTTAGACAGAGTTAAGTTAAATTCTTTAGCCGTTTGTTCCCTATATTCGTAAAAAATGCGACACAGTCTACGTACAACGTCATCATCGCAGATTTTTCTCGTGCACATATGTTAGCAGCAGACGAAAACTTAAAAACTGACAAACGAAGGGAGACAAACCTTTGTAACTAGGAATTAATGATAATAATCAAGGAATGAGTCGGACAATATCACATTATTAGCGGAATTTTTAGCTGTTATGTTTCCCTAAAAAAGAAAGCCGCTTTTGTGGACGGGGGTGGGGGAAGACAGCAGCACTAAGTTAGTTGTCTTGCTTTGGTTGTCTTTTTGTACAATTCAGCTCCAGTAATATGAAATGTGGAAGAGTGATGAGGCGAAGGGCTTCAGAGTAACGGAATGCCCGGTTAGCTCAGTTAATATAGCGTATGGTTTACAATGGCGTGGTGGGGGTACGTTATACTCAGATGTAGATCTAATAGCATTGGTTAGTTCCATCTGCGGACTCGAGAAGAAATTAATTTACATTGTAATATAATATATAATATATTTTTAGCCAACATAAATTTGCATGCACTAAATTGTACTACTCATTAAAAAATTTGAAATAGCAACAAGTTGTAACGATCCCAAGTCGAAACGTCCCAAAGTGAAAACCATTTGCCTAAAGGAAGTAGATTTTATTTATCAATGTATTGACAACAATTTATCAAATCTAATATTAAATTTCAAATATTTGATTTTGTTGCCATGAAAATAAAATAGCACATTTTACTTCTTTTGTCATCTATGTTTAAAAAATATTTCAGTCCAAAACAAAACAGAGGAAATAGGTAGATAAGCAAGTCAAAACAGGACAGAGGGAGGACCCACCGGCTCCACTTGAAGACTGGAAAGAAAAGGCGGTATGGCATTGTTTTAACAATATTGACATTCAAATAATTAAATTGTACATTTTTTACATTGTTTAGAGAGTAAGTATTAGATAATGTAAGTTAGTGTGAATGAATGAACGTTAACATACTTCACTATGTGTTATGTATCAAACTTCTGCTTTGTGTATTTGAACAACTAGTCAATATTTTTATTATATTGTGTATCAATAACCTGTCATACTGTGTTTTGTGAAACATAGACATTTGAATATGTCAATATGTGCAATAAAGCATACCTGAATTTCAAATAAATTGTACTGATGAGTATCAAAATTGATGACTTAGTTCAACTTCATTGCTGCACAAAATGTGTCTAATGTTCCTTCCAGATACTTGAGCACATCTTTAACCCAAATTCCAGTGTCAGAGTGAAGATTCCTTTGTGTCAGGTATGCATTTACACCCAAATTGATGTAATATACCATAAATGAATCAAATGACATGATCATGCTGTCTTGGGAAAAGCTTGAATTGAAGTTCAGAATATTTCATTGTTATTTTCATAGTTAAAACTTAAATGGAACAAAGTGGGTAGGTTCATTTAGGCAAAAAAATTGGACTTGTTTCTGAATATCTTGATATTTTGACAAATAAAATTTTGGATGTTTCGTCAACAAAAAATGTGTTCCAAATTCGTCTGAAATAAGTAATGTTGCCGTAGCTACCAGTTCCCTTCTGCAAACAGAAAAAAACTTCATATTTTGTTTGCTTTAAAATAGCTGTATGATTTGCTTTACTGTGTCCATAATTATGATAGTAAATGGTGACAACTGTGAGAGAACATTTTATTCCATGGTTGCTGTTGAAACATGGAAGTCATGTCATTGCATATGTTTTGAGCTGTTCATTGTTGATACTGAGCAAAATATGCATCAGTTTGACAAAATCACTGCAGCAAAATAAATAAACTACGTATAACTTGTAAGTTATGGTTACATCAGAGCTAAATTTGTTGAATGTTTAGAACAAATAGAAATAATAAGATTTCAGTCGTTCAGTGTAAACTGAAAATTGAATTATAGATTTCTACTACTTTTCAAAACTTGACTCATGAAATGTGTGCATTTTAAGCAATTTAATCTCTTCTTAATGTCATCATATAACTTATTTGATGTTTCATGCAGTAGGTGTAATACATACACTTAATAATTGATGTGTTCTTTCAGTATTAGTTCTCTGTACATTTTATAGTCTTGTTGATCTTTAAACTTTCTTTTCAGATACTATTGCAAATAACCTGTGATGAAAATTATTGTAACTACAGTAAAACCCCGATTTTCGACAACGGATTATCCAAAAACCTGGTGTAATCCGAAAAGAAATTTCGGTCCCGAATTTTCCCTGCATATTTCTTTGTAAAATAACCCCGATTATCCGAATCGTCAAATCCGAATACCATGGCTTATCTGAAGTGATAATCAGGTCCCCAAACTGGTTTGGGTATTTTCACGCCTGTAATCCGAAATCGACAAATAACTCCATTCGGCCAGACTTGTCCACAGAAGGATTTCTTTAACATGTCAAAAGGTGTGAACAACAATTTATAAAACCAAACTTAACAAAGTATTGTTTGTTTGATTTATTGTTTGCAATTTCGGGAAGATAATTATCCTGATTATGATGCGAATTCGGTTAGAGGATTCACTTCAAATTTTTGTTTTATTAATAAATTGCTTTAATGATATCATAATTTGACTTTAATATGCAGTTAACATTAAAAGTGTTCACATTATTTTTCGGAGTTTATAAATTGTCACGAAATGCTAAAAAACTGACAATACGTAGGATTTCCCATAATTGTTACATACGGACGACAATGATATGAGTGATGATGGTTCGTGTTTGTGACTATGTAATGGAATTTTGTTTCTGACTGATTTTATTTCAGCGTTCGTTTGTTATTGAAAACGTATGCTTGTAATATTCTTCTAACGTGTATACTGATCAAATTTTATAAATTTATGTGTTTGTCATAATGTATTTTAGAATGTTCTCCCTTTATTTTCATATAAAACGGTCTAGATTTCCATTACCCCGGATAATCAGAAACAATTTTTCGGTCCTGCTGATTTCGGATAATCGAGGTTCTACTGTATTTTGAATTTAACATCACCACTTGAAAAAAGTTGCTTTTTTTGTATGTTTTCATTCTACAATTTCATTTCTACTATTGTTTCCATAGCAACTCCTTTTTGCTATGTTGATATGGATATTTGCTGTGGAATTTTATGCAGTTTCAAAACAGTTACTTATTTTTGTTATCAGTTACTTATTTTTATCATTCTAGTACATTGAAATCAATGTAAATAAAAAAAATGGTATTGATACCTCGGGGTTTTTTTTAAAAAAAATTTAGTAACCATAGCAATCATGGTTTGATTAAAGATGTTTAAAACTGTTTGATATAGCTTTCCATTCATTACAATTAAACTACTAAGAATGTTCAAGATAATAAAAAAGAATATTTGTTAACATTACGCTCAAAAACAAATTGTTAAAATATTAAGTGTGTTTTAAAAGATTTATCTGTTTTAAATGTTTCTGTTTTCATGGAAACAAAATAGTAAAATACTTTGCAGAAAAATTCCTTGTCATTTATTTGTAAACCTATTTGAGAATTTGAAAAATTACATGTGTTTTGCATGATAACTTAAGAAATTAGTTTCGAATAAAATGAACTATATTACCCAGACTACCAAAGGAGTACTGGAGTAAAAACCGTCAATTTTATTTTTTATCTCATCTATGATAAGAACACTTTACATTTTATACAAACGGTATGAGAAAAAAAGCATTTTTCCATTCCAAAAAGTTCTTTTTGTTGCCATGGTAACAGTTTTGATAATAATGCTTTAAGAATCATTTGTTCTGCAAATTGGTGAACAGCAAATATATCATGAAGGTTCCAGCAGAATTTGAAGCAGGGTCATTTATAGGCCTAAGTGAACCTTCCCCTTTGCATGTATGAGCCTTGTTGAATGACACACATATTAATTGAACAAAATAAACAATACTTATCAATTTAGGGAACAGCGTTTAAATGACTTTATTATATTTCTGTATTTATTCAGTATTATATGAAAAATGGTTGTGCATGATTGTGTATATACATACACATTTTGACAAAAAATGGATAAAATGCTCGTCTGACCCATTATTTCAAAATGTGGCATGTATAATACAGTTATATTTTTGATCTAAAAATTATTTCATTTGTAATGTACTATAGTCGTATTATTATTTCAGTACTGGGAGAAGTGGTTTCTAACGGCATTGGAGCGGAAATTGGACGCGTCTGTGAGCAAAATTTATTTCTTTTTAAATCTTATTGCTTTCTTCAGATGAAAAATAATTGATATAATTTCAACAAAAATTATGCTTTCAGAATGTTCATATCATGAGTTTCTTTACGTGGTCACACATGAAATTATCCTCGCTGTGTGGAGTAGTGATATAGGTTAGGATAAGTTCAGTTACATTCAAAGGAACATATTCGTAGGTAGTATACATGTACCAAAAAAAAGATTTCTGTTGACATTTCTCTTTTTCCTTTGCTTTTTTTGCAAAATCATAAAACAAACTACCAGTGTGAATGGGTTATTTTTTTGCAGTTGGAGACAACAGTACAGAAGCCATCAACAAGCTGAGGTAGTATGTGCTATTACACACACTCATTTCTGCATTGTTTTCAGCTCAGTATAGTAAGAATAGTAAGAGCTATTCCAGTCCCATTTTTATTGGTGTTGGCAGTTGAATAATGTACCTTGTCAACTTAGAAAATATGGTTAATGTCTAAACTTGACATTTTTTTTAATCGTTGAGTGCCTAGTCAGTTGAGAGGTTTTGTCATTCTCTGACAGATTGCAAAAACCAACCTATCTGTTTCATAGTATAGTTAATGATGTTCATCGGTCAGTCTGGTTAACAAATAGACATCTTATTAGCAGAAAGATATTGGAGCATAATTTATTAAATGACTTTATTCTGAAATTGTAGTACAAATATTTTTCTTCCCATTGTTATCCTACAAAGTCATTTATCTTTGTATTTTTGTGTTCTTCCAGAAAACGTGCCTTACAAAAGAATACTTGCAACAAGTGGTAAGTCATATGTACATTAAACAAGTATAATAAGGTCCACTATTTGTAGAATAGTGAGGGCTATTTCGGTCAACCTTTGTTGGTGTCGGCATCCATTACCGCAGTTAAAGATCTCAGTTAAGGTTTTAGTAACTTTAACCTATTTATTCCAACAGATATTTAGTTTATAATGTTTCCAAACAATGGAATAAAACTCCCAACTCTTCCTCCAGAGAATCTCTCAACCTGAATCTTTGATTACAGGATTGAAACTGAACGAGGATAGTACCTTATTGAAGGTGCATGATAACAAATACCAAATATATCAATCCCACTAAAATCATGATTCATTCATGTAGACCTGTAACATTTCCAGCTTGTTGTGGTACTTTTCCATTTTTGTGTTTGTGTCTTGAAAAGTGACCACTATACTTACGCTTCGGTTTACAGAAAAGAAATGTTTCAAAATTTAGATTCCTATGAAAATTTGAATGGATGCTTTTGCATGCTTCAATAATTTCTTAATATGAATATAAAAACTTTGGATATACAAGTCACATGATTCTAGCCATATGTTTGTTCCTGTCAGTGTCATACTTCTAAAATTCAAAGACTAGTGAAAGTTTGATTAAGCTGTACATTGGTATATAAATATCAAATTCACAAGCACCTTTGAATATAATTAGACTACATTGAAGTTGTTGTCAGTTACTAATGATAAAACATTGCGATATTGTTAGTGGATATTTGACAATTATATTGATGCTTTCACTGAAGCTTTTCAATTCCACTTTGTGAAATACATTTTATTATGGTGTATGATACCTTTGGATTAAAGATTAACAGTCATGGATTT
The DNA here is from genome assembly GCA_008271625.1 of Lutraria rhynchaena. Classification (NCBI taxonomy): domain Eukaryota; kingdom Metazoa; phylum Mollusca; class Bivalvia; order Venerida; family Mactridae; genus Lutraria; species Lutraria rhynchaena. The sequence goes on along the minus strand of VIBL01000154.1, from coordinate 348,432 downwards.
ATAATACTTTATTAACACACATTCAAAATACAATGTACAATATAATTTACAATTGTGTAGCTTTCGATATGTATCATTTATACATTTTGTATAATGATAGACATATGACTTGAAAGAATCTTAATATAATGGATTTTGTAACAATATATGCATCTATCAAACAATAGTTACTTACAATGAACAAATTGTAGAGTTAAAACATACATGCACTGATATGTATACTAAGCATGTCTCGAACAATATCATATATTGAAATTCCAGATCCTGTTGTGTCCGAATGTGGATACAGCATAGCATGCCTAGCGCATCGGTTGAGGAATAACTGAGTCGAGTGTATGCACAAAATGTAATTGTTTCTTGAAACATGAGAGTAGGCACTCAAAAAACCTACCTCCAAATTCAAAATCACACATTTGTAATTTAATTGCAAAGATCTACACTAAGAGATTAACGTTTTCTACATCAAATTCATGACATTTCACGCAAAGGATATTTTTTCCAAATTTGCCACAGATATAATAAAATGCTTGCAATGTATAGTAGAAACATTTAATTTTACACACTGACCCATATCACAATCTCAAATATGTAAGTATTCAATTAACGTGACTGAATGAAATACCCTCTATATCAGAGAACATCATTCACTCCATGCACTAAATACAGCTCTCAAAACGAAAACATTTTCTTGTTATTTGAATCTGTTTAACGCCACTGTATCACAGGCATGTTTGATTACCTACTGGTGAGTAAAAGCCATCTTAACATTTAACCATTGCTCTATCAAGAGATATTTTGCAGGGATGAAACTTCGGATGATTTTCGCCTCACACGTGTTCTTGTTTTACGGGTGGGAAGTCGTGCCAGAGCGTCTGTTTCTAGTTTAATATAAGATGCAAATTCCACAACTTCACTCATGAGTGGTCGTGCTGTTTTCTCTATTTCCAAACAGTTAAATAATAATGCTCTGGTTTTATTTGTGAATATTTCGACGGTTTCATCCAGTTGAAGCATTGTCTCTGGGTTAACTGTTCGGATAAAATCACAAATTGTCATTTTTCTTTGCTTATGGAAAGCTTCACTGACATCGTAATGTGCTAACTCTAAGACGAGAAGTCCAAATGAATAAATGTCTGCGTATGCTTCATATTTCTCTCCTCGTAGTACTTCCGGTGCTAAATATGCAAAAGTTCCGGTTTCATGAGTTTCGGTATCAAATGGAAGCTTAGCGTTTCTGGGCAGACATGCTCCTGTCAACTGTACGGTTCCTGTTTCGTCAACCTAAAATTAAATTAAAAGTACATCTTTATAAGTACATCTTAAATGTTATTCATTGCAAACTATTTATGTCAATTAGAATGAAGGTAGCAACATGTCAAAAATGCCACATGTAAAAAGATCCACATCATAACTCAAATTGCGTGCCTAAAATCAACAGTCATAGATATTGAAATTGAAATACAGGTATATACTAGTACTGAATTTCAACATTTTTGAAATTCGACCATGTATCTATTATTATGAAATCATGAAAGTTCATGTTAATCTAAACCAGGAATGGAAAACATTTTATTGTGGTATTCACAATTTACACTGCTCACTTACAGTGACGGTATCTTGGTTTAGTTCCATATGTACCAAACCTTTCCTGTGCAGGTACTCCAATCCTAATGCTGTGTTTGTGATGATATCGGGAACCATTTCTCGTTTGTTGCAGAAACTGCGGAAATATCTTCTGACTGACCTCAAATCTCCGTCATAAACAAATGCTGGTGTCGTAGTTTCAGCATTGTGTATGCCAAGGAATTCAGCAACGTATGTATTCTGCCAGGTCAAACACCTATAAAATGTGTATTTTTTGTGCAATACCAAGTGACATGGCAAAGATGGAAAGTCTGAGGTTGTTGAATACAACTACAGACTTTCCAACTGTAAAACAAATCATATGGCATATCGTAATTATTGTCGATTTGTGCTTAATGCACCTGGTAACTACTAACTACAGTGGTAATAGTGTAAAGATATCTTTTGTCAAAATCATAATTACCTCATGCTTTAATTGTGTTAACCAGAAGATAATAGTATAAATACTTAAAAACATGTCCAATAACTACGTGTATAATATTCTATGACATGGGTATGCTAAAATGTTGAACGAAATAAACTTGCAATATGTTAATACCTCAACTTTGCAACTTCGTTGTATGTGAATTCAATTCCAGACGAAGGTAAATACACTCTTATTGCGACTGCCCGGTCGATACAATTTCTGTTCAGACATCCTGCGTATGTGACAGTCCATAATGCACGAATGTCTTGTCGTTGCCTAAGATCCAAATCCCCAGAACTGTAACGTAGGAAGTCAGTTACATTGAATGCCACTGACACAGGATTTCCCTCAACCGATTGTTGTATCTGCAACTCGCCTCTACTGAAATCCTCTACGAATATATATCCCTTACCATATTCCATTAGCGAGCGCCTTAGCGCTTCCGTCATTGTCATCATTTGTTCATATTCTGTGTGATGCGCCTTTTCTTCCTCTATTGAGGTAACAAGTCTATTTAATAGAAGTTGATTTGATAATATCATATGTGGTATTCTGTTTTCAATGGCTTCTAAATACTCTCTCGGTCTTTCAAACAGATAATCAGCAAATATCATCAAACCCTCTCCGGAACATTGCGACTCATCAAGAAGTTCAGAATACATTTGAGCGGCACACCTTTCTGCTACTAGAATTGGATTACGCTTGTACTCATTTATTTTCAACCTGTGCATTACTGGATTTAAAATCTTCTTAAATGGCTTTATCATCCTCCCTGCTAACTTCAGTGGCAATTTTGGTCTCTGTGACAACAAAGATTGAGCTTTGCTAATCGGAGATCTTGGCATACTTCGTCTTCTAGATTTTGATAAGTCCGACATTTCTTCTGAAGACTCTGATGATGAATCCCCTTGTATTTCCCTTTCAACATCTTTCAATTCATTTTCGAGGAGCAACAAACCAGATTTAACATCACATGCTAGTGTTTGTTCAATGCTCACCATCCTATCCTCTCCTCTATCCCATTCTTGAACACAGTCAACAACTTTATCGAAAAATGCCTCTTGAATGTGTGAACGTACCCAATTCCAGTCACCAAGCCCTTGATCAACATTTGGAATAATTCCAAGAGTCCAGTTCTGTGTTATCTTCTGTCTGCATTGATCAGTTTGTAAATGGCTTTTTAATTCTTCACAAACAATTTGAGATTCAATCTTAAGTTGAGTTTTCAGGTCACTAAGGACAGTATCAGACCTTTGTTGCAAATTGTCAAGCTTTGATTTTGCGTTTCCGGAGTCAGTTTGCAGTTCCTTATCAGACAAGTCAAGACGATTGACCATTGACTTCAAATGGTGAATTATTCTCTTCAGAATGTTTTCGATCCATCTGCAGTTTTAAAAATAATTAATTATTTCATTTAGCGGTATACATGTAGCTCTGATTCTTATTGGTAAAGCAACACGATTTGAAAGCATGCATTTCTTTTAAACAAATATGAAGCTATATTTATCAATGTTATACTCAATTAAAGCATTTCTTAACATTAAACTTTTGATAAAAATGGATAAAAATGTGCATGTAGTCGTAAATATGTGTAAATTTAACAGCTTTATAGGATTGTATATGATACTGTATGAGGTTTAGGTATTTTAACTGATGACTAGTTCTGTAGAAACAGTATTAACAATTGCAAAAAAAAAGCAATGTGACATTATATACTAATGTACTTACTTATAAGACTGTTTAATCCTACGTTCTATTGCACTGATATACAGAGATCTGAGGCCTTCAAGGAAGTGTTTATAATTATCACTTATGTAATGCTTATCCACATTGACATCTCTTTGTGCTTTCTGGGTGGAAAAGAAAACAACTTGGGATTCATCAAAACAAGGCCAACATTCCGATAATTTCTCTGAAATATCAATGCATTTTAGTGTAATATTGATATTTAATGAGGCATATAAACTCATTTGAAGTATTCCTCGATTTGAAAAAGAACGAAATGATTTGGAAGGAGTTCTGTGCAACGGCTGGTATATTGTTTTAAGCTGTCATTCATTTTCATTTTGTTGTCGACGTAATTAATTATGAAGGTAAATGGCGGACATGATAAGGTTCATCGTAACGAGACAAATAACTGGGATTATGATGGTGTTTTCCTAATCCTACTAGGATAGATCGAACTGTAGAATGATAAATAAAATTATTAAAGATAAGTACATATATATATTGATCATATTCCTACATAATATATGTATGCATACTGGTCATCGAAGGAACAGACCCACCCTAAAAATATAAATTCTTTAATAAAATATTGCTGAATCAGTTTTCAGACCGAACTTCTTTCACCACATTAAGATCATTATTATGATACTTACTTATTGCATTCTGTTTGATTCTTTCAACTTCATCGTTGCATACAAGGTCGATTCTGTTACAAATGAACAGTGCAGATTTAGGATCAAACTGTAGACTTTTTACAGCATTTGAACCAGTTTTATGCATATCCAGAACGATCTTAAGCAAACCAAGCAGCTGAAATAAATACGAATAACATACAGCACGTTAATGCATTGCTACTAGATTGCAAAATACTTTTATATCTTATATGAACTATATTTTATATGAAATAATGCGTAGAAAATCTAATTGTCATTATTATTCATTCATACCTGTACTTTTGTGATCGTTACTCTTTATAACATAATATTTAAAGGCATACAATCAACGGTAAATATCACGTGACTTACCCTATCTTCTTGTACACCGCCAGCATTGTCGGTTTTTATGATGTACAGAAAACCTAATATTGTGTTCTTTTGAATGAAATTCATCAACTCGGACTCAAGAAATTCGTTCTCTCCAATGCCCGGTGTGTCAACAAGAACCAAACCAGACTGAAAAAAAATGTGCCACCGATATACAAAAAAACGAACATTTGTGAAAGAGTCTTAAGTATGTTTGACTTCACACATTCAATGATTAAACTACCTAATTACATTATGAACATATGTACAGCAAATGGAGTTAAATCATTCATATCTGTAAATATAACAGTACCTGTTAATTAGTTCTTCATGAAAATTTGTTTTGGAAAGATGATTATTTATCATTAAACACCAATTATGTTGTGTATTGATTAAAGAACCGCTACTATATTTCTATAAATATTTATTATATCGATGGTGAGAGAGAATTAACTCACGCACACACATTTATTTTTAGAGGGTGCCTTAAATTTTAATCAGTTTTAATTGAAATACTGTTCTTTGCGATAGTAGTGATGCAAACAATTACCTGGAGTAATGGTAGTGGTAAATACACTTGTACTTCTTTGATATCATGATTTTCTCGCTCACTCGCAGATTTCATGAAGGCGATTGCATGGAGTTTTTCCAGCCCCTCAGTATCAAGATCAAATTCTATATCCGGTTTGTCATTTTTGTAAACAATTCTGGCATATTTTCGCTTATGATACCGAACTATAGTAATTGTTGATGTTGAGCTGTTGTTATGAACGGGTAAAATTTCGTCCTCAAAAAGTAAATTCAACACACTTGATTTACCTGCTGATGTCTCGCCTATAATTGAAACGAAAAATCTTGAATCCATATAACATTTCTTAATCATATAGCGAAATGTATTTTATAAGTCACGACTTTATTTTTTATGAAATTGATATAGAAAAAATTTCATTACTGAAAAGACCGTCTTATATTTGAGCGTTCAAATCTGCTCAACAATTTTTCGCAAAGTTTAATACTTAGATCATAATCATACTATGAACTACGAATAATTCATACTCAATTATAATTAAAATGCAACAACTGGTGTACTTGTAATAAGTACACGTATATCCATCCTTTGTATTAATGTCAAAGTTTTTGTGCATGAAAATTGAAAACAATTAAAAATTGTAATAATGAATATCATCGCGCTAGACCTTTGGTTATCTTAAAATTACCTGTCAGTTGCACATTGACCAGGTCATGTATGCCAGTTTGTAATGTATTAAACGAAAGCTCTGAGCAAGTGAGTTGGAACGATGTTGAACTAAGAACAACCTCTCTAAAACTTTACTAGATAATATTGCTCGCTTCCCTGAGAAAGGTTTTATTTTAAAACATGATATTTGTCTAGTTTTCTATTTCGTATATATCTACACCAGCCATTCTATTGTTTTATTTGTGTTATCAGATTTCCTACCTGCAACTATTATTAGACATTCTCCGTGTTCTAGATTGGTTATTTGGGATTCACAATCTGCGGCCAGATCCATGCTGGTACCCTCAGTTTTTAATAAGCCTTCCATAAATTGACTGTCTCTTCTGTGCTTATTCATGTTAGAGCCTTCTTGCAGTATTATTGACATCATTTGTCGCATCACAGACACCAGTTTTGTTCGTCTGTTAGCATCATCTTGTCCGGCCAAATGTATAGTTTTCTCTATCTGTAGTAATTGAAAAGTAAACATCAATATTCATGCCGAATACAACGTAAATTAAATGCATGAATCTATATTAATGTTCGCGTTCAGCTCGGTTCGTCATATGTGCGGTCATATGTATAGCATGAACTGATATAAGCGTAAGGAATCGACTCTTCGATGGCTTATTTGAATCGTATTTTCATACACTTTTCATATTTTTTTATAATCATATTTAAACGGACGTCCACTAACCCAAACATTGTATATTGCAATCCAAAAAATCATAAGTTGAAGTAATCTTAAACCACACGGTGCCATTCGTATCTTTAACCTGCTCATCCGACTGACAATAATGGATGTCTGCATTAAAGTAATACTATTTGTATCACAAAAACACAGCTGATCATTTTATCTGCGATTTATTTAGTTATCTCATGGACTATATTTTAACAAACACATGTAGATAATATTTGACTAAGGAATATATACATTTTTGTTATCACTGTGTCCGGCATATCGTTGGTGCATTATGCATTACTGACAGACGAGAGGTGCGTGCTCTTCTTTCAAAAAATAAAAGTTTAAATAGTCAACTTGCTTACAGTTTTGCCACTCAGAAATCACATGCAGAAATTTTCGTCTCTAAAAAATTTTGAGATTTTTATCATGTTAATACATTAGTTAAAATGAGAATATACATATATATTGTAAATAAAGACAACCAAGGTGGCTCAAGATAATTAATGCATCGTGCATGACAGAATTGCGGGGATTTATGTGTAACTTATTTACTCAAGTAATACAAATAAATTGATTTTTATGAATAGAAAAATTCTGACAAATTGTTAAGAATCATTTTCTTTCAATACAAATTTCAGAAGTGATATGCATGTGTGCATAGATAAAATATGATTGATAAATTGAATTGGATAAAAATAAGATTCGTCAAAATGATTTCAATAAACCTTACACCCGAATACACATCTGGTGTGGTTTGGTTGTTTTGTGATCTTCGAGATATTTGGTCTTTATGTGAATTTAATGCCGAGTTTGTAAAGTTTAGATTATGTCAATTGATCACACACTCGAGATGTTTATTTATTATAGATAAACATGTTAAGCTTGTATGGTTAGGGGCGCTGAGACGTAAAATCGTTTAAGCTAATTAATAGAACCGCGACGAAATGTATTGATGTAAATATAGAATAGAATGATATGAAGTTTTGATTATTTTCGTTGTTCATGTGGATAAAGTTTCGTATCATAATCACCCAAATAGTTTCATTAACACGACTTCTTTTATTTTATACGATATGTTTGTCTATAATAAGTGTGCATATATTTATCATATTGGTACTTAAATAAAAGATCATTAAGTCATAAGTTGTTGATTTATTGAATAATGATTTAGTTTTACTATTATGTCGTTATTCATGCTACAATCATCCCACCCAATCAAGTATTCAATTTTCTGTGTTTTTTTCATTTCCTTTTAATTTTTGTGCTATTTATCATTCATATTTACTTAGTCAACTGACTTGGACGATGGTGTTTGATACAAATACGATCGCAATTATACTGTATCTTATTGAGCTGGACTCTTCATATTTCAATGGAGTTACAAAGAAAACAAACGAGCTATTAGATAGCTAATTATAGCTAATTATGTCATAGGCGAAAGTTTGAAAAGCATTTGGTTTCCATATTTTCGGTTTCGATGCAAAAAGTCATTTTGGGAAACCCCGTAGATTATACTCGTAGATCATAATTACACTGTAGATATTTAGCAATGAAGTGTTTTTGGCCTGAAATAAATTTGACCATTAAAACAATTCCGATTAAAACAAGTCGTGCCTTGTTGTTTGATTAGTATAGAAGTCAAATATTATTACAATACGTGCTCAAAATTAAAACATCGATTTTCAAACATGGTTCGAATTAATTCTACTAAATCGTTGATTTAACTAGTAATCATTCATGTAACCTGACGTATAATTGCAAATTTATCTACCTCTTCTTTCAGTTTTCTGCCTTTATGTTTCATAAGATCTAGCATGAACCTCTCCTTCATCTCATCCACCGTTTCTAGTTCATCAATGTCTATATCATGTTCTATAGCGTAATCAAACGTATCAGCAATATCATCAAGTGCATTTATTAAGTCAAGTTCGTATACATTTGTATCCATTATGTCTCAATTAAAAAAATTTCAGTGAAAAAACGATTGTAATCACTTCCAAGACAGTGAACGACTAACTTTCCCCTTTCATGTATAGACCATTGGCATGCGTGATGAGTAAAAAGTATTTTCCATTTAAATACATGAACAAAATTTTAACTCAAGTACTCATGATAAAAAATGTATCAGTCATGAATAAATTTTAATTATGTGTCACACCAGGAAGTGATCTTTAACTCGATCAACGTCCAAGAAATTTCATTCTGTGTTAACACTTTCTAACACATACAAACGACTCCCGATGTTCAGTATACAACCTCCTGTGGTCGGTACATGACTGTTGGGTATCTTTCAATACTGATACTGTTTAAGCTTTATGCCGTGATCACAGACCGGAACAGTTTTGTATGTCGAGATGAATAGTTAAACTGAAATTTGTCTAGTTGAATAATGATACAAGTATGCAAATGAATGATCACAACCGAAATCCTGGGTAATTACCGTTTACCGTTGTCATGATTATTTGGATAATTGTAGAAATGTTTCATTGAATAACTATATAATACCAGACGATCTGCAAAACCTTGTCACATGATGACACTCATCATTATCGCTTGATAAATATCTTTAACAATTATAAGTTATGGCCGTGTATTATTGTGTTAATTTTCCTCATTTGTCGGGAAGATGTAATATTATCTAGATGCAGAACTGGTCATTTACGTTTAACCCATTCGTAGCTTCTCACCAGAGATGATATGCCAGAATGTATTTCATGCAATGCACCACATTCTATCAAACATATTTTTATCAAGTTGACTGCATCGACTTTCAGCCGATCCGTATTAGACACTTTGATGTCAAAACATGAATGCACTTTTTAGAAGTGTCAGACCTGAAATAATTATTTATTACATAAAGGAAATCGGACTATACAATAAACTGTAATACTTTTTAATACACTTCCTTTTAACTATGTTCATGCACTATATATACTTCAATGTAAGATATTTTTCTCGAACATCTTTATATTATTACTACAAGTCAATTTTAAACAATTTATATCAGTTATCCTTCATTCTTATTAATTTATTATCCTTTTACTCGGTTAATATTTGTTTCCTTTATCTTTTATTTAAATACGCGCTACATGACCGCTAGTTGTCGATGCGCCATAAAACACCATTAAACATTCAATTGTTAATTCATGAAGTATCTTTATCATTTAGAATCCTGTATGTACGTGTAGTAAAAATCAAAAACTTGTGTATAACAAGCTCATATTATTATAAATGCAATCTGGTTATATTATTAGCATTTAAGAATACTTTGAATAAATGCTTAATAATTAATACCGATCAAGTTTTATTAGGATACACCAGAACTAGTACTAGTAAAAAATCAATGATTTTGACAAGTTGCCTAACAGTTTATCATCATCATCATCATTTCTATTATTTTTTTTATTATTATGAAGACGACTTGTAGGTTACAGTCATATCACTTAGATTCTGTGCAAGAGACAGATATATTTCTATGACTAACTAAAAGTGAATTCATTAATGAATAAAATTTGAACTATGTGTATTTAATTCAGTCATTTGATTGATTTGTAACTAGTATTTCCACCAGTGTTCAGTGTGCTCATTGAGCACATTTCTAGATTCGAGCTTTTCTCAGGAGAGAAAATCTGACCAAAAAATCAGTGAAACATAGATGTAAAAAGATCTACGAAATTTAGATTTTAGTGATATATTTGTGCGTTTGTGGGAACATTAACTTAAAAAATGCAATGCGCTGTTGATAATTATATCGTTTCTATGCAACAAAAGTTAATACTTTCAATGCAAACAAAGTATTAACTGCGTACTACGCTGATGTTTTGTACATATCTATTATCATCTCGAGCGTGATATGATAGTCTCGTATATTCTATTCTGTTTCGTATTTAAATAATAGGTGATAAACAGTAATAATACAATACTTGTATTTTGATGGTTGCAATAAATTATCAAGCACGTTCCGGGTTTAAAATGATATTCAAAGAATGTATCTGACAAAAACTCTTGTATTGCGTCGTTGATTTTTCTCGTGAACACAATGCTTTTAAAATGCTTGGTCAACATTCTATTGTCCCGTTTCGTAGAATGCAATCCCCATTTTTAAATAGACTGGATTCGCATATCATAAAAAAATGTATCATTCCATTAAAATAGTCGTAGCATGATTTTATTTGCAGAGGAGTGGGCTTTTATCGATATAGCTAACTTAGGCACTCCTGGGATATGTTATTTAATAAATAAATATTTGCATAGATGTAAATATTTAAATTATACCGGTAGCCATAGAAATGAAGTAAAACTGTATGTCAAGTCATATGTATCGTGTTATATGATGATGTTTACACTTATGACGTGACAAGACGATAATCCAGTAGGAATCTAGTGACAATTTTAGGAGACAGTAATATTTTAATTTTCGAACTCCTATTGAAAATGACATAAACCCAAGGTTCCTTCAGCATGAAAATGCACGTAAGTAGTGTATGTCTGTAACAAAATTTGTTGTTTACTTGTCATTGGGGCTATGGTAAAAAGATAAAGCGAAACTGTCAAAATTAAGCATGTCATTCTGTTTATTAAAAATGTCGGTCTCAAATTAAAACGGTGTCTTGTTTCGTGCAATATTATTCGTGGACGGAGCACTTTTTCAAAAAAATTAATCAAGCGTTTGCCATCTTTTAGATCTAGATACAATTTTTTACCATGAAAATAATTATATGACTTAGGTTGCATAATTATGTCCACCCTCTGCGAAGGGAGATGAATGATTCGACCCAGGGTTTTCAAACTTCCGGGTTAGAAAAACCGTTGCGTCATGGTATTATTTTTCATATTTCTGTGTCATCGTTTGTCTATAGGTCACATGATTTCCTGTTAACCAAAAACAGTGACTGATTTACCAATCAGTACGACCCCCCATAAAAAACTTAAATCACTGCCCACGTGCCGTGTTAAAAGAAGTGGGTGAGAAATGACGTTTGGATGCAGTATCTTTAGTTAAAATATTGGAAGCCTGTGCCTCCTCCAGGTCTCAAGTTCGCAACCTCTCGACCAACTGTCCCACGATAAGAGATAGTTCACCATATTCGATGATGCTTACAATTAAAGTTTCTTAAAGATACCACAGTTGAAAAAAATGATAGATAATCTAACTTAAAAAGCAAGTATGATCTACATATACTGATAATCTTATTAATCTAACAGATGAATTGTATAAGCTGTATAATGTACTTATATTGTATAAGCTCATATTTTATGGGGATGTGATACCTTGCTAAAAATAAGCCAACTGACAGCTTGTAATCTTATTGGTACTAAAAGATGATGTCGACAAGCAGGTGCTTATAATTTGCCTGTCGATATATTTATCATAATTATCTAATTTATTAAAAGTACGAGTGCGATGTTGTCAACGATGAACCTGATGACAATACAACATGAAATCACGCAGTAAGTGGTCATTCGACTTTTTATGGATCATAAACAAGAGGAATGTGTCGCACAATATCACATCGTCCCAGATTTTATGCATTCACAAAATGCGAATAATTTCAGTTTAGAATATAGTTTTCTTTGATGCATTATTTTCTGTCCTTGGGTAGGTTTCATGGACATAGCTTATACAATAGATCCCCAAAAGAATAAGATTAAACACTTTTTATTCATCAAATAAAGGGAAGCAAGATTTCTAAGTTCTGCTTTAATCTTAGCCAAGATATGCCCATGAAACAGACTCCATTCTTCCATAGTTATCTTAAGCACACATTAAACCTCGCTGCCTTTTAGTAGACATACCTTACACATGATAGCAAATGTTTCACGTGAAAATCATGCAAATGGTACATGGATGTGGATTTCACGTGTTTACTTTTAAGAGCTTACCAAAAGAGCAAAGAACAATCGCTGGAACACAAACATTTTTCGTTCACAAAAGGGTGTCATGATGTTCAAGCCTAAACAGTATATGTAGTATTTCAGCTAATGTAGGTCTATCACCCAAGACTTAACTTTAAAAAGTGGACACAAAAAGCCCCACTTGGAAACGTTTTTTTTTTTTTTGGTTACCCAGAATTTCATCAATAATATAAGCAGAAATATATTTTACAGCAATTAAACGCATTATTAGTTATGATTAATGTTCTTGTTTACATTTATATTTTGGTTCCGCATCTTTGTTATATGGTAAATAAATCGTACAAACTATTGTTGATACTCTCGTAAAATAGCTTATTATCATTATTTAAAAGCAATAACTGGAACACTTTTGCATCTTTATAAGATCGCACGTCGGGTAAATTGTTTGAAATTATTTTTTGTTAAATTTCATGTTTGTGATTATATTCATAAATTCATATCACTCTATATCAGAATTTGGATAATGCCCATGCGATAGCGTGATAAGCGCGCTATGATAACGCGATTGATTTACGGGCTCAAAATGAGCCTTAAATCAAACTAGCATTTTTATATATATTCATTGAATGCATGAAGTTTGTCTGGGTCATTCATACTTATTTATTGCATTGGATCATCATGTCACAATGTTTAATTCAACGGTATAATTTGTCAAGAACGTGAAATGAGACTAATACATTAGATTTGTAAGTATTGAAAATCCGAACGAGATTATCAAAAAAAAATGACGGAAAATGCAGTATCATGAATTTGTGTGATAAATCATTCTTAGTTTATATTTCGGATTAGATTTTTTAGCGATATAGGAGTGACTGAAAACGGAATATTGTAATAGGCTAGACACAAACATTGTTACACAATAGAATTATACTACCCCTTGTTTGTCTTCTCTTTAAACATAATGGAACAACGACATTTGCAAGCTGGGTTATCAAGTTTACGACGTAATGCACGCATTTTATAGATATTTCATACTGACTAAAACCTGAAACCGGAGTTTTGAACAAAAAAAAAAACAACAGAAAATATAGCGTAGTTGTGTGACAACGCATGTTTCGAAGAATAAGTGGGTAAAAAAATAAGAACAATACATATTTTACCCTCTTAAACTGCCGTCTTTTGTAGTCAGAAAAATTGAAGTTGTCGAAACTATCTAGAAATTTTTGCTGTGGTAGTCACCAATCGGCCTCATATCAAAGAAAACTAAAACCATTAACTCTTTGCTCGCACTAACTTTGTATAACTATTTCAAAGGATCAAAGAAACATAAATCTGCATAATACTAAATGTGTAATTGAGTAATGTAACATGAGAGTAAAATAGTACATGTGCATTACCTTCAAATTAGGGGACAATGTTGTTCTGTAGGGAAGAATGCAAAATATTCGTTACGCATAAATATATTTTCTCCCTTATTTAAATATAATTTAATTTCTTAACTTAATTGCCTACCAGTTTCACCTATATTTTAACTTGATAATGAGATAACCTCGGTATTAAGACTTTTTTGTTTCAAAGACGGTCTTAATATTGAGGTTGTACTGTATCTTCCAGTACTAGTAAGGTATGATGTCTGATACAAAGTTGTCCAACTAAAAGTGTCACAAAAAGGTCATAATACCATAAAGTAAGAAGGAAAAATGTAATGCATAATACATGATGTAAAGTTGTTTGTCCCTAACCGTTTATCATTTGAATGCCATGGATACTGAACGCAAGAATCATTAAACTTAGATGAAATATCTGTGATATGCTATAAATATTTTCAAAGACATTTTTAGTGAGAATATTTAACCACGAAATACAATAATTTGGTCGACTAATATAAACTTATTTTATTGGCCAATCAAACAAGGCGAATTAGAAAATGAAGTATTTTCGTTGTTTTTGGCGAGCTGGTGCATCATTTTTTTTAGAATTCTTACTTAAAAATACTTCAACAGGAGTATTCCACAAAATTTCACAAACGTTAGTTTTATACTAAAAACTTCTTGTTTGACAATATCTCAATGATAGATTTAGCGAACAATAGTAACATGTTTTATTTATTCTAAAACTTCGAGCAGTTAGAATTAAAACAATAATGACAAATTCTCGCTTTCTTCTCGTTCTCGGGAAGGCTCATATCGAGATGTAAGTATTTTGTGTCTTCACTAACAATCGTATTATGTAAGTATTTTGTGTCTTCACTAACAATCGTATTATGAATATTAGGAGAAAGAATAGATAGATGTACATGTTGTCATTTTATTGATAATGCCAAGTACATTAAAACTTCGTTTAGCGACAACTTCAATAATTAGATCAGTTCATTTTCGGACCGGTTTTCAAAATATTTCTCCAATATTTCAGGTTGATAATGGGAACACCTTCATGCTCATTAATCAGACATTGACGGTTAGGAGTCCCAGTGATAGACTAATTATAGTGGTTTTAAAGCATCGCGCGTACAGACAACCTTGTGAGTCTATTAGTCTAATATAGCAAAATGGATTTGATG
Source organism: Lutraria rhynchaena (assembly GCA_008271625.1). Lineage (NCBI taxonomy): Eukaryota > Metazoa > Mollusca > Bivalvia > Venerida > Mactridae > Lutraria > Lutraria rhynchaena. The sequence goes on along the minus strand of VIBL01000154.1, from coordinate 333,294 downwards.
TACTTCGATAAGAAGTATCATCTGTTAACTTTTTGAGTGATATGGGACGAATTTGATGAAGTATTTATATTTGTGAATAAGTAAGTTGTCTGTTACTTCCTGAAGATTGAATGAGCGAACAGAAAGTTCCGCATGGTAGCCAAATTAATAAAAACCGCTAACGTCATTCACAAATTTGAACTTTTACTCTAAAGACATGCATTCAATGATGGTATACATCCGGGCAAGTTGATTGTCGAAATGGATTGCCCAAGATTTCACCATCCCATGGCAAGTTGATAATTAATTTATATGGGATGGTGAAATCTTGGGCAATCAATTTCGACAAAGTTCCAAGTTATCTCAAAGTTTAGAAGTGGCAGTGACAGAGTGGGTGGTTTAAACGGATGTTAACAAAATATTCCCTGCCTATGAAACATATCACACGGATTCTTTCTTATATTAGTTCAGTTTGTATTTCATTTCTATGTTAAATGATTGATGCGTATAAGATTTCAGAGAACAAGTTGCTTATGCTTAGTGTTTGGCCAGAAAAAATATCATAAACATAGCTACCCGAACGACCCTATTTTGTGGCAAAGGTTTCTAACGACAAAATCAAAATTACGAAAACGTTTGGGAAGAATCGTACCTCGTTGTCTCACAAAAGGTGCTTTGCAAAACACATGTAGCAAAGTTTTTCTACTTACATCCCCTAATTGTTTTGGTGAAGTAGCCTTAAACATGACTGTTTTTTTTCTAGCCTTATCAATGTACGATGTATACCGACCAATTCGCTCAAAAGAGCCACTTTGTTTAAGAGAGCACTTCGCTATCGGCCCCGTTATTCAGTTCTAATTTGTGGTGCGAAAGACCAAAATTATAATACTTATTTTAAAGGCTGTTAGTGTTTAGAGACCAGGTTTTGCTCTTTCTGTTGGAGGTATCTTAAAACAGATTGCCCTGTGTACATATCTAAATACCGGTAAGTAAAAGAACAAGCGTCAATTTTCCTCATCTGGGTTGATTTTTGCCGACGTAATTGCACATGATTAGATGGCATGTAGAATATATAACATAAATTATTTTTTAACATGCAAGTTTTTTTTATGTCACATAAAATAATTATTAATATCTATTTAGTATACAAAATACCAACGTTATACAAGAATGCGTTATACACCAGTTGACTACATAGTCAATATTAATCCATGCATCAATGGCCACTCTTAAATGTTTACACTAATGTACACAACCATGTATTCATATACTCAGGGTAAGGTCGAGGCTAGAAAAGATCTTCAGAAATAAAAAAAAAACAATGGATGACAATCTTGTGTCAAGCGGAAGAATATAAACGCCTCAACCGTGAAACTAAAGATTATGCGCTGTGACATAATTTCCTTATGTGTAACAAAATAATAATATTTTATAAGATTGGAAATATTCGTAAAATTAAATGTATGATTACATCTTTACACGAACAACAGTATAGAACTCACCCTCTGTTTTCTTGACTCTGAACGAGACTTTTTGACGAAATGCAATTGTATTCTCTCCATAAACTCGTCAACGTCCTGCAGTCCATCATACGGTATATCGTATTCTTCACATAAATTGATACCATCAAACACATCGACTAGATCGGATAGATTTGGCATATTTAGAGTTGAATCCAAACTTGAGTTCGATTCCAGTCTACATAATGCCTTGCGCTGATCGGTAACACCCGAGGGTGTGTCGTCATTATGTTCAGTCCGTTCCATAAGTATGCATTAACTAAATGTAATTTTGGTGCCTAATAAGTCCTTGGCTTGCGTAAGTATCACTTAGTATGTCTTTTATATTAACACTCAGCTTGACCGTCGAATTTCCGTCCGTTTTTTCCCAACGTCTGAGAAAGATTTTTATACCGTGTGTACCCGTTCTTAGCTTTACTTCTTATAATCCAAAAATGAAGTATGCTATTTTATAAAACATTTATTCAATCCCACACTATTCTTATTTAATTGCCAAACCATGTCCGGGTGTTTGATCTAGACTGAAAATATGCGTACAAAACGTATCGAGTGTCCTTTGAAAGTTGAAAGATGTGATATCCATTGAACAGTAGCGTGCATTTTCTTGGGAGTGCTTAATCTGAAACAGAAACATATGGATTAAAGCAGTGAGTCCATTTATTTCGCGTAATCATATAAATTTATTGGTTAGATGATCAAATCACCACAGATAAGTGGACCATGAAACTATGAATATAGATACCCACGCTTGAGGTCACACACTGACACCATTCAGTTGTATTTAAACATACACGCCTTCATGACGTTCGTATGTCACATCTGTTTGTAGTTATTATTAGGAATGTAATAAGAGTAGACTATTTAAATACACTTGCCGGACTTAAAAGCGATCGCCAAAACATGGGTAAGGCTAAATGCAAATGTTTAACAATAACTAAGCACCGTTTTACCTGTGTGTTTGTATATCTTCAAAACGTTGGAAAGAAGGTCCAACAATGTCATCGAATTATCTAATTGTCAATTACTTGTCATTCTTTCGCCCTGACGTAAGCAGAGTTCGTCAATTTGTTCGTTGTGAATAATGAAAAGATGATGTTATGGAAAACAAAGAAGTGGGTTATTTATCCTGTTAGTAAGTCTGTGCTGTTCCGTTAAATTGTTAGTTTAACATGGGAAGTTATTATCAACACAAGAGGAATATTGACTAGTTAATTTATGAAATAGGAATGTACCAATAACGAAGATAGAACAGTCATTTTGATAAATAGACTCGTAGTATGGAATATATGAACAGACATTGAGACTGTGGAGAAACATGGAAACTTGTGCATTCCTTTATAAAAGTAAAATTTTAAAAAATCCAATAGCTGCCACAAATCTTAATAACTAATTTTTTTCTTATTTAAATATAACATCAAGGGCGACAAAGATGCATGGGACAGCAAAGTCACGATCACCACCCCAGATCTTTCAACAAAGCATTGTATTTAGGTTCATTTTAAAGCATTTTTCGAATAAAATCGAGATGACAAGCAACTCGTAGGTTAAGAACCTAAGAGCCTTGCAATTACGGGGTTCAATGACTTTTTCATATTTTCTTTCGTAACAATGTGAGAAATGGTGATGGCATACTACACCCACATGTTTCTTTACCACCTCCAATCTCCAATTGTTTCCTGCACTCCTGCACGTACACAAAACTCTCCGCATCTCTCATTCATCATGAATCTGAGAATTAAAATTGTAAATAGAATTGCAGTACTGTAAGGAAGCTCTTAACTGGAGCACTTGAAACTAATTGATAGAACCAACTAAATGGACATTTTAATATAGTGTGTACACCAATTGATTATCTTCATGTCTGGTCATTTATGGCTAATATGATAACATAAATTACAATATAATTATATCTACATAATACTTTAATTCTACATACTACATGGTTTACTGAAAGGATAAAGAAACGCAGAGTAACATTTGTTCCGATATTTTGAAAATGCGTTCTACAAATAAAGTGAAACTTTGTGGATTGAGTAATTAGGTCATATCACACCTTACCATGTATCGAAAATTTAGTCACGGTACAGTGCGCAGCTTTGGTAAATGGAGGAAGGAAAAAACAAGAATCTCGTGCACCGTGTTGTTCTGGTCTCATGCAGCGTTGGTCAAGTCACTCTTCGTTAGTCTTTATACAGACCAACTGCTTCCCTAAAATTAATTGAGAATATGATTCGTTTTAAGAATGGCACGACTCACAGAAGTTCAGAGGGGTCAGGCCATTCAGATGCTGATGCAAGGACAGCTGCAAAATCAGGTTGCTGGGCACTTTGGTGTTAATGTTTCCTCCATAGAACGTCTTGTAAGACGTCTTCGGGAAACTGGGCGATTGGCCGATCGACCTAGGTCAGGACGTCCGCGCGTAACGTCACGACGTCAGGATCGTTATATCGTCGTCTCTCATGCGCGTAATCGGCGCCTTACTGCCGTTGAGAGTGCACTTGATGTTCGTGGAAATCATGGGCGTCATATAAGTTCAAAAACTGTTAAGAATCGATTACGATAAGTTGGTGTAAGAGCACGTCGCCCCTACGTCCACACCTTACACCTGCTCGACGTCAGCGTCGTATGGCCTGGGTCGCTGCACATGCTCCACGACGGTTTCCACTGAGGCAGTGGAGACAAGTTGTCTTCACGGACGAGTCTCGATTCTGCCTTTATCGATCTGACGGCCGTCAACGTGTCTACCGACGTCGTGGCGAACGTTTTACGGACGCTTGAGTTGTAGAGAGGGATAGGTTTGGGTGCGGTTCAGTAATAGTGTGGGGAGGAATCTCACACGGGTTAAAATCACAATTGGTTGTTATTGATGGCAAATTAACAGCAGCTAAGTATAGAGATCCTCCGACCCCATGTTATCCCTTTCTTACAGCAGCATAATCTAACCCTCCAGCAGGATAATGCTAGGCCCCATGTAGCAAGGATTTGTCAAGTCTTCCTGGCCAGCAACAACATTCAACCACTAGATTGACCGCCATATAGCCCTGATTTGTCCCTGATCAAGCATCTTTGGGACCAGTTCGATAGACAGGTTCGAAAGCGCTAGCCCCCCCCCCCCTGCTACTCGAGAGCAGTTGACCAGAGCTCTGATTGAAGAGTGGGACAACATCCCCATAAGACGGATTAACGCTCTCATGAACTCTATGACCAGAAGAATAAGGGCCGTGACCACAGCAAATGGCGGACACACAAGATATTGATGACTCAGTTCAATTTCAATTTCAAAATCCTATGGATTCATTCAATATAATCGTCAGTACCTCTAAACCAATTCTCAGATGCAAAATACAGACTTTGGAAATTTTTAAGCATTAATTTATCTGTAAGTATACAAAATTTCGTTTTAAATGAAGCCTGATATCATACTTAATTTCTTGTTTAAAGTTCACCCTGCGTTTCTTCATCCTTTCAGTATATTTTAAAATGCATGTGTGAGGATATGCTTCTACTAAACGTCATTAAACAAATATGGACATTGTGTTAAAAATTTCTCGGGTTTCATTTAACTGTTGTATTATTCCATCACAATGTATCAAAATGACACTCTCTTCTCTCCAACATCTTTTGTTAATACTGACGCAAACAGTTAATAAAACATGGTATGTGGTCTATTCTTGTTTTACAGCTTGCGTAAAAGCAATATATCGGATATCATGCATTTAGTTTGCAACATGTTATTATGCTTCAAATCTATTCATGCAAGATTCTCTGACAGATACTTGATCTGTTTAAGAAGTCAGAGTGACATTGAATGACCCAACAAATAAAATGACAGTCATGGGATCACGTTTCAGGGACAACAATAAACAAGACAACACCTTTCTATGTGTCTGTAACTCATGCATCCGTGTTTATGTGAAAAGATATTTCAATAAACTTGTAAACATGTCAGGTCATTTTTATTTTATTAATGACAGGTACTAATGTTAGAATATAGATAAGGCTAGAAAGTCATGTTTAGGATTACACATACTTGTTCAAATATTAGGACATGTGGGTTGGAAAACTTTTTTCTAAACATACCTTTTGTAGGAATACAAGGTTCATCCCTAAGTATTTTGGTACTTCAGATTTTGCCATTAAAAAATTTTGGGTTGATGCAAAAAATAGGGTTGGTCAGGCAATGGTAAGCAATTTTCTGGCCTAAGCCAGTTATCCAGTCCTAGAATTAGTCTTAAATTCTTAGAAAAGACGGGGAGCTACATAGAATTTTTATGGCATTGCAAATCACAGCATAGGCTCAAAGCATTGACCTCTCACCATGCAGCAGATACCCAGCAGACTAACAGCATATCAAAACAAACAACAGGGACACATATCATAGATATAGTTTTATTACCAACAATGAAGTTGTCAGAGAGGATAATTTCAACATCAATAACCAATTAGAATAACTTGACTCTGGACGGATACAATAAAACAATGAATTATAATGTACATAATGAGATACCAGTAATGTGATAAATTATATACATTGCCAAAGATGGTATAAAAATGGAATATATGAACAACATGATATGTATCACTACTTATTTAAAACATCAGTCAACTTGTGATAAGTTAAAACAATAAAAGTACTGGTATCAGGTGTCCTATTGAGGACGGAATGTTAAGTATTAAAAGAACACAAGATACAATAATGGAGGGCTGAGCCAAAAGTTTCATTATAGATAACATACCTCAACTGATTTACATAGGTAAAAAGAAAGCAGCAACCACAATAATCAAACCCATGATATGTTATTTATCTAAAATTGTTGTTAAAATCTTTAAATTTCATGGTGCTATAAAACCAATTACTAGTAAAAACGTCTAGAGAAACCCTGTTTTTTAAGAAAAAAATGGATAGTTCAACAAACTGACATACATTTTGTAAATAAAGAATACTTATATAGGATTAATATCTATGTTATATACATGTATTATAATATTAATGTTAAATGAGTTATCACATTGCTTGAACAGTAACAAATACCAATTAATACAGTATTAATTAGAACAATTATATATCTCAATCAACAAACAGCTAGACAATTCAAGAAACACAGGAAAACAGTTCTTACAAGACAAAAAGTCTTTATTTTGAAGTGGTCGTTAAGTGTTTTTTTGCTGTATCGACATGTTCTAACATGTGAGCAAAAAATAGCAGAAAACACTATTTGTGTACTGATACAATTGCATGTTTAACGAAAATTTAGACAAAATTTTGTAGTAAATGTTTTTAGCCTTGTGCAAACATGCGATTCAATGTTAACAAAGTTGTCAAGGAAGTTATGTGGAAATTATACACTTGACATTTAAGCACATTATGATTACAGATAATTAATCAGTTTTCGTCATGTCTAAATAAAAAACTTCATGTCTAAATAAAAAAACCCAAAGGATTTCATTTTTTCCTTGTATTTTGAGGATAAATCAATTGTCAATATTAGTCATAAATCAGTCACATATATTAAGAAAATCACTCATTAATAAGTTTGAATACTTTAGATAAGTTATATAATAACAAACAAAATCAATCATTTCTACCAGTATGATCGTATATAGATCGATATCAAGTAAATTGACTTGGATTACTTATCTGTAATGGTAAACTGAGACTGGTGGGGTTTTCCAAGAATCAGCTTATTCATGTATTATCTATTACCAGGACATGCTTGGGTGTGCTAAGTGGCTTACAGTACATACAGCTGATGATTAAATGAATTATTCTATTTTTGTAGTATTTAATTCAAGATAGCCACTTCACTTCTTTTGAATTTTAGAATTAATTTAGACTTTTTTAAAAGCATAAATTAAAACATTCAATGAAATATACCTACACATTTTATATTAAGTTACCAATGGTTTTGCCAATAAGGAGTGTGAAATATTTTCAAACCACAAAACTAAATCAATTTGTTATAAGTACAAAGTTTACCTGGCAAAGAAATAGTGATGATTTTTGTCCAGAGAACCAAAGAGTTAAACACAGTTGCTGAATTCAAAAAATCTACTCATAGATAACTAATATAATAATATAAAACAAGCTGGATAAGTGTCATATATCATACCATACAGTCACTTACATATATTTTTATCAAAAATGTATGTTCAAAACATCTCATTTCTAAAATCTAAATAATTAATGTAACCATAAAAACAAGTGTCTTATCAAAGATCTGTTTACACTGAAATCCTTGAATTGTCAAGCTCAAATTTTATATCACAAATACTGGTACATATTAAAATAATCAGCTCTTGCAATAAATATAGACATATGGAAGTTAATCATTACATCACATTATTCTATTTATTTCCTTATGATTCTCTTAACTAAGACGTGTGTATAAAATAATACACAGGAGTGTAGAAGCAATCTTTTTGTAATTATTTAAAGTAGGATCTATACTGTAAATTAGAAAAGCTATACCATGCCATGCTATAGTTAGAACCACCATTGAATTGATAAACTTTACCATCAAAATATACAATATTCATAGAGCCCATTTAAGGTGTAACTGCTCAAGTTTTCATTTTTACACAATAAAACTCATTGTCAATTAAGTTTTAATATGAATATACATTCTTTAATTGATATTAAAAGCTGTTAATATAGGATGATCTGTTGAGTCTTGTATTAGTAATAAACATTTTCAATTAAAAATAACTAATTAATACGTAATTATATGAAATACAGCATATCTTATTACTATCATATCTTTTAAAATACTTAAATAGTAGCAGGTTTGATATTGGGACCAAAATAGTGAAGATGTATCCTAGACACCAAGCAATAATCAACGGGAGAGCAAACATAATTTAGATACACTTGAAAAAAGTTAGTGCCTGTCATTATAATATAATAATATGATTTTAAGATCATGTCATAATAAGTACTTTTAAAGAAGCTCTCTTTGTCCTTTTTATTGATGTAAGCCGAGATAATCAGTGGCAGGATTTGGGATGAAGGTGTCCCTGGTTCGAATCTGCAAGGACCATTGTAATTTCCTTAAGCAAGAAAATTATATTACTTTCCTCCTCTACCCTGGTGTACAAATGGGTACCTGAGAGGGAATTAAGGTAATGTAACATGGCAGCTTTAAGCACCATGTGTTAATGGATGACTTATAAACCAATGACCAAAGATTAAAGTCAGTTGAATTTACGTGTAGAGAAACAGACTTAAACCTAAACTTCATTAACTTTTGATTTTTTAACCAGAATAGGGCCAGTATTGTTCATCTTTTCAAATAATTAAGACTTTCGTTGGTTATTTCAATAATAACTGTGTATAAACGTGACAAATCACGACGTCTTAACTACTGACATCATCCTGAAATAATATCTTCACAGCCAAAACCCATAATTACTGATCCATTGTTGAACAACATTATACAATACATAATGGCCACAACAATAAACTCCTAAACTAAAAATATCCACAGTAAGTACAAAAATGAAAAACAATTGGGCATTGCGAAATTTTAATAGAACACAGCTGGAAACAGTCGGTCTCCAATTTAATGCACCCAATGAAGGGTCAGTTATACAAATTATACAATTTCGTGAATCAAAATAAAGTAACCTAGTATGTTCCCTAGAAATACAATCAACATTAATTTTGATGACATAAATAACTACATCAAGCTTTTTACTCAGAAAAATTTACACATAATGTAGATAACAAGTCAATAATTCACTTTAAGTATAGGAAAAAATCACAAAGCCAAAAAGTGTAAAGCCAGTCATTTTATTTTCACTAAGGTAAAAGATTGAGATTTTCAACCAATGAGTCTGTTTAAAATGAAAACAATATGACAAAAAAGAATTCAAAAGAAAATCTTTTTAAACTTTATAACTTCATTATGAGTGATTTCTGTGTACAAAATGTTTTTACAGAAATAACCTGTGGCTTTCCTTTCATTTTTCTGCTTTACATATATACATAATCAATAGTCACATATTACATAACAAATTGTACAAATTTATGAGTTCGCATGATTTTGGCATTACTGTGCATAATATATCAATTAAGAGTCTTATCAATAAAACAAAACAGCTAGCTGCTCCTGCTTAAATCAAGCCCAAATCAATACATGGAAAACATTGATAAAGCTTATTATTTATATCAAGTTATCTCAGAAAAATATCAACTTTCAGGAAACCAATAAATGATTCTGAGATGACTAGGCATTCATACAACATATAGACAGACCATCAAAATTTACTAAACTCTGTCTCCATTTATTTTACTTGGTAATAAGTTTTTTATACTTTAGTAACATAAAATTGCAGCATAACATTTCAATACAAAGGTTTGAGACTGTACACAAACGTATTTTAGTCTGATCACAGACAGCTTTATTAGAATTTCTACACTTGTAGACAATGTAGAAAATCAAACCTGTAATAGAATTTATCTGTAACTTCTGTGTAAAAAAATAAACAATCATAATCCATTTATTTTTCATTTGCAGTTTTTTATCTAGTCACATTGTAATGAAATTAAAATTAGTCCAAGGCAATTTTTCTTCTAATAAATAAAATCTGAAACACCTATCACTAAATGTGCAGTTCAATATTCTTAATGGATCAACTTGCACTGTTCGTGTTGCATTTCATGGTGGCTACTACCACAGCAATATAGGAAAAACAGAGAGAAAGACAATTTACTGGTTTATAAAAATCCCATCTTAAACTGTACATTATTATTCATAGCAATTATTATGTACAACAATTTAAAACTTAAACAATTACTACAAATTGCAAACTTTTGTAACAATGTATAAATATCGCAACAATTTATACAATTAACTATGTACAAGTTGCATAACATACAAATTCCCACTGTCGAATTATTACTTAAAGCATATAAATAAACAGTGAAATTTCAGTTCAATTCATCCTATTATTTTCACAATTCACTTTCATCAAATGGTTCATCAGAATCAGCCAGTAACTGTTCATCTGACGTAGGACTTTTCACTCTATGATGCTTCTTTTGTTTTCTTTCACTACTTTTGCTTCTCTCTCTCTTTTTTGTACTTTCTGTACTTTTGTCTCTTTTCTTAGCAATGGCCTGATCAGGCATATCAGTGTCTTTAGCACTTTCCGTACTTTTACCAGTTTCCCTATCTTTTTCTTTTTTGTCTTTCTTTTCCTTTTTTCGTTTCTTACTTTTGTGATGTCTATGTGAAGGGGAACCAGTATCACTTTTGCTTGGGGATGACTCTCGGCTTTCTCCAATTATTTCATCAACCCATTGGTCATACATTGCTCTAGAATCAGCACTTTCTGCCCGGTCTGATTTAACCTGTTCAAGGCTATCTTTAGATGGACTATCTTTAGCATCAGTTGCACCCTGGGATATATTACTGACAAATCTGCTGTCAGCAGTCACAACAAAATGATCTAGATCTAATTTTATACTACTTGTAGTTCGTCTAGTATCTAGCATTGAACTTTTCATGTCTGAACTTGATGAGCGACCACTCTGATGTTTTGTGTGAGTCAAGCTCAAGTCATCTCCATCATTCACAAACGCTGAATCTACACCATCACTGTCTCGTGAATCAAGTGGTAATGGTGTAACACGATTGCTAGAAAATTGTTTATGAAAAGTTTTCGGACTAGTTTTAGGGGTACCATTTGGCTTTTTAACAAATTTTCTCACTGTTCGAGCTGAATTAGCATTACCATTAGGAATATGAGTATGTTCTTCAGTTTGGAACTTCTTATCTGGTGTGTGGTGTCCCCCAACATTGTTGGCCAAGCCAGATGTCCTTACACCACGCCCTAATGTATTTTCAATAGAATTAGGGTCATTTGTAAATGCTTGACCTTTTGTAAGATCAATGTCCTTTTCCCAAGCCAACTGTGCTGTAATATTAGTGAATTTTTTATCATCATCAGAATCTGACCCATCACCGCCAACACTCTTCTTTGGTTTCTTAGCAACCTTTTGTAATTTTAGTGGTCCGGTTTTTCCTTTCTTCTTTTGGTCCTTTAGTTGACAAATAATCTCTCGACCAAGTTTCTGAAATATATGACAAAACATTGCTATGAACACAACACATCACTTTGTGAATCCTCACATTTAATCTATCCATGAACATGAAAATTCCTAATTAGTTACAGCTATTGAAAATCTTATCAGTTCAAATTCAGTAAATAACAAATTTCATAAATATGAGCTAGAAGTAATGAAGAAATGAGTAATTCTATGCTTGAAGGAAAAATAGCTCTTTATTTATTCTAAGGTTTAACACTACTCCAACAGTAAATGTAATTTGGTGACTTCCAGCTTTAATAACAAAGGAAGACCTCAGGCATGCACCTGGGTAGAACCATATAATTCCTGTAAACTAGCTGGACAGTTCCCTCACATGTGAAGATTGTCTGGTGGCTCTTAAAAAGGGCAATTTTCTATAACTGACATTCTGAATATTTCAGTCGAGTTCAATAAGGTAAAGATTAAAATATGATTGAATAAACAAACTGCTAATACATTTAAGACAATAAATGATATGTAATAACGCTTAGTACTTGCTTGATTCTACATTTAACACAAAAAATATATTTCAATACATTCCTCTACCTGTTATTTTAAAGTGTATTTATTATATTAATTCTGGTTGACTTGGTGTTGCTAGTCACATTTTGACTAAACGAAATTGATGATTTTTGGAGGAAAAAGATGAAATATCTGCTTCATTGTTTTGAATTGGACAAAGTGCTTACTGGATATGTGTAGTATAATGTATTAGCTATCTGTAGACACCAGTTATTAGAAATTTGAGCGATTCCTTAAAAAGTTACGTAGTGTTAAACAAACTTGGTGCTGAAACTGTCATTTTAGAAGTTGTTAACCTTGTATATGTATATATATATATATATGATACATTATGTGTTTTTGGTTCATGAGGCCATTTTAGGCCTAATACACCATTATACACCATCCCATCAACATGCAAGCCCAATATGGTAATCTATAAAAACCAACAAATGGTGCTGTTAATTTTATATGAATAAACCTACCAGGAAAAGTTAAATGTTTGTCACAAATTATGTAATGACATTCATAAATTAATTCCACAGTTCCCATCAGAGAGGACATAAAGTCAGTTGTCAGGAATTACAATGCAAAAATTAGATAAAGTGAAGTTATTATTTTTCCCTGACCATGCCTTTATTTCTTTGTAACGGATATTGTGAAATATGGCTGAAACAAAGTAATTATTCTGGTGTATGCTATAACCATGTTCTACTGTATGACATAATCAATCTATGTCATATAGTCCTCCATCTTATTTTCATTAAAAGTTCTTAAATTGAATTGTAGCAAGTTTGTGGAAATTATTACCTTCCAATTTCCAACAGCAATTTTTCTTTGACGAGCTTTTGTTTTTGGCGAAGTTTTAATCACAACAAGAGCACGGATCTCCATTTCCGTGCCATTTTCTCCTGTTGGTCCTGCCATTTTGACTGAATACTCTCTGTGCCAATGTTGTAATTGATTCTTTGTAAATCCACGCTCAAGCACAACAACAATCTTTGCCCACTGAAAATTATTTATCAAAAGGTTCCATTTAAGAACTGGTAAAAAATTACTGTGAACACTATGTCTGAATCAATTTGTCAAAATTAAGTAATTTGGCCAACTCTTTGAATGGAAAAAGGTAATTAATATGATTAAAGTACAATGATACATGTGAACTATAAAAACCATCCAACTATTTTACATGTTGACAAAATGAAATAATTTGGATAGCACTAAATAATAATCTAACTTTTTACACATTGTTATAGGGCTATTTGATTTTTATACATCAAATATATAAAATATGTATTCTTATACTGAGTTGATCAGTAGCAATCTGATATAACAGTTTGTTAGCATGTCTGGAGGATTGGAGGCAATATTTATTACCAAAAAAAAATATCACCATGGGCTGTTAACCCTGAAAAGTAAAATTAATGTCTCAAAATTCACACACTCAGATCAAATGGCAAGTTCCTTTTTTATTAATGTCTCCTGTCTTTATAAAATGGTGTAATGATACCGAGTCTGCAAAATATGACACCAGCAGTAACAAGGACTTCCTCATTCCAATGTTGCAACTTAATTTATGCAAAAATTTCATTAAACAGGACAAAACATGAGAACCCAAAAGATTAATAACAGATAAACAACATAGAAACCTAGTTTTTACCAATAAAGCGTGTTTGTACATAACTGATCATGCAGCATGGGGATTTTATTGAGAGTCATTTTATAGCAAATTGTCATGATTTCAACATGCTTCAGTGAGTTTAGCTCATTATCACGCTTCAATGCTTTTATCCTGATCATATGAAACATTATGAACACTTACTGTACTTTAATTGAACCATGAAAATATACAACACAATATTGTCATCATCAACTGTGGTATTAAACATTTATGTACAATATCATATTCTGTTCATTTATTATAGTAGTTAGATGAGCAGATGCATTACGTACGTTGTTAAGCCCTGGTATGGTAAACTGGTTCAAAGGTTTATACATAATAGCTGTTAGTATTTGTATTGGTAGGAAATATGGTTTGTATGGGTAGGAAGTACCAGAAAGTGTTTCTGATAAGTGGTGAGACTTGGGGGTTAAACCCCAGATGTCTAAGGTCAAATTCTGCAGTGTTAATCCCAGGGTTTTTCAGATCTATTACAAAGCACTACCTGTATCTTCATGTATAATTATAACAATAGTGAGTATCAAAAAAGCACAATTACCATTATCAGACAAGTTGGGAGAAGGAAAGACATGCCTTCATGATTTATTGTTTCAATTTATGCTTAAATAAAAAAAATCTGAGTTATTTTCAAGGATGAAATTGATAAAAAATTCAACTATTTTATTTGTAAAGACTTATAATTTTATTCATGTCAAAATGTTGTTTTTATGTATATTCATTAAATGGTAATTAATATACATAGTGGCACCTGTCTCTGATTTAGTTTCATTGTCATTAAATAGAACAAAAAAATCTACATAATGATCCAAAGTGTTAAATAACAATTATGTCATCATGCATATGAGGAAAACATTTCAATTTTGAAGTCCTTAAATTTCATGGACGTTTGTTGCATGTGGGTGATATTTCACATTAATTTGCTAATAATTTGGTGACTTCTAGTAATATATTTACTTGTCCTTGGAGAAAAACTTCTGTTCACCAGGTATAATGAAGCATGATTATCTTTATTAATAGAACAGATCATCAGTTGTTGATAAAGCTTTGTACGGATATTTACCACATGACTTGAAATTCATTACATCAGTGTAAGATTTTTTGCTGGATTAGATAGCAAAATGGGTGGATATTTGAATATGTAGATTTTTTATGAATGCTAACAAGTTACTGATAGCATGCAAATGAGGAGGGGCATATTCTTGTAAAAGAAATACTTATCTCAGGGATTTTTATCAAAAATTAATGATACAAATTTTTGGAAACAAAATTAATGTTACAATGATGTTAAGGGAACAAAACTGATATCATGGACTCTCCTTCCAAACAGACTTGTAATTTATTTATTTTTTGCACGATTCATATTCATATATTGAATGGCGCCAAATACAAAATTGAAGATTGAATATAAATTGAGAAAAAATGTATCCTTTAAGGATAAGACATAATATTAATGACATACAACTCAGCAAATTATATGTTTATAATATCAAATATCACTAAACATAATTAATCAATGTAAATGATTCTTTAGGCCCATGTTTCCATAAAACCCAAACCATATCTATAATACTTTATCAATGTAACACCCAGACATAATTTATCTATTTTAGACTTTTTTTGGATGTTTAGAATGTGGACTTCAAATATCTCACTCATTTATCTAACACACCCAGTATAACTTCACAAGAATGGTTATGAAATAAATATATCACAATTCAGCAGTGTTTCTTCCAGAGCATGTCTTTGCATTTTTGGTGCATTTTTTTACTATGACGCAATGAAATTCAGTCTGTGTTTTCTGTGATGCAGGTTTTTATTTGTCGCAGATTATTCAAAGCCGTGCATGATCGTGTCCGTGATACGGCTTTTAGTCTTTACTGATCAGAAGATGCTTTTTTGCACTCATTATTGCATTCAAACAAGCGCCTGGATGAGTTTGTTTATTTTTGCAATAATCCACGAAGTAAATGAATGTCTGCTATGTCTACACCAAAACAGCGTAGATTGGCAATTTTCTTTCGGAGTGGGTCCACAGAAAACATACAGACAGATAGAAATAATGATTTGTCTACTGAAAAGAAGGCTTCGAGTGACAATAATTTGCCAAACTCATCAACTACAACTGACAGTTTACAGAGTAAAAACTCAGAAAAAAACTGTGTGCTGCCTTAGAAGCTGTATATACTGAGTCTAAAATGTTTTTTGCTATAGATGCTATGCTCAATTTTAGTAAATTTAGTAAAATTTCTAATGACCCCCAAATTCTGATGCAGGGGGTCAAAACTGACCCCTAAAAGTCAGAGCTGGAAGAAACAATGATGCAGTAATAACATTAAATAACAAAAAAAGGACTTCTCCTGACAATTTGCAATCATTCAAATTATTTATCTCTGGAAAACTGAGAATTAAAATCTCTACCTACAGTATGTGTTCCTCTAATCTCTCATGTCATTGTCATTGCCATTACTATTACTTTAAACTAATAAAATGACAATGTATGCACAGCATCGACTGATTTTCATTGTGTATACTATGCTTGTCAAAAACAATTGGGAGTGGCACTTCTGTGGATAATGAGTTGAATATTGTAAGTTCAAACCCCACAATAGTATTGATCACAGTTCCCATAAGATGCAAGAACTCCTATTGGAGCTGGCTAGTGATTCAAACGAGCTATACTTCCAACAAATTTAAGCTTAATTGAACTAATATAGACTTTAGAGAAAGGCAACAAATATACCATACATTTTGTTCCTGGCATAAGTAACAATAGGTTCATGTTCCCAAAATACACTATAATGATCTTATAGGCAGGTCATGTAAGATAGCTATACCTTACTTAAGACAATGCAATCTTCCCACAGACCGTTACAAGTTACTAACCTGTTTTCTCCACTCTTTCTCTGACTTAGATATGACTGACTGATATGTATTACCCATCATGGCAATCAACATGTTTAACAACAATATTGGTACCAATATCATAAATACTGCAAACACCAACTTTGTCAGTAATGGTATTCTTGTTAGATCAAAGTCATGGTACTGAAAAGTAGGAGAAGAAATGCACAAAATCAATCAACAATTTTAATAAAACTATTGCATTCAGTGTTTTTCTAAAAGATGCAACATTCTATTCAATTTCATCAAAAATTTACAACATAAAAGCAATTTATCACATAAAAGCTAGTGATGTATATCAGTCAATAAAGTAAAGAATGTCATACTTCCTTCAATGTATAAAGGCTTATTATTCATGCTTCGAGTTTGAATATGAAATCAAAATAGAAACATCATAAAACCCTTGTAATGATAAGACATAATAATGTACCTAAAGGAGAAACTTACACAGCCTAATGGTTGGAAGCAACAAAGCAGAGAGTCTAATACTTAAATATACTAAAATTAACAGCATAAATTTGACACTAGTATTAACAGATTTCCTGTGATTGTTTAAATATTGCACTTTTATTACGATACATAATCTGATTTCCTTAAAATGATAGAAATAAAGCACTAACAATTCAGGTTATAGCCCCATTTTCAACATAATTTCAGTTCTATACCAGCAAGCATTTAATTTATCCAGCTTTCCTAGATTCTGTACTAGTACTATTAAACCCTGTTCTCCACAAGTAACAACAAACTTTTCCACATGATGGATCAGCAGTGGACTTAGATGCAATGTCTCCGACAAAATTGTCACAGACAAATGAGCTATAATACCTAAGGTCTGAACTCTCAAATAATAGAATCTGTATAATCATATAAAATATGAAATATTACTGAGAAAATTGTTCAATTAAATACAGACTAACAGGAATATTCTCACATCAAACCATACCTAATGATGACAATTCTATTGTAACAATCAGTGTCAGACTCAAAGAAATGAAGAACTATCAGAACATAGAAAGTTGTAGTCAAGAGATCTATAGAACTTGGATAAAAAACAAGAACTCAATAAAACAAAAATAAACGTAATGTGTTATACTCAAGTTATTACTTTTTATGCAATACATACTCTTAACTGATTTAAAAATGCAAAGGTGTTTTTAGCAGAATATCTTTTGTACATATTTTAAAAATCATTAAAATAATAAATTAATTTATTATATGAATTTATAATAATTTCTGAGTTCAGTCTGAACCAAGTCGCATTCAGTTTGTATTGTTTCTAGCACTTTATTCCATACTATCTGATTAAACTGGTTTTGTTAAATATCAGGTAACACCATTAAAATTATCCATGTATAAACCATGTATTTTTAAATCAGTTCAGGGTGTATATGTAATAAATTTCTAACCAAGATGAATAATGAAGTAAAAACATTCAATGATTTAATAATCAGATGAAATTGGATGAAACAGAAGCTACTGTTCTTTCAAATATTTTTGCCATATCCAAATTGTAATAAAAACATCAAAAATGCTGAACAGCAGTATATGATCTTCATCACAGCTGTTCTTGTTTTACAATTTTTACAATAAAAAGTAAGTAGAGTTTACTCTAATTTGATTTTTGTCTGAATATGAAATATGTCTCTAAAAGAACAGTATTTGATAGTTTACATATATTCTGAAAGTATAAGACAATAGAACAACAACATGCCTTATGGAAATATCAATTATTAGCAACAAAAATATGTAGCCTAATTAATAACACAGGTACTTGTTTGTGTCCCCTACAGTTTAGATTACAATGAACTAATTTAATAGGTTTGTGCAAAAGGATACATGCTGAAACAAATTCTTTTTATTCAGCCAAAATAATTCAAAATTTGCATGTATATATATATTGGTGTAAAAATATCCACTTTTGTTAGATATATACCTAGTAAATGTGAAGTAGATAAAATATATTTTCACTAAACCAGAAAAATTATGCCACAACTGGGTTAGGAACCTGAAGGATATTGGTGCCATCCTTAAACAATTTTGGTTTTCAGTTATACCAACCAACATTTTTTTAAGAATGAACTGATGAGGGAATAAAATGTCCTTGTTTGTTTTAGATTTACTGCAAGTCAGACTATACACATGTTGTTGATCTGTATACATATAAAATATAACATGAAAATCAATTCAAATAAAACATGAACTGAACAATGAACAAATAAACAGGGAACAAAACATAACAAACAGCAAATAGTTCAAACTGTCAATCAAGTGTTTAAAATATTTTATACTATATAATTTGTATATAAAAAATTTGATTTACTAAATGTCTTTACTTTACATTTACTCTGCAATCCAAATATGTTGCATATATTTGCTAAATGCTTGAATAAGATTGTAACATCTCTAATTATTGCTGTAGATAGTTTTCACCAGCTTAAACTTAATCTAGATGACATAACAGTGTATGCAGTAAATACAATATATGTAACCATTCAAATCAAGCTAATAATTGTATTTTCATCAGACACCTACATGTGAAAATAAAACAACATTACAATTGGTTGACAGCTGATAATTCAAAATTTGGTTCAAACAAGTAATTTCTAAGCAAATAGATAAGAGAGGATTGGTTGCTTAACAGCCAATAGATTTAAAAAGTTTGGTCATATGACCAAATACCTTGCTTCCACCTCCACGAGTCAGCTAAGAGCAGGCGACAAACATATAAACATGTAACATACATCAATAGGAAAACATATACATAATGTGCTTTTTATAACACACAAAAAACAAAAACAAGGCACAAATTGTTCTTTAAATGTCTTGTGTTGTAATATATCATAAAACCTTGATATTAAGACCACCTTTGGGACCAAATAAATTGATGTTGATATTAAGGTGGTCTTATGATCAAGTTCAACTATAGAAAAAATAATGAAAACTGATCTGAAAACAAGTAGTCATTA
This sequence comes from Lutraria rhynchaena, assembly GCA_008271625.1. Taxonomy (NCBI): domain Eukaryota; kingdom Metazoa; phylum Mollusca; class Bivalvia; order Venerida; family Mactridae; genus Lutraria; species Lutraria rhynchaena. Next base: position 313,656 of record VIBL01000154.1, on the reverse strand, counting down.
TATTGAGGTGGTTGTAAAATTGAAGTAGTTGTAAGTAAGGTTTTATTGAGTATAAATGAATATTAGATTTTAAACATTCATTCCAATGTAAATAAATACAGTTCAGTAAGGAACAAAGTTTTCCACATAAAATATAATTATAATTCGGTGGTGGCCTTTATTCTTATGGACTAACAAAGTAAATCAGATCAATAAATTGGTGGTTAAGATGAAGGTTTGATTCAGATTTAACTGATTTGTATATAAATGTAACATGTCAGGTACAGAAAACATTGCAATTTGAACCCAATGGAGTCAAGATTGAACAAAAACAGGTTGTCTTCACTTAGTCTGCAAGCAACAAACAAATTTATATCATTGTTGATAGCTATTGGTAAGAACTAATAATATGAATGTCCACAAAAGTACATAATATTACTTCCATCAGGATTATATCTGCAATTTAAGTGTTTCAAATGGAAAAGTAACATATATATCATTGGAAGTACTTTTAGTTCTGTATTATTTGACAAATTATCTATATAGTTAGCACAAAGTTTTTAATCTGTTCTTTTGGAAGATCCTGTAAAACTTGACAATACTGAATGGAGTAGTTCATAGCAGAAGATATCTACTGTGTTGCCTTGGTGGAAATATTATTTTTTTAAGGTCATTTCAAAAACAAACACATTTGATGTACCCTTAAACTCAGATAATTTTAAATCAAATTAAATTTCACATGTCAGGGCAATTTATCAAGTTGCTTATTACAGACCATATTGCAAACATTATATTATTTAAAGATATTCTTGGCCCATTTATAGTTGAAATATTTATCAGTAAAAAATCAATAATAACTGGTACAATCCATGTATGTTACTTCTAATAAGACAAACAATGAGGTTCTAATGTCTAAATTTTCAAGTGATCACAAATTAACATCATTTTATGACTGCCAATTGTTAATAATGCTCAATATTCATACAGGCGATATCAGCACGAATTGTTTTATTGTGTAACATAATAACCATGAATAATTTATTCAGGTCTCTAATCCTGTGATATACACATAATACATCTTTAAATAAGAGTAGTTTAAAAGTACAATTGCTTGATTACACAATGAGTAACCAAAATTATATTTATACTGTATTCCCTCCCAAATGTCACCTCTTGAGAATGGTTCCCTCTCAAATGTCATTTCATTTTCCTCCCCGCAATTTCAATGTATTTTTCCCCCTAAAGAACGACAACTCCTTATAATGACAAACGGCAGTCTGAAATTTGTACCGATATGACAGAATACCTCACCTGGGCAACATCGGTAAAGTTGGATATTAATCTCTGTGCCAACTTCTATGTTTGTGATAATTTTAATTGCCATAAATAAGAATGGCTGGTTTCAATTTATGAATTAGTTCAAAAATGTTTTGGAGTAAAGGAAATGAAAATCATAATTATTCATAATGCGCTTATGCTTTTGTATTATTTTATATACCTTTCCGTATGCAACTCCAAACATCTAAGCTATGTCAAGCATTTTGGATCACTGACAAAAAATTAATGAAGTGAGAACTACAGAATACTTTTTGTCTCCAAAATATGTTGCTCAAGACAGCAAACACTGTATATGCACCAAATTAATGTACAGTGATGGTGGGAATTGTGATACATTTATGAATGACAAGCATGCCACATAATAATATACACATCAATTTAATTGAATGATTTAAACATGTCAATATACATTAATTCATGTATCAGAATGGGATAGTCATATAAAATATTCACAGGCTAATGCAGTCATTAGTACTCATTATTTTTATGGTTCATAAGAATTAAATATTAATTTAATACATACAGTCCTCTCCACTTATAGCGAGATACTGCATACAACAAGGTGTTTTCAAAGTCCTGGCCATTTTCCTTCTTTGTCTATATGTTATTTCCTTCGATACAACGAGATGTTTATAGCGAGAATATCGGCTATAGCGAAGTCTTTTTATCTGCCCAACAGCAAATTTTACACAGGTATAACCAGATCATAGATAATTTGACTGTTTTTCACACCTCTCTATGGTGATCAGACGACACATAATGGTAAAAAAACAATGAACACAATTGAATGTAATGTGTGAAAGTGGTCTATTGTCCAGCACATTAAGGAATAATATTTTACTGCAAATTAGAATTGCCTTTACTTTAAGAAATTGTTGTTATTAACGTGTAGATATAAGCATGAAAATGTATCAGAGGATACATTCATGCATCTTGATATTGTAGAAAAGTTTGTGATCGTCTTCCTATGTTGTATAAAGTTAAATGAATATTAATTATTACAAATGCAGTTGTATGCGTGTTTTAGTAACATACTTTTACAATTTTTACTGTTACTTTTCATTTTATATTGTGACCTTGTGAATAATTAATACTCTTCATATTGGAGTAAATTGAACTTCCACTGAATTGTTTTCATTTTCACTACAGATTCCTTTTTGCCACTATCTAACCCTTTTATGGTGTAAACTTTGGTCCCATATCGCTTACAATGAGACTCGGTTATAATGAGGTACTCAATGTGGTCCCGACGATCTCGTTATAAGCGGAGTAGACTGTATATCATGCTTTAGATATAAACACTGTAACATAATTATAAAAATATCATACAGAAAGCAGATGTACCACTGTGATTCATTCCCAATTACTAATCTTACAGAAAATTCCAATTATCCTCTAATAAGTGAGACATCAGTAATGAGAATAATATTATAACATGATTATTTAATGAACACAGCCTTGAATTAATCTAAATGCTGACAACCTTGACAAATGAAAAAATAATATTTACAGGCTATATAGATTCATGAATTCCTTTTTAAGAGTATTGCTGTAATGCAATATTGAGCATGCCACTGGTCGTAAAATGCTTGTATTGTAATGATTGTAGACATGGAATTTTTTTATTTTTTTCATCATCTGCATGGTGCACAATTATAAAAAAACAACATTTGACTATGAACTACTTATGATGAGCAGATATACCCCTTGCTAGAAGTCAACCAATATTTTAAAAAAATCCTATAATAAATAAGACTTACCTTGAATTCACCGAGCGTCATCTGGAACAGTGTCATAATTGTAGATGGCAGGGTACTAAAACTTTCCTGATTTATATCACGGAACAAAAAGTAGAATGCTAAAATAGATAAAATAGGACAGATTTAGTTAAAAAAAAAAATACATCGTAACCTTTCAGTAGAGACCACCATAAAGACAGAATAAAACTATTTTATAGAAACTGGTTACTCAGTGATTTAAATTGGATACACTTTGATGGGACCCTGTGTCTTATGGCCTCAGTACACAGGTGGTTCATTGAACAGTCTTGTGTGCAAAAGAAATGCATGCTATTTCATAAAGGGCATGATAAGTTGTTGTTTTTTTCGTATGGAGGGAAAAGTAATGGCTCTACTGGACCAGGAGATATCGAATACATGAACCGTACCTAAGGACATTTTTCAACAATTTTGCACACAGGTCACCACATAAATTATTTATCTCAATATACTGGGCCCTCATATATATCAGACACCCAACGTACCAGGTCCTCATATTCATCAAACACCCAAAATACTGGGTCCTCATTTACAGCATCTTTACTATGTCTGACATATCATTAAGCATTCATTGTAAGATCTCACCTTGTGTGAAGCCACAGAGAAATATAACATAGATGATTCCAAATCGGAACAAATCACCAACACACATTTTGTATATCATGGTAACGAAAGGTCCAGTTAGTTTCACACTCCTATTAATTCAAAATGAAAACATGAAAATGTTAGAGTTTAAAACAAATATTAATAACAAGTATTTATTGTTAATTAGGCAACACACAGAAAATGATATTTTTATTAAACACACATAACAGATAAGAAATCAAATTACAATCGTAATACAACCGGTCAATAAATGATAATGATAACAACAAAAACAAAAAAACTGCAAAATATGATTACAGAGAATTGAGAAACTAAGATGATAATGATAAATAAAAAAAAAATATTTTTGAATATTAAGTCAATCAGTGTGTCAGCTATTGATCATAGTAACTTAGTAAATAAAATGACCCTACATTCGCCTCACACAATATAAAAAAAGATATTTACTTGTCAGATATAATTAAGATATAAAGTTTAAATGCTAACATTATATAATTATTAATGCCTCAGTGCTTTTATTAACATTCACCACAATATGCTGAGTTCTGATTGGTAAAACTTACTTTTACCCATGAAATTAATTGTTCAAGCTTAGTAATTGCTTGATGATAAATAATAAATTGTTGTTGAAAATAGATCTGATTTACGTCACAAATATTTAAATTAGACACAAATCTTTTTGAAATATCAAAAATAGCTAAAATGTTTTATGCCTAACTAAATGCCTGACGAAATTAGTACCTTAAATATGCATTATGTGGTTTTATTATGGAAACAACATTATACAGCAGTTTTCGCAAAATTAAATTTGCTTCAGTTTAGATGAACATCTGATTATTTATTTCAAGGAAACCATTTCTGATTATAAACAAAAATAAACATAACTTTGATGTTTTATGTATGTCAAATTTATATCATGTTGAAGATACTTATAATCTTAAATGAAGACATTATTATCTTAAATTATAGCTATCTGGAAAAAAGTAATATTTCAAATCAAATATTACAAATAAGGCCAATTAAGAGAGGTGAGGCGATAGGGGAGGAGGTGAAGAGAGTAGGGATTTTAAAAAATGTTGGAAATACAATGAATAATATTATAAACAAACCTAATATGGATTTTTTCATTTAATTTAATTTGAATGTCTGAACTGGGATAAGGCTTAAGATTTTTTAAATTGTATACAATTACTTACATTTATAACTAAACAATATGAACAAGATACATCAGTCAATATCTAGAGAACTTACAGATTAGAAAATAGTTCAGAATTAACTTATTGTAATTATGAGTTTACTTCAATTTCAATAGCCCGTTATAGACATTCAATTACCTGCATCTTACTAACAATTTTCTCAGTATAATTATCTTATGCTAATTATCAAACACAAGAACCATGTGTTGCAAAACTTTTCTAAAAACTTCTTAGCAGACTTCTTATCAGCTGACATATTTGCAGGCAGTCATGCCTAATGTTAAACAATTTATAAACATGCAACTGATATTTACCGTAACACAAAATGATAAAGTTATATTAAATTGTTAAGGTGCAATGTAACAAAATATTCTTGACTTAAGAGCTGTTAATGGTATTCAAATTTTTAATGTTTGTGCCGGGCTCAATATCTGTTAGATAGGGAAGTCGGCAATGTATATCAAAGTTATACCTAAACCAAATGTCATTACAAATACACTCCAAATTATTCCAACCCTGCGGATATCTGTCCATAACATTAGGTATGTCATTACAATAAAGGGGCCGGTATCCTTATATGTTCTGAAATTAATGGCGTTTATCTATAATCTTCCAGACGTTAATTTATTTTTATCTAATCATATATTATTCAAAATAATCATTTGATGAAGTAACAAATTTTATAAAATTTTCATATATTGATTTTTTTCACTGATGAGGTGGCATAAAATGTATCAACATATAAAATATCATGATATATGACCAGGAATAACCTGTAATATAAGACTGTATACAGTCTATAGAAAAATTGGTCAGTCTAACGTAAAAGATGACAATGTTGGATGTATGGAAAACCATGGAAACATAAATGTCTGTCAGTCAAAAATTGTTTATAGTTTTTAAATAAGAATTAATATTATGCTCTAAAATTCTAAATGAAAATGATATTATATTAAAACTTGATCACACCAAGTAAGATAATTCATTCCATTTCAAATGAAATACCTGATAAGAGTTACTTACCTTGCAAAGAAAAGTAGAAAGAACCAGGATCCAGGCACAGACAATATTAGTAATATATCCTCAACTGTCTGAAGTCCAATAAACCGGAATGGTATACAAACTAGTATTAGTAAACAGGAAACCATAAAGATTGTATGATCTGGTGCATGCCTCTGTAATCAATGTAAAAATGTATAAAATTGATTGAAAATACAAATAACCACTATAGCAGAATGTAAGTAAGTACAGTGTCTGTACCTTATTCACCAACTTGTGAAAACCTAAAAATTCGGATTATGTGTAAATAATTTTGTAAATCATTATACATCACTTATCATTATGTGACATGACTACCATGTGATTATACTGTAACATCCCAATACAAATATTAGAAAGTCCTAACATTCCTGTCTGAACCGACTAAAACAAAACACCAAGCAATCTATGATTGTGTCTATTGGATTAAGAGACTCATTTACTTCATGTAACACAATCAATGAAGGTAACAAATTAGGCATCATACACTTCACTAGGTACAATGTTGTGTAATTAAAAAAAGCATGTTTGTACTTGGATGAATTTACAGTAAGATGTTCAACCAGATTTAGACATAAATTTACATTACTGCATTTAAAATTAACAAAGGGGAAAAAGAGAAATGAATATAGTGTCAGTCACTCAACATATGGATTGTGAGTTCAAACCTCATAAAAGTCACAGCTCATCATAAAATACCAGAACTATTTTTTTATAAGACTCCCATCATGTCTGAATATCCACAAACTGGAACAGAAATATAACTAGTGAAAACTTACACAATTTTTAAGAAAGGCTATAGCACCCTGGGCTCCTATCTCTATAACTTCTAGACATAAATACCCTAAACACATGAGACACACTATGATCTCTGCAGCAAATCTCACCTGAAAATATACACATAGACTAGTATACATATACACTTATATATTGTTCTAGTGAAAAAAATTGTCAGTCAATTTATTTATTTTCCAACTACATAATTACGTAATTGCATCAACTTAAACTGAGAATAGGAGAGAATTATTTAAATTGTCAAAGAGCAATTTTAGTTACCATTAAACAATTAACTAAATTAAATGTGAAGGTTTCCTTTGCAAGACATAATTGTACCATATCAACTGAAGGGATAGAATTTGTGTGCTGCACAAACCACAAATTTTCGAAATTGGGTTTTCCAAAGTTCCAGGGAACTTGTGTGAGAGTTACAAGCTTAATTTCATATTTCATCTTTAAACTCAAGACTAATTAGTTGTTCTGAGCTCAATAAACCACTCAATCAAGTCTGCATTCTTAGACTGGTCCATAAATTCAGCCCTGATAAAATTTAACTTTGGCCATGCCGAGATTATTTGTTCACAGCTACAAAATAGATTTAGTCCAAAAATTTTGATAAAGCTTTTTTGTGCTTTTCCCTGCTCTTTATTTTCAGTACAAAAACTTGCCAGCCTACTTACCTACACTTTTTAAAAGTTTCATTCAAATAAACACAAACCAACATTGTTTTAAGGAATGCCGTGTTGAATGATTTTATGGCTAAAAACTTACCCCATCTTCTGCTGACTTATATGTATTCAAATCTGATGCTGGCCTTAGATAAACAGCTACACTAATCAATGAAAGATGGATGAATGTTAATATCAATCGCTGAATAAATCGTTTCTGAAATACAAATACATATTCTAATTAAACTTTCGTATTGAAAGATGACATAAGATAAACAATTCAAACAGAATGAAAAACGATTGAACAAATAAAAGTTTAACAAACTGTATCATTAAATCTAAAAGTAAAACTACAAAGTGCAATGGAATAATAACTACAACTTGAAGCAAAGTTTGAAATGGACAGTCATTTTTATTATATTTGAGGCCTATATAGACAAACAAATGCAGTTTTCAGTTTTTAATGTTTCTGTCAAAAGAGTCATGTATAGATACATGTATATTCTAAAACTATTTTAGCCATTTTACTCCAAAACATGAAAACTTTAAAAGCTCATAGGCAGCTAAAATATTTTGTTGTTGTACTGATTGTTGTTGTTATGGTAGTGTTAATGTTCATTCATACAACTTACCCTAGCAAATGTTTTCCACTTGTCATCAAGAAGTTGTCTCATTACTCCTCCTTCTAACATTTCTAAATGATCATCCTCTTCCCCATCAATAGCAATCATCAATGCAGAATCATAGTCTACAAATTATGATAATCATACATAGTATTTACAGTGGTAATAAATAACCTTAGTATAAACTGGCAGTTAGTCTTCAAGCGGTTTTCAGAGAGTACCTCCAGTAAAATATCAAATACATGAAGACTTATTTTTTTTTAGACTTTGTCTTTGAAGCATATTTCAGAAAGAATCTTCTATGAAATTATGGCATTGATTTTAAAAGCAGTTTTGACAATGTCACATGGAATGCAGCCATTTCATGCCTGAACAAATGTAGTAAAATGCATACAGCCGAATTTGATAGTGAAAGACTTTTTTATTATCTGGAAAAAGATCATTAGTAATACTAATGCCATCAATAGACAGACCTGAATATAAAGACCATAACTGGACAAAAAGAAAAATAGTGGTTCTTCTTTAAGGTTAAATGAACAGCCAAAATTTATGTTTGTCTGCTGTGGTCACTGCTCACTACCATTCTATAGTACATCTAAAACTGTAACTTTCTCTTATACATGTATTAGTTTTTAACATATCTCACAAGCAATAAAAATAGAAAACCAATATATGATATATTCAAATGTTGTGAATACAGCAAACTTACTGGGTTCACCATTAGGACTGATAGAATCTATCTCTGTCAATGGATAGGCTGAACATGTCACATTGCTGTATCTCCAGAATTCCTAAAACATATAAAAAAATCATACAAACACATATCATAGAGGTCTACAAAAAATGTGGTTTAGAAATTATCAAGACATACATGTATATGGCTCAAATGGTGAGATCAGTCAGTAAAGGGCAGAACCGTTGACTGAGAGGTTAAAGGTTAAGAATCCATGCCAGGAAAATCCTGCAAATTAAGACTCAGGATATTGCATCCAATGTCATTTTGTGCCACCCTCCAACTTATATACAAGCGAGAAAGTGGAGGAACAGGTTGACAAGGAGGCACTGGTTTATACTGGTACTAAAGAGTCACTAGACTGGTTAACTATTAACAACACAAAACCATAAATACTGCTGAGGTGACCTCAAATGCTTTAACAACAATTTATCTGTTTTCTATTAAAAGTCATCAACAAGTAATATTTATTGATCAGAAGCTGAGGATAACCCTCTAAAATCACAAAGAAATGTGTATGTAAAGTATAAGTCATGATAATATTTATAATGGAACATTTAAACAGAACATTATACATGAACCACTTCAATAAAGTGCATAGGAAATAGTTCTCACCCCTACATCAATACAGAATGTCTGAAAACTACTGTCAGTAAGTGTACCATATCCATTAGATTCCACAGATGGTCACTAATGTGAGACCAGAATTCCAATCTTTAACTTTATTGACAGAACATTTTCTATATTTGAACAGGAACTTGGACCAAACAATCACTTAATCAGAGAAATGATACCATAGAGTGTGGGTACATTACATACAACAGACTAATTAAACACTTTTAGAAACAAATCCAGTAGCTCTAAAAGCTTACAAAGCAACATCAAAAGCTTATGACAAAGTTTCATAAAATGATATTGTCAGTTGTTACATTGTTATAATTACCATAGGAAGTTGTACTAACATTTATTTTAAAAATCATTCCTTACATCCACACACTAGTACAAAAAGGTTGTAACCTTTTCTTTACATAAACAACACAACAAACTTGTACCTAATGTATGACATATGGTACATTGTTAAGTACAACACATTGGCATGTAAATTGATCATTCTTTATATAGCAATGTAATTGATTTTAAACAGGCGTTCAATTATAGATGTTGAATCCACATCAGATCCTGTAGTAGTGAATACAAGCACTAAGTTTATTGTTGTCTAATATATATGTATCGGTCAAAGTATACACTTTATGAACACGTAAATATTCCTCATAATTCTTTTATTCTAACAAAAACATGTAATCAAGCCAATACATTATGTATTATGCAACAAAACATTAGTTCCATTGTTAGACTGAGACTTAATCTATACTTATTTATATTGAAGAGACTTTTGTGTAATTTTTGACACTAAAGTAAAATTTTTGTGCAAGAAAACTGCATCCTAAGATTGATCAAGCAAGTCAACATCCAGAATCTCAACCACTTAAAAATAAAATAAGTAAAAAACATTAAAATTTCATTGAATATTACAATTATAGAGAGCACAATCATAGTGGAAGACAACAGTAAACATTAATGCCAATACATCCCACATTACAAACTGTATTTTATGTAATAAACAATAGGCTCATAGCATGTTGGAACATCATTAAATGTTGACACTATAGAACTGAAAACCCTATCAACCAAAACCAATAGCTTAATATAAGATGTGTTACTTCAAACGAACAGTTTATTTCTAGTCCAAGATACCAGACAAATACAATTCCAATTGGTTTTTACCAGAACAATCAATATCTACCTTAGAAGTAATACAGGGTTGCTGGTACAATATTACATGCAAAGATCAATGTGCACTAGTTCTGGTCTTTGAGAAATACACAGAAGTTTAAATAACTCAATAAAATAACAGCAGACAACTGTTGACATGTCAATAATGATCTGTATTACATGACATTTACAGAACAAATATCATAACATGACAAGAATACAATGTCTATTTGATAACACACCATTTGAGGCAGTAAGTCTGTAACAGTAAACCCAGGAGACAATAAGGATAGAAAGTGATTTAAGTTTTTTTTTTGCATTATTGCTGAATGATGGCATAATGCCATACACAAAACTGAATGACAAGCTGTGTTTAGGAAGAAAATTATTTCAAAATTCCATTTCGAAATCTAAATGGTGAATCAGAAGTCAAGACAAGTGAAAACAATTTCGGACATGACAGAATTAAATACTGTTTGATCTGTGTAAGCACTCCAATCTAAGCATAATCGGAGTTTAGGCAGTGATTTTAAAATGAAGAATGACTAGAACTTATAAAACTTAATTCCAGCCATTTATATTGATATATACTAAATAACAATAATGATAATATAATAAGTACAAATTCTGCATCAACATGTGTACAGTAAATATTTTGTATCATTGTTTTGAATATATGTTTTGAACCATTGTTTTAAGTATAATTTTGTATCATTGTTCTGTGTATAAGTTTTGTATCATGTTTGTATTATGTTTTTAGTATATGTTTTGTACAATTGCTTTGATTATATGGTTTGTATCATTGTTTTGATTATATGTTTTGTATCATTGTTTTGATTATATGGTTTGTATCATTGTTTTGATTATATGTTTTGTATCATTGTTTTGATTATATGTTTTGTATCATTGTTCTGAGTATATGTTTTGTATCATTGTTTTGAGTATGTTTTGTATCATTGTTTTGGGCTAATGTTTTGTATCTTTGTTTTAGGTTAATACTTTGTACCATTGTTTTGGGTGAATATTTTGTACAATTGTATTGAGTACATTATTTGCATTATATTTAGGGGTTCTGTTTTGGTTTAAAAATGTAGGCATTGCTCCTTATGAGAAATGATTATTCAAATTAAAGAGAAAAACAATAACCAAAGAAATTACGATGTAACAAACCAATAGAAAACAACAAAAACATTTCCAAGTGAAAGAATGTGTTTTGAAGGTTACAATTAACATATATAATTGTTGTGTGGAAAGTTAACCAGCCTTCACACTTAATGGTACAGTGCACACAATAGCACTGTCTATAATCTGACAGAATTATATTGTCTAGCTTTGCAAAATATTGTCGTATAACTATCTTTTGACAAGTGAATTGTATCTAGGGAATACATTATGGTCAGAAAGAATAAAGCATTGTAATTCTACCATTCATATATTGGTAATTTACATAAATGATCAGAGCACAATGTAAAAATCTGACACATATTGGTTAAGTATGGTCTGAGTTCAATGACAACCAATAAACAAGATTTCCAAGTCATCATGTCTCTCTTTTCCTATGCTATCATAAATCAAATTTCTACTGTTGTAAGAGTGTAACAATTTCACAACTTAAATTGCTTGAATGTTTGTTTACATTTTTGGAACCACATTGTTCTATTTCAAAAATTTAATACAATTTCACAAATTTTTGTCTTTTAAAAATCATAGCATGTTTATAACAGTTTAAAATACAAGCAGAGGATCCTTGAGTGTGTTTGAAATGTTGCTTTCCTGCTTTATGTTACCACAATATATAGCAAGTGAACAGCAAACATACTCTTATTTTACATTTTGATACCAGATAAATCAGCACATTAAATATCAGAATTATCAGGCTCATACATAAAATTCCTTTTTTTTTCTCATGGATTATGGAAACATCAAACATTTTGAGACTTGGTTCCATCATAAAACAACAACTTACAGCTATAAGAAAGCATAACTCCTATGTATAAAATTTTAGGCTCAACTATATATTCTTGAATCATTACATCTTATATGCCAATATTCTGACAGGAAGTTCATTAAAGTATTTATGTAAGGTCATGTGCCTTTTATCAATGATATAATTATGAACTGGGTCGCAAATTAAAAAATTGTTAGTTTGCAGTTACATGACCGACATATTCAAATTCAAATATCCATTTGTTCTTCAATCCAGGTTTTTGTTTTCAGTACAAGCATAATTATGTTACCAAAAAAAATATGCCTGCCAACCTAACCATTATTAAAAAGTTTGGGTCAGGTAACTGCAAACCAACATGTTTTAAGGATGTCTTTATTTATAGTGAAGTGCTTAGTTGGTCTAACTGGCAGTTATGGTCTTTGTGTTACAGTATTCATCTAGTACTAACATGCAACCAAAGGACAATTTTCCCAGATTAAATGTAAAAGTCTATAATTTTTATAGAAAAGCATTGCTGAGGTTTACAGTAGATCTAACACGATTTAATGACTATTGATCTTTTCTTGGTATTAATTTTCTTACTTTGTAAAGAAAGATTTTTATAACACAAGAGAATATTAATACAGAGTTCTTGATCAAAGGCAAACTCTGTCCCAAACCGATACTTCATTTATTTCATACAAAACATAACAAATTTCATAACATATAAGATAAAAAACATTTTCCGGAAATGTCCACTGATCTATGGTAGTAGATAATCGTACAAATATCAGTTAACATGTACAAAGATGGTTATCCAGTACTCAGAAACAGCTTCAGATCCAATCAATTCTATTCTATTGATCATTTATTGATTAATTCACATAGTTAAAGTAATCGTCAGATTTAATTACAGTAACATAGAAACTGAGAGTTTTTTAACTGGCTTTTACAAGTCAGGTTAAATAGCATTAATGATCATACAAATAATATCACTTCTAAAACAAGCAGAGACAAAAACCGTACACATTCCGAGACATTATGATTTCAGACATAATTGATTCCTCTGTTTAGATCAAAGATTACAGTATTTCCAAATCAAATTATGGTGTATAATATTACATCTCCTAGTCAACAAAATAAACAAGGTATTTCAAAAGAACAAAGACACTGATTATGGCAGGATAGTAGCAAGAAAAGAAAATATAGCAGTTACAACAGTTTACGATTTAATGGGAAGTAACTCTGGCCAGAACCAGAAGATAAGAGAAACAACAAATCCTAAAATGCATACTAAATCAACGGATTATTAATAGCAACTTCCAAAGGCTTAATTGGCTTTAACACAGATCTAAAGTAACTACTTAAAGCTGTAGTAAACCAAGTGAAACAAATAAATTTTTTGGTAGTTAGATTTAACATCTAATAAGATTTTATCAAAATCGGAAAATTAGAAAAAAAAAATTGAATATGGCTGCACATTAATCCTTGTTTGACAATAAACAGTGCTTAATACCCTATAGTATCACTGTAAGCAGACATACTTGACAAACAAACTTTGTTGTCTCCAATGATTGGTGTTATATTTATAATCAATTGGTTTTATTATTCAATATCAGCTATTGACCTTAACTGCATGAAACTCTCCTTATATGCCAAATCAATTTTCAAAATTTGGAGCCTTAAAAACTGGGACTTTTAAGGAAGACAAGGCTTGAGGTTATAAAACTTAAAAATGGTCTCCAAACTCTACATATTTTGTGTTCTATTAGTTCTGTGTTAATTCTGATAAAATGGTTAATATAGTACTCCGTCAGCATAATTGGTCTGAATATACATCTAAACATTAAACAGTGATCTATTTAAATAAAATGACATCTAGAATAAGTTTGGGATTTGTGTTTAGAGACTGTTCTCAAATTGCATTACCTTTGAACAAGGCTATCATTTATAGTGTTTAATTCTGAAAAGTACTTACAATACTATTTAATTCTAACATTTCTTTGAAGAGTCTGTGACGACCAAGTTTACTGGCAAGTCCAAGTGGAGTTAAATTGGCATTGTTACGTATATCTTTCAGAGCTGGTTTCTTATGGTGTCTTACCATGTATTTGTACATTTCCTACAAAATAAAACATTCTAATCATAATTTCTGCAATCCTAAAAACATATTTCAACATTTTTCTATGCAATCATAATAAGAGAATAGTGATCAATCATGAAATTTATTGCAAACTCAGAAACCAAGGGTTACAGGTTAAAATCATATCACAAGTAGAGTTAAAAATCTGTTAATATTGAGGACATAGCACAGGAAGCAAAACCTGAATTGTTACAACTTTGTATCACAAACAAAGTTGAGTAAAGAAGTTGATATCAATTACTTCACAAAGTCCATACATTCAATAATATTTCAATCAACATATCAACATGACAGTGAATGTAACCATTTTCTACCTAAGCCAGGGTTGTATGCTGATGTTGTATTTTACAAACTCATGTAAAATGTTTATTACTTCCAACCAGATGCATTCTTTCAAAAAATTGAAAACATTGTAACTCTTTCACAATCGGAGATTTGTGTCTTTTTATATGGCACTCAATTGACATTACAAATCATATGAATGAAAAGTTATCAAAAATTACTTTACAGGACTGTTAATTACAATGTTGATTTTGTTGATATTTTATGAATAAGAAAATGAAGTAAAGCCAAAATATACCTGAATTATAACATAATTTACAGCCTAACTATTACTTTCTACAGCTTTACTAATGCAACAGATTGCTTAATATGTAGTTTTCTTAATATGAATATGTAAACAAATGTTATAGGAAATATACATTGGGATCCTCGATACCAATTTTACTTTTAGATATAGTGGACATTACCAATGAAAAGCACTTCCAGATTTCAAAAAAAAAATATAAATCTGGAGTCCAGTTCCCTTAATACATTTTTAACAGGAAATAAATCAAACAAAACTGACACCATCATAACAAAAGAAATCAGATACAAGTCACTTTATTATTAAAACAATTATGTATTTGTCTGCAGAAATAGATTGTTTCTGAATGCTATTATTGCAGATCATAAATCGATAAGTTAAATGATGAATGAGGAAAAAACAATTAAAATATGACTAAATCAACTTTGTAAATTGAGCTTAATAGATATCTGTAACTGAAATCCAGTATTTACTGACACACGAGAGGAAACCATAGCTATAGCATGTTCATACTCTAGTCTGATCTTCACTGAATCTAAAATAATTCATTAAATAACAAACCAAGTTGGCTCATACTGATACATTAACAAATATAGGTTACACAATGAAATTAAATCTATATGTCTTAGAAATGACAAATGTGCAGACACCCTATAGAAGTAACGTGGTATTCAACATTTCCGTTTTCTTAACAATGTACAGAAAAATCCATAAAATAAAAAAATTATTTCATAATAAATTGATAATCTCTTCCAAGAAAAAAATCAAGACATATCATGAATATTTTAGTAATCACGAAAGTACAAAAAATGAGTCTTAGACAATTTGGGGGAGATCTGTAAAATAAAACCATCCCTGGGACATGCTGGACTTTTGAGGAACATTGTGAAAGATTTATTTCCCCCAGTTTCAACAAAACATTACACCCAATTTTGTTCATTTTCAACACCTTTGTATAAGATGCACCTGACTTTTTACGTGATTTTTGATGCAAAAACATGCTTACAGAAGTGATTACAGTAACTAGGGAATATTTGGGCATTTGAACTTATCATTTCAGACAATGCTGTGAAAGATTTCAGTCACAAACAGTATTTTGATAGAAACAAGAACTTTAAGATCCACTTACAGGCTGGTCACATATAACAACCATATGTAATGTTGTATTCCCAAATGAATCTTGAAGATTAGGGTCTGCTCCATTATCAATGAGGTAGTCATATATATCCATGTAGCCAAAACATGCAGCAAATGCCAATGGATATTCTCCATAATATGCATATCCTGTAAAGGTGAAATACTAAGATAAAGTCATTTATCAACTACTGTTAATTCTAACTTAAAGATCTGTAGTCCAACAATGATAAACATATGAGTTCATTATGAGATAATGATACAGTACATTAACACCATACTTCGAATGTATGTATAGATTCTATACTGTTACATTAGTGTTAACTTAAATAGTATTCATTCCTTATTTATAGTATTATTATGTCACAGACATTAGTTTTCTAGGAAAAGACTTAAATTTGTAACATAATCTATGTGGTCATCACACACAATACTGCATAATACTGACCAATGGTTCAGAACAAGATACCAAATACATTAAAATGTTGGGTTATGCCTACAATATCCAACAAAGGAAAGGTCAGATTCTTTCTGTTTTTCTTTTTTATAAAAGTCTTTTCTTATCCATACTATTCCAGGAATCTTTGGACTGAGTTATAAAATAAAATCAAACCTGTAGGGAAAGAGCTCAACACAAGCTGGTAATTCAATTTTAATGTCCAATGTTTATTTATTCATTGTATAGATAAAAACACTAATACAACTGAGTATTAGAAAAAAGCAACATATTAAATTTTGTTATCCAAATAATAAGAATACAAATTTACCGAACAAAAATTTAGGTTCAAGAAAGCATATACTAGATAAAATAAAACAGACAGGTGCTTTGATAGAATTATTGTAAGCATGAAATGATTATAAAACATCAATTAAAAATAATCATCATTCCTTTGAACATTAGTTTGAGATGTGCTACAATATTTTAGCGATACAATAAATTGCCATATCAATGCAGCAGAATAATCCATTAGAAATAGCCTTTCATAAGTAAAACACAATTTCTTACACTCACAAATGAAATAGGTATCCAAAACCTCTAGATGAGTGATTTTGCCTTTGACCCACTGACTAAATTCGCAGATTATATCTGTTTTCAGTTATTTAAAAGTATTGTAATAAATTCTGATGTCAATGGAGATTATGATTCATGTATCTTACCCTCATAGTTTGTTTGATTAGTACGGCCATTTTTCTGATCTTCTGGAAGAAAGAATCGACCAGTAGCCCGCTGGTTGACATAGGCACCATTTGAAACTAAAAGCTTGACTGATTCAAAGTCACCATAAACTGTAGCTAGATGTAAACAACTCTCACCTAAAATAAAAGTCAGTTAAACAAAAAGTACAGTCTATTATTCTTAAAGACCACCAGTGTTAACACACACCACATTGATATCAAGGCATAAAAACAATATTAAGCAAATTCACTTGTCTGTACTTTAATTTCTGAATAATTTCTTTACATTTAGCAGGATTTTGAATAAAAAAACAAACAAAATCAAAACCATCAATAATCAAAACAATGATATTTCAAATTAAAATTTTACACAGATTATAGAGTACTGACATCATCAATGATGTACAGTAAAGGTCATATAACATAATTAGACCACTTTTTCTTGGTCCTAAATTTTTTCCTTCTATATTTCAATGGTCACATGTTCCTATAATGAGACCACCCTGTTTGTACATATTAAGACCAGTTTATTAATTCCATATATCAGGATTTCATATTTTAGTCCAGGTAATACAGTTGGGTTGTTTAAACTTCATATCTAACCCAATTCACATATGTGTTAACACACTCTTTTATTAACATGTAAAAACAAATGGCTTGACACAATTACATTGTTGTAATAAAGGGGTCTATTAGTGTCAATTAACATCGGTTGATTAACAGATGTTGTTGGCAATTATTTGCTCATCTTGATATGAATGTGTTTTTCATAAAAAGAAGCATATGTTTGTGCAAGTTTTTGATGGTTACATAATTTGGCTAATTATTTTCTTTATAATCATCATAATTATGATATTAAAAAAGATTTTCTTTCATTATCATTCTTGCTCTTTTAAATATCTCACTGAATACTGCACAGATTCTTTCAAAATGGAGACATCCAAGGAAAGAATTTGATTTGAAAGAAATGGTTAGGCTGATTAACACTAGTCATAGTAAAAGTCAATGTCCAATGGCTGAAATGTTTCAGTGGCAAGTTTCTGCAGTTTAATATTAATGTTAAAATGATTTCAATTCTATGTTTCTGCCTTTGTAATTTTTTAATATTTATGTAATAATAACATTGGTGAGTTATGACATGACCATCAGTTACTGAATACAAGTCAGGGGACAGTTCATGGAGGTCCATAGGGTGGTCTAAATATCCAAACTTTACAAGGGCAAAGAATAATGACATACATTAAATAGAGAAATATTCTTACTTATAGAAACTGTATTTGTCAAAAAGCACATTTAAGGATTGTACTTTCATTTTACAGTAGAAAAAACATAATGATCTATGTACACAAAACCTTGGGTAATTAAAGGGTGAAATATTATTGCAGGTAAACATATCTTCATGCATATAATAGTTCATGAGATAAAAAACAACTGTAACATTAATGTAAATATATAAGGAACCTAGTAACACTGAGGAAACCTTATGACAATTAGTAACTTAGTGATAATTAATAAAACCATGGTAACAATAAAAACCTATAGTTACAAGTGGTTCCCAAGGCTGGTATAAATAAGGAACCCAGATCTCATTCTGAACCTAGTAACTATTAGGAATCTGGTATTAATTCTGAAACCAGTAACAATTAAGAGCTTAGTAACAGTTAAGAGACAATTGGGAACTTAGTAACAATTAGGAGACAATTAGGAACCTAGTAACAATTAAGAGACATTTAGCAACCTAGTAACAATTAGGAATCTGGTATTGATTCTGAACCTAGAAATAAGGATCCATTAGAAAGGCAGGCCTGATATAAATGCGCTCTAATGGACCGGATGCTCATTTTAATGTGAAAGAACTAAAACTTATTTATTTTCAGTCATCACCTTTCCACTAAATACATAATAAAATCAAATCACATTTTAAAAACATAAAGGCTCGGTTAGTATTAATCAATAATTATCGGTATATGAAACAAATATAGCTATACATTGTACAGTCATTCATCCTGTTTTAATCAACTAAATCTGAACCCTTCACTTTCATTTTAAATGAAAGCATGGTCGTTAATGGTCAAACAGGAAATGTATAATTATGTAACAAAACAAAACGCTTAATGTGAGGTAAATAATGTACCAAAAGAAATGTAAATACCCTGTGATATGGTCTATACTTGTTCCTGGTGGTGATCAATAATCAAATTAATGACATTTTTGATACATATTTTTGAAGGTCATAACTTCTTGATATTTTTTGGTTGCTGAGTTAGAGTTACACCAACAATAAGGGTCACACAGTAACTTTTCCAAATTATGATGGAGGAGCAAAACCCCAGACATACATATAGATTCACCAACCTACCATCAGCTCTTTATAGTTACAAATTTGCAGAAATCCTGGTTAATAAAGTCCATACTTTGCATTCAGACAATATTTTGACCTTTGCTGACAGGTTAAACTGTAATTTTATTTTACACACTAACATTTTAAAGTCCATTTCAAGAATGGTTGGCACATGTACATCAAATGACTTTGTATTCTTATGAAATATTTCAAATATCAGTTCATTAGAACCCTGATCTTGTAATTAACTTACCACAGAGAATCATATCAGGTTTTAAAATTGTAGATTCAAATATTTGCATATTAGGATAATAATTAGGTTCAAGGTCAGTGTGACTTTGGTCCTTGACCTCTTGACCCACTGATTGAAGGAATGTAAACCAATCACCATAATTTATTCAGTCGGAGCATTATGTGTCCAATCTCTATTCACATCTCTGTGAACGTCTCAGCTTTTTACAAGATTCTTGTAAAACACAAATGGTACAAAATTTACGACTGAGTGAAACAATTTCTTTCACACAATACATTCAAAACAAAGATGTTATAATTTATCCAAAAATCAGAGAATTATTTTATTTCTCAAGTGCACTATTTCCGAACAGAGAGTGTTTACTTTTGGTAATTAGGTCAAAAAGTTAAATCATTTAACATGGAAAAAAACACAAATGTCAAAGGTAATCGCAAAAATTATGACAACAAATTTACATTTAGAGATAACGAAAGTGTGATTTTGTGTATCAGATGGAAACCAAACAGGACTTGGATACATGTTTTTGAACTATTTTCCAGACATTGACAGAGATGTATGTGTTGGATAACGAATAACAATTTGGGGTAGAGATTGCTATGGGCAAGCACACTTTTACTGACCTCTAAATTAAAAGGAATCACATGCTGGAAGTCGGAAGTCATTCCATGAAATGCTTAAGTCATTTTGACACAACTATTTATTTAAATTATATAGTTCAACTGTAAGGTCAATTCTTAAAACTTCATATAGAATATCTGCATGGTATAAGTCTACAAGAAGAAAATACAACAGAAGTACAAAATTAATGTTTTTTAAATTGTTAACAGTGCATTGGGTTTCAATAAGCATTGTATCCAGAGGTTCCATATAACAGAGTAACAATATATGTTAAATGAGGTCGGAGTTTTCCATTCTTTGTTAATATTTGTCGACACACTTGAGAGAGGTTGATGTTCACTGGTCCATTGTTAAACCTTATAACACAATGAGCCAAAACGAAGTTTGTTCAATACAACTATTGATATAATTGATGAGTCTTGATATACTAGATCATATTTTAACTCCCACCACATTAGAACATCCAGCAATTCAGTGATATTTCTATTGACTTTTACACTGCAATTAGTCAAAAAATAGCCAGTTTCTAAACTAATAACCATTAAAAGGGCTGTGTTCTTAATTAAAAAGGCATTTGTTTGCAATCACATGACTGACCTAAATGGTGTAAAGTAAAAGTTGATGACCTAAATGTCTATGTATCATCAATATTTTGTTGAATATGTAGAGAATTTTCATTTCAATTTTTAAAATACTAGAAGTATTATCATCAATGTAATTTGTAATAGTTGGAATAAGATGCATGATGATATTTAAATGACTGTATATTTCACAGCATGTTAATAACTGTGAATGTTAGTATAATTAATATGGTAATTATTTTTCAATTTATCATAAACACATAACATTGTTTATAATTCATTATTTTCATACCTATCATTTTATTCGTCACTTTATTATTTTACTATCATTTATTATTATCAGTATTGTAAAACATACTATTTATTATATGGATTTCATCAATTTTAGAGAAGTGACCAATAGTAGCAGGTGTGTAGAAATTTTTTCATGAAGCCAGTAGGCTACTAAAAGTAGAGGGCATCTTTGATGCATTAAATTTGTGGTCTTATTATTTTTCACATTTATTACATACAGTAGGACATGGTTATAGTGAATTCCTAGAGACCAGCATAATTAGTCTCTACATCCATATTTCACGGTATCCATTACACTGAAATAAAGAAATGTATGTCTAGGAGAAGTCATTTCTTCACTGTATCAAATTCTTCACTAAATCCAAATTCACTATAACCATGTCATGCTGTATTCTGGTTTCTATATACAAACCATAGTATTCATCAGCTTCATAAAAGTCCAAGGCCAGCTTGGGGTACATATTGAGCAATATTTTGGCAGTTTCTACATGCTCTGCACTGTCCATTAGGTATAACAGATGAAGCGGGGTCTCTCCAACACCTCCTCGTTTATCAAGATCCCAGCATCCCTCATGTGTAGACCTTTTATTAAAACTATTCTTTTCTGCTTCATCAAACTCAGAAACAAGTTCTTCGTCACTTTTTGTTTCCATGATAATTGATCCCTGAATTATAAGTAGAAGCATTATTCACTACTATGAAATATCATTCATATAATCAATCATTAACAATGAAACTGGCACTGTTTGAAAAGAAAAAATGCATCATACAAAAGAAGAGTCACTGTGTAGGAAATTTATTTTTTATATTCATAATACTTGGGTATTTGTGGGAAAAAATAGTGAACATCAAATTAATTAAAACAAAGTGGTTGGAAAAAATACCAGATACATCATAATTGAAAAAAAAAATTAAAAAGTCAACAAAATATATTAGAAATAAAATCCTTGAAAAAAGGATGAAAATGTGTCAGAAATATTAAGCTTAAAAAACATAAAAAGTCAACAACAAAGTATGTCAGAATTATCATAAAATCATTTCATCGTGTTGGTAATAATTTTTTCCATACACCAAGATTCATTTTAGATCAATAGAATAAACTTGTGTGTGTGGATTTAGTCATGAAAGGATCAAAATTACCATAAGATTATGTGATAGAATAAAGTTCTGATAATTTATACCTTGATAACATGGTGTTTGTGCAGGTAATTATAATCAGAAAATATTGAGAAATAAAGAGATATTTTCTTATGATTTGATATGAGTATGTTACATATGGTTAGATGGGAAGTATCTTCAAGGAATGGTGCATAATGTCAACATCTGCCATGCGACATTTTCAAATTTCAAAATTTCTGACAGGATTTCAACAGTTTGGCATTTCAAATGGTTTATCAAACTTCTTAAGACATACTTGCATCAAAAATTACATATAAAATTATTTACAATTACGCTATGGACTTGAAATCAAATTAATCATAAAAATCAATTTTTTTTAAGTTAAATTAGTTAATTCAGCCACAGCAATCAAAACAAGTCAACCATTTTTCATAACAACACAAAAAGCAGTTCCTTTATTAATCTGTCATTTGGCTAAAGAGGATGAATTACATCATCAATAATCCACAAATAATTTGACCAAGTAAGAAATTTCTTATACTCTTAGATATAAATCCAAATAATCTCACAGGTATGAAAAACAGATTAATCACTTTAAAAAATGGCAATCTACTCTTGTTGATTAGCACTACACTGGCTTAATAAGGTTAAAAAGTACCTCAAAGATCAACAAATGTCACATCAAATTAAAGAAGTATTTTTTTCCAATTATGATAATAAGGTTACAACCTGACTAAAAAACAAACTTGACAAACATACCACGAAAAATCTATGTATAGACACAGAATACTCAATCATAATTCAAAACTTCACCAAATCCTCAGACCTAAAATTTTGACTTGCCCCAGAAAATGATTTTTTTGTCAATTGTTATACAGTAGTCTCATAGGCATGATGTAAATGCTAAAAGTTGAAAAAGAATTTGACAGTGTTAAATATATTTAATGGTTCATTATTTAATGATGTACCTTAGAATGCTCTAAGAATACTTGTAGAATTAACATATATATCATAATAATTAATAATGACATTAACTATTTTTGGCCAAACAAAAATGCTGCCCATCAAAATTTATCATGAGGCTTAATAGAACAAGATTTTAACAGTTGAATCAAATGATTTTTACAACTTAAGCTATGTGTATTCCTTCCATTTAAAAAAAAATACAAACTTTCAGATTCAACTTCACGAAGACCAGGACACAAAAGGAAAAAGGATTTTTTAAATGTGGCCCAAAGTTATAAAGTTCTCTACCCTTTAATCGAACATTACTCATAGAAAACAATTTGTCTTAATTTATAACAAATTATCATTATTGTATGTTTATATTGGATGGCATCCAACTTCATGTGTTGAAATTGGGTGATACTTGAAACCATACATTCCAGTATCTGATGTATTGATATATTGGTTCGATTTATTTCAAGTCTTTTGGAATGTTGTCATTAGGGGAAAGCACAGTTACAGTCCTTCTCTGATTATCCTCAGTTTGTGAATATTTATGCCTCATTTAAGTTGAAAAGTACAACAAATGGTTCTTATGAATATACCTACAAATCTGTAAGTTCTCATTGGTGAGGTGTTAAGTGTCACTTTTAATATCATGAGCAAACTCCACAAGAAAAGAGACTAAGCATAAAATAGTGGCAAAGAAATAAAAGAGTCAGTTGAGACCTTTTAAAAGTGAAATGTGAATGGTTAACCCAAGCACATGTTTTTAACGACAGTATCCAGTATTCGGGCATGAAAACAAATCCATGAATGCCAGCTACTGTTATCAAATAATATCTTTTCATAGACCTAAAGTTCAGACAGAAATAAAACTGACATTTGTTGTACATAAAATTATTGTGACAAGTAGTAAAATTATTGTAGAATGTATGGACATAAAATCTTTTAAATATTATCAAATACATATAAAATCACGAAATTCCAAATCATCCCCTTAGCCTTACTTGTAATTATCTGTTGTGAATGTCAATATTGACACTTTGGAGGCATAAATAAATCAATTATCTATGATTTGTCATGGTGAAGGTTATATTAAAATCAATGAATGTTAAAGAAGAGATATTATCTATAAATTAACAATGATATAAATGCTTTGTATTTTGAAAAAAAGCCTCTAATAAATTCCTGACATAGTTCTAATAAAACCAATACCATTTATAATTTTAATTTAATGTGTACGATGTTTGTGACATTAATTTTTATTTCAGATCTTGCATCAAATAAACCAAGAATAATGCATACTGGTGGCTAGTTAAACAGGGGTTGAAATAAGATCAAATTATTGTGTACAGGTTAAATCTTAACATGTATAAAGAGATTAAAATAACATGAAATATTAAAAATAGTACACTTGTTACAGGGTCACTCAACAGAATTAAATCTACCTGAAGTACATCAGGATTAAGACGAGTTAAGTACATTGGCTTTGTAAGTAACTTAGTGTTTGCCCTACATTTTAAGTCAATGAGGGGGCTCCTATTTTCAAATTTTCTCATTTCTAGTCCATTAAGAAGGTTACTTATTTATGAAGAATGTTCTTCACAATTAAGTTATGTGATTGGCATATGATTGACTAAGTCGTTTATTCATTAGTTTACTCAGAAATTTCTTCAGAAGTATGTAACCACAGCTACACTCTGCTTGCTTAGGTTAATCAATTTTGAAGAATTTTCTAAATAAGCACACATATACAAAGCACCCTAACATACCTAATATGATTTCAAGATCAGAACATACCACAAAGATAGCAAATAGAACAGTAGTGCTGATGGATAGGTCTTTTGTTAGTTGAGATAAGAAATTTATATTGTGCATAACCACTATGATATCTCCAATTAAAAACATCAAAATAGTTACATTTCCTTGACGCACAGAGTCAATTTGTAAAGGAAGTCTTTCAATCAAAATTAAAACTGGTGACTGCAAACAAAAGAGTATCAGCTGATGTTTTGTACATTGTCAAGAACTGAATTTATCAGTAAACTCATGGGGTACCCTCTATTGGTCTTCTTTTATCTTGCCACAGCAGATTCTGAACTAAAGTGGCAAGTACCTGTTTATAGCTATATACACATTGATTTTCTCAATCAGCAAATGGTTAAAGTATTGATCTGGTGTTTAAACAATTCCTCCCAGTCAAAGATAAAAGTATTCTGTAATTTAAGTTTACTATGGGTAGCAACAATGATTTTATGCCTGTTTACCTTGAAATGATAAATGAACTCTTCCAGTTAATGAAATGAATCATTCAACAAATAGATAAAAGGGGTGAAATGCTTTTAAGCTGAACCCATGTCAAAGATGGAACTTCAAACATATCTGTTGTATGTATATACTTGTTTAAATGGAGAAAACGTACATTATTATTTTATATTATTTTCAATAATAGTTCAATCATACCAAGATGGATCAATTCTGTATTCAATAGATATGGGAAATAAACAATTAGTATAGTTAAAGCAACAGTAATTTAAAGAGATTGGATAGTTAAAAATTTAGTATTAGGCTATTATTGAGAAACGTTTGTTTAGCATAACCTGAAAGAAATAAGATGGAATGGTAAAGATTAAATTATGTTCTTCTGGAAATCCAGAATCATAAATGGTCAGCAGGTGAAACAATTCCACTCAGAGTTCTTCAAAATGTTGAGTATTGATCAGTCACATTCTGGAGAGTATAAATTGGATGATGCAAAAACAAAGCAATTTTAACCATAATCCTTTAAACTGTTATTCCATTTATCACATTAAAGTAACAATTATTCCATTCCTAGTACTAGGATTTGAAGTTCTATCAGTATGCAGACATTACATACATTCTCAGACCGTACATTGTTTCTAGGAGAACCAGAAAAAAGATTTATGTTTAATTTTACGAAATTTACGAAGTTCCTAAGTGCTGTGTAACTCTGAATGAGAAGGGAAAATACTGTAATCGAGTTAATTTTAGTAGGTAATAAATAAATCATCTGTTAATACGATGAAACTCTTTATTAAATTACATATGAATCATTCACAGAGAAATATCATATAGACAAAATATTTAATTATTTAACAATTTTAAAACTCAACAATTTCTAGGTTTTTCCGGTTCTGATAATTAATCGCTCTGAATTATAATAATTCAAATAATCTACAGTGATTTACATTAAAACTTACAAACTTAACCTTACAAATCTAGTTTCTGTTAGACGGATATTATGCATAGTAATAATTGTGTTTAAATATGAAGTTAGGTTGGCTCAGAAAATGTGCTGTACCAAAACAATGAATATTTAGCGCTTTATTTATTGATTCTGGTAACAGTTCTATTAATTCCATGTAACAGTATTTAACTGATCAAACATGTGCTTTAAATAGTAATAAAATACAATTAACATGGACAAGAGGAGACATAATGTTTCTTTGAATGTCTTGAGAAAAAATTTAAGTGCATGCAATATGAATTTTCAAAGAATCTGTTCTAGTACATAACTGTTTTACACAGAACAAGTAACTCACTTAACAGCAGTTAAAGAGGAGACTATTCAGCAATGACTCATGACATTTACTTAATAATGATTCTTGTGATCTACAGCTCAGCTGTGGAGAAAATCTACCTACATATACATATATACAGAAAGAGGCGGAGAGGGAGGGAGAGCCTTTATTTCATTGTCTCATTGAAATTTCTTCAATGCCAATGGATATCTTTCTCTCTTTAAGAAGAAACATGAGAAAGATGTTTGATTCACATGGTAGAATTGAAAGCATAGAAATACAGATCATATTTCCTGTTAATAAAAACACAGATGGAGTAAGGAATTTTTATAAATGCATGATTATTGTGACATTTTTGTTCAAATATTCGGGGAACATGAGGACCATACAAGTTCTAAGACAAACACTATAAAGTGCACAACAATTGTTCAGAAAAATGTGTACATATAAACTTTTCTCACATAAAACATTGTCCAAACTTCCATAACAGGTTGCTTTAATGTTTTGGGAACCTGAACCAAGCCAATTGTTGGGAATTATTGTTTTTTTTTAATTGTTGGCATTTTATAACTACAATTTAAAAAAAACATTTTGGTTTCTATTTTAGTTTTGGATGTCGTTTGTGACAAAAACTCTTAAATTTAGTAATTTCTAAGCAATACAAAAAAACATATTCATCAGATGTTTCCATTACAAATCAAAACTTTTCCAGGCATTTCACCACAAATCTCACCTTGTCCAGTTCTCAGTTCTTCAAACTTAAAGTGAATTATGTTCATTTATCATAGTGGGAAAGTGCAAAAACAATAACCAGTCTAGGAACCCAGCAAAGTTACCAGTAAAATCTGGTTAAATGTTTTGGTTAGTATGAAAACCAAAGGAATGCGGTCTGTTATAAAAAAATGTAAAATAAAGGCAAATTATCAACAGTGCCTACACAGCTTAACTGCTTTGTGTTGATAAAAGATTAAAAAAAAACATGGAAAATATGAACCTAAGTTCCTTAATATCTTGAGAAATTACACTGTAGGTAAATTGGATTATTCTTACCGTTCGTTTAGCTTGACAATTTCTCTGCCACTTGATATAGTCAATTTTCTCAAGAGTTTTGCCTTTTCCTTCATTATATAAATATGGGAGAATTTCCCTTCTGGCTATTTCCTGTACAGCTACCACACCACCCTTACGATATGCTTCTACAAGTTTGCCACCACGATTGAGATCGGCAAATTTATACATTGGGTTACGTTCAACTTCCTTATTCTGCTCCTGCCAGGCAGAGTCAGGGTCCTCAGTTGGACCCCTTCTTAGTATATTTCCCATGATCTTAAATCATTGATTTTGATGCTGAAACAAAACTAATCAATGAATAGTATGTTTATAATCCACAATAATTCATATTTAACTTGTTGTGTTGTGTTCAGTTTCAGTGGAACAGAAACACAACAAAAACATTCTGGTATGATTCAGATCACTTTAAATCACAGTTCAACTCATTGTAACATTTGGCATTTTTACTGGTATTATAATCACATTATTTCAACCAAACTTATCACAAATTCATAAATCCATTTTAGGTGCTTATCAAAATTGTTTAACTTCTCCATAGCTTAAGAACACTTTAATTCCCTGAATAACAATAAAGAACTAGGAGATTTGGAATACTTCCACCGATTAAATAACCATAAGCCAATCACAATGTTCTATGCTTTGATCACTATAAACACTTTATTCACCACAAACCTTCATGTCTTCGTCATTGATGTCCAATACAATATCTGAAATAGAGACAGTGAGAGAAAAGGTAAATATTGAACGTTAACTGGGCACTGATTCAGATATAGAATACAGTCTTACAGATTTTAAACATTGCATCAATGGAGATTATTGGAACAAAATGATCATGTAACACCAATATGATATAAAAAGTAATTAAAAATACAAAAATACAGAACTATCAGCATATTGCTTTGACAGACTTTATAGGGTATGTGTAACAATTTCTGCATTAAAATACAGGAATTAAAAGGTCACAGAAAAATTACACCAGAGATTTTAAGAGTAGTATTTTATTACAGTATTACTGATATGGGCACATTGGAACCTTCCTAATCTGAAAACCTCTTACCCAAAGTTCTCTCTAATCTGAACATATCTACTGGTCCTTAGTTGTTCCTATGATTTTATTGTGAAGTTAACCTCTGAAATTCGGAAACTTTCTATTCCCTCCCCCAAAAAGTAAATTTTATATATTTTAAGAGAACAGTATTTTACATATCAGACCCAAACATAAATTTTCAGAAAAAATGTTTGCTTTAAGAACACCTGGCTTCGGAGTCTGGGATGTGTTAACCTAGCTCATTAAGAAGGTGCCAATAAACAAAATTGGGAGTAAGAAAAGAAGGACATTATGCTTAACAATGTCTGAGCATAAGATAAGAACAACTGTGAAAATCCTTTTACTGTTGTCATTCCTTCTAAAGACTTAAAAATAAACATCCAGTAAGTGTACAGTGACAACTATCATTCATGCTTTGAAATGACTTCTTGTATTTAGTCAGTAGTAACTGGTTTAATTTTTTAAACAGGATGACCCAATAAAGTTTTGATTTATATTATGTTCTTAATGATAAAACACCACCAGACAAGGCCATTTTATGAGTCACGTAAGGATACATTATAAACAGCCCTTCTCAACTGATTCATGAAATGGGCTGATTTTTTTATATTTTCAAAAACCTTTGATTAAAAATATTCTCTATCAATCAAAAGTACTACTATAGTTGATCTACCTAGCTATTTATTTTTATAACTTTTGTAAAATTCATGTACATAAAAAATGTAACGAGAACGTTTCATGTAAAATACATGAATCCTGTGATGACAGAACAACTAAAAATTTCTATTTTGGATGTAAAAACAAGTCTCTTAAACACAAAAGTTTACAGAAAATTTAAGTGTTCTTCCAGTACTCAATCAAGAGTGGCATTTACTGACAATACAGTCAAACTTGTATTTATGGCAACCTCCAAATAAAGACCACCCTGTGAATAAAGGCCATTCTTCGAAAAACCATCACTGATTAATTAGAACAAGTGACCTCCAATTAAAGGCCACCTGTCAATAAAGACTAATGTCTTTCCCAATGGTGGCCTTAGTTCAAAGGTTTGATTATACTTTAAAATGATGTAACAAAGCATTGACACTAGCTGGGGGGAAAAAGTATTTTAAAATGAAGACGTTTCATTTGCTGATTCAAACATTTTTCTAGGTCCAAAAACAAGTTCAGAACAGAGATGTTCCACTGTGCTAATGATATGTTTATGTTTCGCTTTGGCCAACACAATTTACAACCCATAAAATAACTGAAGATGAGGTTTCAATACAAATTATCATTCAATAAATTTATCGTATTCCTACATTTGCCAACATCATATTGGTCAGAATTTTTCCCTTAAATAATATTAATGAATCACAATAAAGTTTATTTCTTAAGTACAGCAAACAAAATCATTTTTTAGGTATAAGATACCAAAAAGTAGGCCTGTTCAGCACAATTATTGGAAGCAATTAGTGGACAATTTGGAGGCATTAGTTTTGCTGGAAAACCTGCGTTCAGTAAGTATTGAATGTCAATATTGATAAACAGACCAATATCACTATGGAATAAAGTGAGCCAGGGGCAAGTAACTCTGTAACAGATTTTAATAACCCTGATACTGAGTCACTCATTGTTTCAAAAGTGAAATTTCAAAGTCATTATAAAAATTCAGAAAAAGTGAACTGTTTCAAAAATCTAATCATGAGACACATTTTTAGTAGGCTTTTTCATAAAGCATACAATCCAACATGATATTACTTGCCTAAAAAGGTACTATCAGTTCAGACAACAAATAGACAAGTTAAGAAGGTAGTATTTTGGGGAAGGTGAGACTTTCTTGTGTCTTTTTTCTAGGAATCATATTCTTGTCTATATCCAACAAATAGGACTACATTTTTTGAAATGTCAATGAATGTTCATTCAAAATGTATGTTTGAATAATCAAATAATGACTGGGAATTTAAATACTAAAGTAATGTTGAATGAACGGTCTAAACAATCCTCACATATTGTTAAAGGAGTGAGAAAATGAAAACCTCAGATAATAATAAGTTTTTTCAATTAATTATGCAATAATATCTGTCACCACTCATCTTCTTTACATACAACCAAATCTAAAATATATTGTCATAAATGATCTTCTTTAAAAAAACATACAATTAAAGCACTTAAGGCTCCTCCATGTTATAAAATTACATGCTGATCCTCACATATATTATTTTCCTGCAAGTGTAAAATATACTTATATTCAAGTTGCCCTTATTTGTAATTATGCTTACATACTTAAAGTAATTAAAGATTTTGTGCTATTACAGGCCAATCCAGAAGGCATAAACATGGTATACAATTTTAGATATTTCACAAATCTATTATAAGAATCATTTAAATTTTTTAAAACACAACTAAATTGAATTTCAAGTTTGATAAAAAGAAATTGACCATGACACTTTTGTGTTAAGACAAGCGAATCAAAGTCTAAGCAATACGTACATTGAACTGTCACCATCACATCATTTATTATTAACTAATTTGAAGATGCAGTTCATTTACATGTATTGATAAAATCTGTCCTACTTCTATTAAGTAGAAACTACCAATAAAAAAAGACGCTGCATCATCTTCCAAAAAGTACATCTATACATGTACTTTTTACAGTGTATTTGATTTATTCTTAGTTTTTTTTTGCAAGATGTAAAACAATGAACAGAACTTTATAAACAGAGAGCAACACAGTTTGCATTGTAACTGTTAATGTTTCAAGTTTGATGTTAAATATGAAGAATATCAAGTTACACATAGCAAAACACTTATAAAACCATTATATCTCTTTTTTAAGCTAGACGAATCTGGGATATGTTTATCATTTTGAGGTTAAAATCTTACTCAGTTGAGTATCTTCTTCTATATTTCTTAACAAAATAAGTATCCTAGGTGATGTTCAGCTATACTACATAAGCATCAAGTTACTTATTTTCTTCTTTGTGTTGACAAAAATCAGATAAACCTGCATAGAGCTGAGTATTTCCTTATTTTGCTCTGTAATACTGCTTAGAAATATAAACAGCTGGTACACACTGCAGACATAATAGTACTTGAACCCAATAAATTCATGAAAAAACTAACAAGTAAGTCACATAAAATATTCCTAATCTACATTACTACACAATCTACATCAATCAATTGTGGACGAAATCTTAATTTCTGACAAGTCTAAACACTGTTTTATCTTATTTTTTCTTTCAGTTGCAATCTGTACAAATTGTGAGCTTTGTCAACGAGTACAATCTTCGGTCAACTTAGCTGATTTATTTTCTTTCACATAATAATCTTGTTAGCTTAATCTTTAGGCGAAGATAATTTGTAAAGTGGAGAGCACTTGTTCACCCAATCTGTTTACAATTATTCCCTCATTTTAAATCCTTCAGTGTTTATTTTAAAATAAATATTTCTGTAGTTAGTACTGGATACAAGGACACTAATACCCCACAGAATACTTTCATAAATGGACATCAAGTAATCAGATATCAATACAACATGTAAACGAAGCCAAAATTTTATATAATGCATTACATGGTCAAACTGACATGAAGATTGGCCAATTTTTCTAAAAGAAAATGTAACATTTATACTTTTGCAACGCTTATATACGAGGGTCTGTCAAAAATAAGAGAAAGTTGTTTAATATATTCCTTGACTCAGTCGACACATATCATGTACATATTAGCCTTTTCTATGTTAGTGTTTGAGAAAACTGACTTGATGACTTGACTTTGAACTTTGTACAAGAATTAAATTCTAGAAGAAACAACATTTTGTAAAAGCTTCACTCTGAAAAGCACACTTCAGCAACTGATGGAATCATTCCTAAGAAAGATGCATAATGTGTGATGGACAAACAACTTGTGACAAGATTGCTCCTCACAGAGATTAGAATCATTCACAGATAGGGTTGTACTAAATTAACAAAGCATTTGCAAATGAGAAAGATTGCTGCATGCTGGGTGCCACATAGTCACAAAGTGAGTAAGACCAGATGCTGAGATTATCAGATCAGTCATGAACCACTCAAAAGATATACCATTGAGTGTGAAACTGAGCAATAATTTTATAATATAATAGCAATCATCGAAATGTTGGTCAGGTCCTTTGAACTTGATTTGAAGCACCACGTAGTGGATGGCATACTCCAAAGTCACTGAGACCTATATGTTAATGATCTTATGGTATCAGTGAAGCATTAACCACACAAACAAATACAGCTTAGCAAACATACCACTGCATATATCAGGACATAGAATTGTTTTTTATTGTTGGCCCAAATGAAAAAGTCTCCTAATTATCTATATAATAATATGTTACAATTAAAATATATCCTATTCAAACAACTGTTCAGGTAAGAGATAATTTCTTATATCAAAATTATACATAAAAAAAGAGAAATGTTGCATCTCTTACTGGTAATAGACAATTTTCCAAACTGTAGATATTACAACACAGCATCATACACAGCATCATTCCAGCTGATTTGTTTTAATGCATATTTCATTCTATTTCAACATTACTGCAATGTATCCATATTACTATGTTCTGAAATAAATGTTAAACATTGTACAAAGTTCAAAAGATTTCTCAATTATGGAAAAGTAAATACAAGAGTTACTTGAAAATTAAACATAAATTTGGTGTATTGTAATTCAATAACTCACTATGTAATAATGAATTAACATAAGTCATAGAGTTAGTTGTGTCAATTTAGACTGGTTAAAGATAATTAAAAACTTAATTGATTCTTTCCACTTGATTCATGAAAGAACTTTAAAAATACAATAATAACATGTTATAATAATTCAAATTCATACTGATAAAGAAGAACATAATTATGGGACCTGCATGGGCACATGCTGACTGAAAGCCTAGATTTGAGGCTATCAGATATATAAAACATGCAATTGATCTGATCCCATTCAAATATCAATTTTTAAAAACTAATCCAGTCAGCTATGATAAAATGATAAAATATCCTGTTTTTTTACACAATTAATGAATAATATTTATCTAACCTTTCCTAAAAGAAATACAATATTTTAATGAAGTCAATCAAAATAAGTTTAGAACAAAGATAAGATAATAGCTAATGACAGCTATGTCTTTCCATAAGAAATATCAAAATTGAATTCTTGATCAGCCAATCAGATATGTCAGTTTTAAGACTGGTATCTGAGCCCTTTGTTGAAATCTCGAGAGTAAAACATTTTATGCTATAACAGGAGTTGAAAGTCTTATGATATAAAAATCCTGAGACGGAAACATGGGAACTGCACAAAAAACATTCCTAAAATACTAAAAAACCCTTGCGTTATAAATTAACTAATTGTGATTTCTACATTTGTCATAAAGTTTCTAATTAGTGAAGTAGAATAAAGTAGTTTTGAATATGGACAGGAAGACCTGATATTGACCAACAACATAGGATGGCCATATGTAAACAGAACCAGGAGGTCACATTTATCAGATTGAATGGAAACAAGTCATTGAAACAGTTCACAGACATTAAGGATAATCAATAGTATACTATAATATGAATTGTCTTCATAAAGAATACTCAAGTGTATATTTCAACTCAATTAAAAAACCATATACCAAGTATACACAAATTATCAATGCATAGGCCAGGAAATTTTAACAACCTTTTCAAATAGAGACAGAATCCATGTTTTAGTATCAAATTGTACTTTAATTAAACAAATATATCATGATATGGATCCGCAGTGTCAAAGATAGTCTATGACTTT
Organism: Lutraria rhynchaena; assembly: GCA_008271625.1. Classification (NCBI taxonomy): domain Eukaryota; kingdom Metazoa; phylum Mollusca; class Bivalvia; order Venerida; family Mactridae; genus Lutraria; species Lutraria rhynchaena. The sequence goes on along the minus strand of VIBL01000154.1, from coordinate 278,592 downwards.
TCAATTCTTGACCCCAGTAACCTTGACGATCAATTACTGATCAAAGCAATTACTTCTGAAGTATAACAGATTGAAACCCATTGACTGTAGCAAGAGAAAACTGAACATAGTGACATTTATGTTCGACCTTTTGATAAAAAAACTGGGAATCATATACATACCATAAGTAATATTGTTAACATGGATGGACACAGAAATATGAACATTACAGTACATTACACAGAAATTCAGCAGAAACTAATGAGCCATTAAAACTTTGACCCATCATCTCAAAAATGATTATATGGGATATCAACACTGTTAAAGGCTGAAATACCAAGTATTCTCCATGCACTATTCCAAACATGTTAAAAAATTGTATCACAATTTAACATAATAAAAAAAATGTGCACAAAGTTACTAATCAAAAACAATATGGCTGACTAACCAAAAGACAAAACCAATTACAATATACCCCTCACTTAATGAACTTTACATCAACACAAAAATGGGTATAGCTTAGTATAGGTACCCCATTATCTCACCATGTCTTCTCTTGAAGAATGAATCACTCCATTGAAATTTATTATGAGTAAACATAGAACATAAATAAACAGAGATTTCATTACTGTAACTGAGAAGGGACAATTAAACTTTCTCAGTGTATTTTAAGGAACAAAACCTTCTCTACATACATTTGCTTTCTTCTTTTCAAAGACTAAATGTTTTCAAGTTCTCTATTTTAATAGAACAGATCAAACAATCAATGAACACCTGCCTTACAAATACTTGGATCAATATCAGAATGATCCATGGCAGATAAATGAAACAACACAACATTTCATTGCTTGCTGCAATTGTTTTGGTATTGATACAATCTTGTTAGTGGAGCAGTCTTTATTATTATATACTTTTAGCAAGTCTTTCTGTATTTGTTTCACCAAATGGTACCATAAATTTGTAAGAAAAAAAGTTAGAAAAAAGCCGTAGTGGAATTCAACCCAGAAAAAACATAACAAACTGGGTTTGAATATAATTAACATGAATAAATCACACCAAACATGTGATGAGCAAGACATACATTATAATCAGTTCTACATTTGAGTTATGATTAACAAAATTTTGAGCCAATAACTAAAATTTAACGCCCATTTTCTTTGACCACAATGACTGGTGTTGGTATTTACTTGAATAGAACAATCATAATGTGTCCCTAAACATTTGCAGCTTGGCGACAACAAACATCAGATCCAATCAAACTACAATTAAGCCATGGTCGATGGTCCACATTCACTTTAGTCCTTTAATGGTATGATACAAACAGTTTGTCTCCAGTTTATCGACTGAGCAGTAAATATTTTCATATCAACAAACCAATATTCAAGTCAGCGCTAATTAACGTGATCACATACTGAGTTTTCAACACTGATTTTATTGGTTTGGTGAAACAGTTACTATGAACAGACATTTACCTCTAGCATTCACCAAAGCAATTTAGTAGAAAATTGGATTACTGCAGTAAAGGCAATCAAATATAAACATTGATTTTCTTAGTTTTTATTCTAAATGTAAATGATACATGCCAGATATAAGTGCTGTATAACTTAAGGAGAAACATAGGATACCTTACAAAACAAACATAATAACATTTGCTTTTCAATACCAAAATATCGTAGAAAGTTGATAAATAAAAAACAACACATGAAATTCTCAATTTCCTAAAACAGAAGCTGCCCTTGAAATAGCTAACACTCAATTTTCAGACCTCAAACACTGTAGCTCGTACACATACACATTCAAAATAAAATGGACAATGATGTAGAAATGCATAAAAATACTTCATAATTATGAGTCAAGGGCACATATCTCACTATCAGGTCACCTCTGGAACATAGGGGGCCAGCATGTTGAGGGGAAGGTGTATAATGGTGTATTAAGGCTTAAAACTGCCACATGGACCCAAAACACATTTACCAAATACACACATATACAAGGGTTACGACTTCAGAAATGACAGTTTCTGCACCAAGTTTATTTATCACTATGTAACTTTTCAGAAATTACTCAAATTTACAATATCTGGCCTCTGCAGATAGCTAATACATTATACTACACATAACCAATGAGCACATTGTCCAATGCAAAACAGTGAAGCAGATATTTCATCTTTCCAATTGTTGCATTGACTGAAACTGAAAATATTATGAATCAATGACCTTTACCCCATAAATGTTTGAAAGCAGATGTTTCATTGGCTGAAGTTAACATAATTATAATGGCGTAGCGAGGTGGAAATCTTTGATGGTGGACTTTGCTTGGTGTTTCCGCATCTAAAATCAGACCTGTAAGGGCAGTGATTTGACTTTTTGACTGACATAAGAATGGCAGTGAGATGATTATTTTAATAATATAAAAGTGACTGGTATCCAGCAATATTACAGGAAATGTATCAAGGCATGAGGAGAATTTTTTGAGAAGCTCTGAGTGAAACATGACGTTAAGTATTTTGGAAAATGATGCAGTAAGTGCTCTGCAGGTTGGACCATGCAGGACAAGTTACCTTGTTTTTCCTTGTTACCTATCACTGCATAGTGTAAAATACTAGTACAGTATTCTGTGCAAGATCAAAGTTTGAAATTTTAGTATTGCTTATTTAATCACTGGAACAGAAGTCTGAGTAACACGGTTTGGCAATAGTATGTTTGTTACCTATTGTTCTGGGTACAGGTCGTACTTCTACATTCTTCATACAATATTAAATATATTTTAAATTACAAAAAATATAGCACCATAACTAATTTGTATTCAAATATAAATAAGAAATTAAAACTTTTAAAGCCAAAGAATACAGGAGATTAAATAAAAGACTTAAATAAAATAAGATAAATAACTGAAGTAATTGTAAAGCAAACATGAATGTATAAATCTTTCAATTCTTTACTTAACTCAATTACATAATGAAAATGAATATACTAATAGAGAATATAATTTCTCAATGAAACTTCATGCCATCTCAAATGTTCAATGCACAAATCAAAATGTCAGGTAAGGGTTGAAAAAAAAGGTTTGTTTCCAGTTACCCGGCTGACCCAGTATTTTACCTGCCAACTCAAGTTTTCCAAAACATAGCGCTATAATGTAATTTTCACAACTCATTAATATTATGGCGCACATATTCCCATACAGTATTGCTGATATATGTAAAAAAATAAAGTAAAAAAAATCCCTACCTATCGCCCCATATTTTTTTGGCATGTAGCCAGAAACAAACCTTTTATAGGCCTAATTACAGGATATATTGGTGTCTTTTCTTTAAAATAGATTCATGAACAACTTTGTTCAAATCAATGTCATTGGTGGTTGATGTATTCAGTCCCACATTGAACATCAGAAATTTATTTTGTGAAAAGCTGTAACTCTTTCGTTGCCAATGTCGCTGAGTTGAGATTTGATGCTGAGTACCGATGCTGCCTTTGGCAAACATTATGGATCTGAACTTTAGAGAAGTCTACAGATCATGGGCAGAGAACAGGGTGAGCACAAGAAAGAAATACTTGGCACTGAGAAATGCCACTTATAAGAAATTTGGCAGCTAAGGAGCTAATGTTGAACTAATATAAACAAAAATGAAACATTTTTAAAAACATTAATTACCTTCACCCCCCCCCCATTGACTGGATTTTCATTAAAAAAAACAACAACATATTTCCCAGTGAGTACAATAAATTTTTTAAGGGTCAAGAAAGCCATTGAGTGCCATGTAGGTTCAGGGTAACACACAGGTCGGGTGACCTTGGGACTATGCAAGTGATTAAAAGCATTTTCAGGCTATGTTTTCAATTGGTAATTGATTGATAATGATATTTCTGCTTGAATACAATGACTACTAGTGAATGTTCATCTGATACAAAATGTCATGTTTAAATTAGTCTACAACTCTACATTTGATTGATTTTTTTATCATTTATTGATAGAATTCTAAAACAAATATTTGTATTATACTTACTGGGCATAGTTGTATACTAAATCACTGTTTTAAACGCTAAGGTGCATCACAAATTCTTCCAAATTGCATATGCATATATCTCTTTATTAATATATTAATCATATGTATGTTTGTATAGTATGGAAAACTGGCCAGGTAACTGCACCTGTGCATACATTTTCCATTCATTATTCAAATTTTAGTTTCATTTTTTATATGATACACATAAAGGAAGCTGGTCGCTAGCTGCATGTAGATCAATGAATTTTTAGAGATTTATAATTTATGTCCTTGAATTAAATTGCCATCACCCATAATAAACACTTGCAAAATATATATATATATACAATATATTTCACCACGTTGCTCTTTCTTCAGCATGTACATAAAAAGGACAACAGTGATCCCTCCAAAAAGCAACACTTGTCAGAGTTGCAAGTTTTATTCTTTAGAGGGAGTTGTTGTTCGGAGGGAATCAATACATTCGAAATAGGTATTTTTTATTATGTGAATGTGTGCCTTTTACTGCCATTTCTCGGAGAGAATCAGTCTCTGGAGGTGACATCTGAAGGGAGCACTGTACTCAAGTTTTGTAATGCTCAACAAATTGGACGGTTTCAACAGATGCTGAACGAAAGATACTTTTAGCATATTTAAACATACTGGTATCAACTGAGAACAAATTTAAACCAAAGTATTTGTTTAAATAAGCCCCTATCAAGATCTTACAGTAGGTTACATTGACATACTTTTTGTGTATTACAAGTCCCATCTATAGGTCAATTAGATAATCCTATTTAACTGTAAATCCCATTGTAAGATTAATCTCTCTCACAAAAAGATAATGAAGGATAAAACATAATTCTTCAAACACGTGACAAAAGACAGCGAAATATAATTAGGTGAAAATTATGTTTTATCTAACGGTAAATACCACGATTTTACCAGAATTAACGAGAACCATGTTTTGTGTAACAGTTTAATTGACTGACTGACATGAAAAATTGCTGTAATAACAAACACTTACAATCAGAATTAACCGTTCTCAAGCAAACGGTAAACTTAATCCAACAATCCAGTGTTTTTTTCATCAATTTACAGTAAAACAATTTGCGTAGCATTGAAATTCTTTTTGATTATTAACCTGACAAATTCGACCAATTAAGTCACGTGATGTAAACTGTTTTCTTAAACGGAAGTGACAGGTGCTCGTTGCTGTAAACTGGTCCCCGTTCCATGTAAACTGGTCCCCGTTCCACGTCTATGTACATCAGAGTCAACGGGTACCAGTTTACGTTCCATGTTGCAGAGCACCAAAGGCCTTTGTACAGCCAGAGTCAACCGGAATCAGTTTATCGTTGTTGTTGGACAAAATCCCATACTCTCCGTAACAGAAATTCCGTTTTTTTCGGATGTATCTGTAAGGGGAAATAATTGCATTTTAAATCATCTATTAATCTCGCTGTTATATCATTTTCACGTTTTGGACGCATGTATAATCTCTCTACTCTATCATAATTAATTCCCATTTTAGAATAATCAATGCTCCCCGTTATTATAAGAGCCATTATATAATATTCCTTGGACCAAAGAAGAATTTCTCATATTACTGTTGTAAATAATTGTTGAATGCTTTAAAAGATAGGTAGGTAGGTAGATATTGATTGATTAATTGATTGATTGATTGATTGACTGATTGATTGATGATCAATAACGTAAACGTAAATAGGTCTAAATATAATTTATTTACGCACCAATGTTTTTCGTATGCATACGTACATAACTAATGGAAGTCTTGACAACAACCTGATTTATCCTGGTGATACTAAATATATTTGAAGAAATTTGTTTTCAAACTGTTTTCAATCATATTATAAAATTAAAATATATAGAACCCACTTTAATCCAATATATTGAACACTATATCAATTTTTCACTTATTTTAATTGGTTTATTAGTCGATTATATTAATAATTAAATTAATCCATCAGTTGGCAAATGCATGATTTTTTAATATACAATTTACATCTATACCCAAACATGAAAACTAGCCGCATACTTAAACTGTCTTATAAATGCTTAAATACATGACGTTTACATAAACTACACAAAGTTAGTTGATTACACAGACCATAAAAAGGCCCAAAGTATGTCCATTCTCCTATTTCTTTATTTCCATCCTTCTAGTCATTCAATTACATTATTCCAATACTTTGATTTTATCCTAACAGTACTTTGATTCGACACACCCAGTTCTCTCATCCCATTCCAACCACAGGGGGCTAGCACGTTGAAGGGATAGAGTATAATGATGTATTAGGCCTAAAATGGCCACATTGACCAAAAACATGTATATCATATATATACATATACAAGGGTTACAACTTCCGAAATGACAGTTTCTGCACCAAGTTTGTTTAACACTACGTAACTTTTTAAGGAATCGCTCAAATTTCTAATAATTGGTGTCTACAGATAGCTAATACATTATACTACACATAACCAGTAAGCACTTTGTCCAATTCAAAACAATGAAGCAGATATTTAATCTTTTTCCTCCGAAAAATCGTCATTTTCGTTTAGTCGAACGCGACCTCGCAACACCAAATTGATCAGAATTACCATACTAAATACACCTTGAGACAACAGGTATAGGAATGACAACGTGTGCTAACCATAAATATCTCTAAAATACACTGATCCGGCACAAAAGAATAATCCAAGAATGTTCTACTCACGTAAAATTAACAAAATCGTCGACTCCGTCATAGATTTCCACCTTGCTACGCCATTATGATTCAGCAAATGAAACGTCCGCTTACAAACAAATTACGGGGCAAAGGTCACCGCATCGTTATATTTGAAGTTTCAATCATGCGACGATTTTTGTGAATTGAACGTGAATAGAACGTTCCTGGATTACATTTTTGCGCTGAATCAGTGTATTTTAGTAATATTTATAGTAAACATGCGTTGTCATTACTGTACCTGTTGCTTTAAAGTGTATTTAGTATGGTAATTCTGAGGTGTTGCGAGGTCGCGTTCGACTAAACGAAATTGACGATTTTTTCGAAGGAAAAAGTTGAAATACCTGCTTCATCGTTTTGAATTGGACCAAATGTTTATTGGTTATGCGTAGAATAATGTATTAGCTATCTGTAGACACCAATTATCAGAAATTTGAGCAATTTCTTGAGAAGTTACGTAGAGTTAAACAAACTTGGTACATAAGCTGCCTTTTCGGAAGTTGTAACCCTTGTATATGTATATATGTAATATAAGTGTTTTTGGTCCGTGTGGCCATTTTAAGCCTAACACATCATTATACACCATCCCTTCAACGTGCTAGCTCCCTGTGATTCCAACAGTACTTCGATCCCATCTGACCAGAACTTTGATATCATCGTACAATACATTAGTTCCATGCATCATCCAATACATCGGTTCCATCATCTAATGCGTGTACATTGATTCCATCATTCCAATAATTAGAGTCCATCCTAACACTACTTTAATTCAATCCTAATTGTACTTTGATTCCATTATTCAAATACTTTGATTCCTCACATCCAGTTCTTCATTTCATCCAGACTATACTTTGATTCAATCCTACCAGTTCTTTCATTCCACCCGACAGTACTTTGAATATATCCTACCACATCTTTGATTCAATCATACAATATTTTCCTTCTACCTATATATTTTTTTCATCCGAACAGTAATTTAATTCCATCCTAATTGTACTTGACTCCACCCTACCAGTTATTTCTTTCCATCCTATCAGTACTTTGATTTCATCCAACCTGTACTTGGACAAAAAAACTCTGGTTACTTCGTCACACTACCTACAGTTACAACTGCTATCTCTCATCTTCACGTGACCATTGTTTGATCAGGGATTCTATATCTCTAAGAATCCCTGGATCACGTGAGTGTAAAAATCGCGGATATGCCGAGAAAAAAGCTTCATAACAATGTTTAGTTCTTGATATTGCCATTTAAATTCAAGTAAAAATCGACTTTCTTTGCAACATTGTAAACCATTAAAGAACTATATATATCAGAAACAGAACCATTTTACATGGATATGACGAAATAAAGAACGATTAAAATATTTACAAAAAGTTTGTGATTTCGGAAATCTGTATTATCTGGAAGAGGAAATCACTGGGAAAGGGATTGGTACTTAAACTGGTTCCCATTGACACTGATTTAACAGAGAGCTTAGTAAACTGGTTCCCGTTGACGCTGGTGACTCTACAGAGCCCCCTTTGGTGCACTGCAACACGGTACGGGGACCAGTTTAAGAGCTTTGGTGCACTGCAACAAGGAATGGGAACCAGTTGAATTGTTCCTTTATTCCATTCCATCAGTTTTTTTCATTTCAGCCATTTTAGCCTTCCAGTACTTTGATTTCATCCTTCTAATCCTAATTCCATTCTTGGATAATTTTGATTCAATAAATATATATATTTTAGTAAAGGATTGACTTAACCAAAACTTTTATCAAAATATTACAATTATTTCCATTCTTAATTTGTAATTTACATTGGGTCGATTTGTAACGTGGACGGTTATGAAACAGCACGTTAAATCCGTAAACCAGTCCAACTCTCGGAATTTCTTTGATTTTATCCAATAAAAGTAAACAGGAAGAAGTATTCGTTCTCGACCCTGTTGACTTAGGGATAGGAAATCGGGTGTTTATAGTCTTAGTTCTAATTCATAAGTAGGCACAGTCTAAGAATTCAATAACGCTGATTTTGATTTTGGGTTTTAAAGCAATTTATTGTGCGTCATTCATTATTCATGTTTGAGACATCATTCATTATGACGGAAATACAGAAATTAAATATATAGTTAAAACTTTTTAGGTCATTGAAGTAAAACTACTTGTGATAGGTGATGATAGTCTCTCACTGTTTCTAGATAATAAAGGAAGCCCGAAGACGGAAACTTTTGTTTGTTGTGAACACTGTATTGTCAGGCAATAAGAAACTAGCCATAGAAAACTGGATTTTACAGATGGCAGACCAAATGACATATTTGTTATGTTTTAAGGCCATTAGCTTGGTATTTTGTTATTAATTTCAATAATTTATTTCAGAGTATCATGTCAACAACAATGTATGCAGTTGTTCTTGTTGCCTGGCTCTTTATTGGAACCTCCTTTGGTTATGGTAATTTATTTTTTTAAAAATAGTCAGATGTGTAAATTATTTTATGATGTCTTTAAAATATTTTAAGACCTTAGTTGGTTCAATGAGTGTTCATTAAGAGTACTGATAAGGGTGATTTAAAATATGAAGCCAAACAATTAATGTTAAATAATCATAATATAATCTGATTAATAAAGTTTCCATACCACATTTTGTGTTTCCTTGTGTTTATTATTCCTTAAAAAATTCAGAGCAGCCATATAATTCATAAAAAAAAGATAAAAAAGAGGCAAAAAATGTGTCGAGTGTAAGATTTTAGTGTGACATTTTCACAGACGCACTTTTTAAACTAGTATAACAAAACTTTGACTACTTGGAAGTCTAATCTTTTAGATCTGCTATTGCCACTTCGTTGTTCCATGCATAAGCCAACAGAAGTTTTACTGACAAAACACTGAAAGTCTTCCTTCATGTGTCCAATATATCCAGTATGTTCATTTTCTGGCATTGTTTTGTTTGTCATTTAAACTGTTTATTGTTTTGTTTATATAAGTGGACATAGATCTGTTGTATGTGATTATTAAATCACAAAATTATTGTTTTATTTTATAGATAGAACCATTGAAGTTGATTATGATTCTTGTGGCAAAACCTACTACTTGAGCGATGATGATTCAATACATCTTACTTACACAGGAGGATCAATTCCTAGTTCTTGTAGGATAACCATCAGAGCTAATAACGGATTAAGTGACATGTGTGCTTATCCAGAGAAATTTAATCTTGATTCATGCTCCCTCACAATTGAATACCATGGAGGCACCTATTCTTCATTCGGTCCTGATAGGGTAAAATGATAACTTTTGTTATATATTGGTTCATGTTTCATAATGTTCAAATATATATCAATCTTAATATGCCTATGTATTTTATGAAATACAAGAATTTATATAAAATTAATTGTTGAAATGTACCTATAATATAGATATTTTATTGATGCAAAAACTGTTAATAACTTGTGTATCTTTACTTTTGTTTACAGTAATCTCTTTTCCCACTTGGAAGCAATGAACTGTCTATTTCAACATACCTGGGTTGATAAATACAAAGAATCTTATATTCTAGTCTTAAGAGTCTCCTTTTTATTTAAACTTTTTTCTTTACCAAGGGATAATTAATTCTTTAGATTTAAAATATCCCTTTGCTGATGAGACAGCATTCAGTACATGTTTAGTTATTTGACTGATAATAAGTGCAGCTAGGAAAATGTTTTTTTTTCAGTTATTTATATCTTTTTTTTCCTGTTACCAATGGTAGCCATTCTTTCTGTCTTTCTGACATTTTCTGACTTTTTACGCCTTTCATACAGGGATACTGTAGAAAATTCATCATATAGAATTACCATATTCATCCATGAAATTGGACTACATGTACAGTCAAACCTTTGTTTGCATACTACTCTTTAAACATCAGTGTTTCATATTTAAATAAATGTCAAATGGAAAAACTTTCTAAATTAAAGAACAGTTGCATTAGTTTGGATAATAGATATTGCACTGCTCTGTAAGAAGCCATATTGTCATTTATACACATAAAAACAATGATAGAAACAAGCAGTATTTTCTTTCTATTGTTGACTGTTTCTTGTGTGTTTTTTTTTTTCAGGAATATACTTGTTCAGCCCAACAATACAGTGAATATTGCACATCATGGTCATCGCTGATAGTTTCATTTGACTCATTGGGATCAAGCATTGGTAACGATGATATCAATATCAAAGTTTCCTTGAAGGATGATGGTAAACATTTATTTATTTATTGTCATAGAAATATTCATAATTCCTGACATTAAAGTCATAAAAATAATATATGTTTAACCATCAATGACTTACATGGATGTAATTCCATGTTTACATAAAAATTGATATTACCAGTAATGAAAACTTAAATGCTAGTTACAGGGTTCCCACTAAACTTGGAAATCAGGAAAAAGCCAGGAATTTGATAAAGTCCTCTCCTGGCCATGAAAATACTTTGAATTAAGTGAGAAAGGGCCAAAATGGAGGAAAAACCGGGAAAAGTATGAAAATGTCCAAGTATGAATTAAGTAATAAAACTCATGATGAAAAATTATTACAGTACGCCACTTTGCAAGCGTTTAGTGATCGTAATTTACATGTTGTCAATATCATGTTTTTACAACATTATTTCTGTCGTGAAATTGGACAAAAGTTAATGATTCAGTATTTGACAAGACTTTCTGTTATTTAATAAACTTACAAACAGCCAAAATGTTTACTCACTTCACATTCAAAGCTGATTATCGAGTGTCAAAGAGCAATGAAGACAATGGCTGTATGCTGAGCTGCATTATCATTGATACCCTGTGTACATTAAAAAATTTAGTACACATAGATATAGAAAAAAACTAGTTTCCAACAGACATCTTTAGCTATTGTTGAATATTGCAAAAAAGTATGATTTTTTGCATTTTCATCAAAGTGGCTTAAGGAACCAGCATGGCTAGTTTAGACAGGTGTTTATTATTTGTATGGTTCCATAGTAACCTGGGGCATGACATATCAATGATACATAGCTAAACATTTTGTAATATGTATGCAATAATCCTTTGAGTAACGCCTGTAAGGATAATTTGGACTATACTTGCTTGCGCATATTTGAATTTATGTGTGTTTGAATGTAGTTAGATTTGTTTTATATGACATGTTTAATGAATGTTACATTTTTTCTTCATTGACATTGTAGTTAAGTTTTAACATTTTCTCAATTATTTGTGACTTAAAGAAACTTTTAACTATCCTTCCTGGTGTATGTGACATATCAGTGACTGTTTGTGTTGGTTCAGACATGTTTACACTTGAATTTTCCTCAACCACTTGGAATTCATCAGTGTAAAGCCTTGAACTGACAAACAACTTGAAAAAGTCTGGGAAAAAATCTTGAATTCTATCAGACGAAATGTGTGGGAATAGGGGGCTGTTTAATTGTAGCATAGTTCTACTCTGTGACTAAAGCTACAGATCATAATCTACTAACCTTAATTGAGTAAATTGTCTGTGATTTAAGTTTAAATAATTATGGTCACAAATTTAATGAATGATTAAATTAAAATTGTGATACACATAATGATTTTAGCTGATTACTGACAATAGTGTGTAATAATGAGATGATAATTGATTCAATATTTAGCCAATGTTTAACAATAAGTGACATAAAAGCCATTGATGACTTATATACTGCTTATTTGAACCCATTCCAAACCAATGGTATAACACATGTATGGTATATAACATTGTGTACTTTGTCATACAACTCTGTTTTATATGACCTAGTGATACAACATGAATTGATCTTATGGCAGTTTTATGATTTGTGAAAAATGCTATAAAATGTCCTATACTGCATACATTTATTTGTATATATACTGTTTTAAAACCTAATCTAGAAGTTACATATAATTTATTTTTCTTTACTTGTAAACTGCATTTATTTAGTCTTTGTATATGTAACCTTTTTTAATGTACGTATATGATTTATCATTATTATGCCCCCCCCCTCCCTTCAAAGAAGTGGGAATATATTGCTTTGCACATGTTGGTCGGTCGGTATGTCTGTTAGTACGTCTGTCTGTCCAACTGTAGACCAGAGCTTGTCCGATCAATAACTAGTGAACACTTGCACATACGACCCACAGTATGGGGTTTGGTTTTAACTTCTAGATGATCCTTTTGATTTTATGGTCAGTTGGTCATAGGTCAAGGTCACCATGTCCTTGACCACTGAAAACATATCCAATCAATAACTAGAGAACCCATGGGCATACAACCCAGATATTTGGTATGGAGCTTGATTGTGTCTTGTAGATGACCCCTATTGATTTTGTGGTCAGTTGGTCAGACCCCTATTGATTTTGTGGTCAGTTGGTCAAAGGTCAAAGTCACTGTGTCCTTGACCACTATAAACTTGTCTGGTCAATAAGTAGAGAATGTTATTGCCTACGGCACACAGAATAGGTGGGGAGGATGGTTGTGTTCTATATATATGATTTTGTGGTGAGTTGGTCAAAGATCGAAGCCACCATGTCCTTGGCCACTAGAAAGCTTGTATGACCAATAACTAGAAAACGCTCTGGCCTACACCTGACCTATTCAATATGGAAGTCGGTTGTGTCTTGTAGATGACCCCCTATTGATTTTGTGGTCAGTTGGTCAAAGGGCAAGGTCCCCTTGTCCTTCACTCCTTGACCACTTAAAAGTTTGTCTGATCAATTACTAGAGAACGCTTTAACCTACAGCTAATTTATTTGGTAGGGAGGTTGTTTGAGGCCTGTAGATGACCTCTATTGACATTGTGGTTAGTAGGTTAAATGTCAAGGTCACTGTTTCCTTGACCACTCAAAGCTTGTCCAATCAATAACAAGAGGTTGCTTGGGCATACATTTCTTATTTTTGGTATGGACCAGTAAATAACCCATATTGATTTTAAGGTGACTGTTCAATGTTTAAATGACATTAATGACAAAAGGCTTGTCCAAAAAATAAGAATGCCTTGGCATACAATCCTCAGAATTTGTATTGGTGTTTGTCACGACCAGTAGATGACCCCATTTGATTTTGAGGTCAGCAGGTCATGGTTAGCGTAACCTGGACCACTAAAAACTTTTCTGACTGATAACTAGGGAACACTTTGTCTGGCTTTCTGCCCACAGATTTAGTGGTAAAGTAGTTGATGGAGAATGACAAATGTGGTTGATGTTAGGCGGTCATACATATTTCACAAACATCTCTTGTTGTATTTAGACAGTCTTCATTCTTGCATTGTCAGTGTGTCTTGTAAGATATGTTGTGTCATTGTGATAAATAAATTGATAATTTTTCTAAGTTATGACAAAGACATATTTCTTGGACTGGTTAAGGAAGGTGAACCCTAACTGTAACACAAGCTATGTTATCTTCCGAGTCTTTATATGTCAACAAAAATCGTCATGCAAATGACTTGTAAAATTATTTTTGTTTTCTGTCTCTCTGACAGAATTTGTTTCAGATATTATCGATGCCTCCAAGACTGTGGTTTATGTAATTGTTGGAGTTGTTATTGGTGTTATTGTACTCCTCATTGTGTTGGTTGTTGTTGTTGTTATTTGTTGCTGCAAGCGACGTGGGAGCCAATCTGGCACTGTTTATCGTTCACCAGCTCAAGCAGGGACTGTAACAACCACTGGTTTGTATATATAAATATATATACTCTACTTTCTTTGATATTTGCTGTTAGAATGTTTGCCTAGTAAAGTCAGTTAAAACAGTTGATCATTGTTTTGGAGACTGTCCTGTTTTTTGCAGTGTTTCCATGTATCTTATGCCATTTACTAAAATAGGGCAATATGTTTTTTATTATTGGCATTTATTTATTATTTATCACTTGAAGAAAAGGGCTTGTTGGTCCAAGTCAAGATCTTTATCACGATCAAAGTGCTAAATGTATTGCCTTTTTTTTATTCCAGGCAGGAAATTTACCATGTAATGTATTGTTTCTAGTATATATTTAAATTGCATATTTGTTTTTCTTAATTTATAATGAATGTTATTTTGCAGCTGGGTATCCAATGGCTACACAACCTGGGTACCAGGTGCAAACAGGATATACACAGCCTGGTTTCCAGCAGCCACCACCTCTACAACAAGGTGGATTCCAGCAACCTCCACCCCCTGGTGGATTCCAGCAACCTTCACCAGCTGGTTACTTTCCTCAACCACAACAAGGATATGCAGGACCAAATGCTCCTTTGAATGAAAAAGCATCTGGTAAGGAACATTCTTGGAAAACAAAATATGTGAAATAATGATTTTTTCTTTTTTATTTATTATATAGGCCATAAAATTTAGAATATTATTGTTAATGTCTGTGAATAGATTTTGATTTAACCAGCCTTGTTTTTTTTATTTATTTCAGCCCCACCTATGGACCCTCCACCATATTCTTAAATGCAGAATTATTCATTGTTGGGAATTACGGATTTACTCTTTGTATGAAAAATATACAGAATGAATATTGTTTGAAGAACATTCAGTGTGCATAATTGTATAAAACATTTAATGTTTGAAACTTTTGTATTTTTATTTTCATTTATATTTGTACATGATCTTTGTATTTCTTAAATGATATTTTGTAACTGAACTCCATGATGTTAAATGTAATATTTGATAATGTTGTACTAGGTTTATGAATCTCATGATACAGGGTATTAACTGTTCATTGAAAAGAAGATATTTATACTCTTTAAATGAAGTCTATTAAGTTTAAATTAACTGAGAGGAAATAGCATGCACAATAAAGATCAAACAAAAAAGTAGAGTACGACTATGTCAGGTCAAGTTTGTGAAATCTATGTGTTGAAGTATGCATTTTCGTATACTTTCTATATCTTCCTCTCTGTTTTTTATCTGCTTAAAAATAGTAGCACCCTAGATTGGGCAGCATATGGTATCATATTGTGCTCTTTGAGTTTTATAAAAATGCTTTAATGCAGCTGTCATTCGTCATTTACAAAAAAATCTTTTGGAAGTTATCTTAACGTCTAGATATTGATTCAGATAGCTGTTTTACTTATAAAAACAATGTTTTTTTAGTTTTTAGGCAGTATTTTTATTGCTGTATTTCCTTAAGTTTTTCTGTTATTTATTAGGTTGTTAGTCAAACAATCTACATTTTTCCAGTAGGGTTGAACTAATTCTTAATTTTACTTTTGGTGCACTGTTTTGGAGGGCTGATGTTGTATCTTATATATTCATTATATTTCAAAAGAATAATTTTTATCATCTACTAATACTGTTTTATATTGCATGTATCTTGAATGTACTATTTGAGATTTTTATTTCATATATTTTATTAGTGAATCAAGTTACTGGCATATATGTTTTCATCAATATTTTGTATAATAATTAGTTGTAAGTTTTATTTGTGGCATTCAAAAGAATGGCCCAAAGTTTTGGAAATATTTTAGTATTTTGTTATTGACGATTTTGTGACTTTCTGTTTCTGAAAATAAAGGGTTAAGTATATCATTTGTGTGTTGCAAAGTGAAGACATTGTTCTGAACGAATTACAAGTGCATTTAAGTGTTTAGAATTAGCTAAACAAGATTTTATAAGATGTTTTTACTTAGAATAAACATTTATGATTGAGAATTTGAGTACTTTTTCTTATAGGAGTGTCTTGTTAAGTGGTATTTTTGTTAACTCAGTTTAATGGCTTTAAATGTGCTTTTCCTTTAAATAAATGATTTCAATGATTTTTATTCATTTGTTAGTATTCCTATTGATTGCGTGTCATTCAAAATTGTTCATTTCAATTGTTCATGACAGAATAACTCCCTACTGCAGGGCCTTTTCTTTAATTTGGGAAAAAAATAACACATTATTTGTGCGAAAAGGGGAAGAAAAATATTTTCTATTATTTTTATTTTAGAATTTATTTTACATACTATTTTCAATGTCTCAATTTTCATTTTTGTTTGGTTTTTTACCATTGTTTGTTACAGAATATGTAGAGTAAATCTGGTATTTCTTTTTCTACTACTTCATGGTATTTACTTCTCATGTGTACATAATTTTGCTGTGGCTTGAATGACTACCTACTTGAAACATGATGATCAGAGGTTCAGATAAATTAGATGATCAGTGTTATTTTACAATGAAATATATAGGAAAAAAATAGGGACTGAAATTTCTTTTTGAATAATCCATTGTCAAAAAATTGGGGTTTTACTGTAATTGATCTGAGTTTATAAAAGTGATTTGAGACAAGACAACTACATCTACAATTAGTTTCCTTCGGATTCACTATGATCAAGTTATCCCACAAACACTCTGAATTTTTCACAGATTGTTTTTACCAAGTTTCAGGTCTTAGATTATCAACACTTGAAAATAATCTACTTGCACTTATTTTGCCTATTCAGAACTTATTGGTGGTGTAATTGTTATTTGTTACTCTGTTGAAGTTACATGTATATTCTGTTTATAGGTAATTATATTTTGCTTTGAATGATGTATGATGAAATTCAAAGTCTTACCTTCAGTGATAAGAGAAATTGAAACAAAGATTGAGATTTGATGTGAATCTCAAGTGTTGTAACTTTGGACTTTTATGGACTTCTTTTAGGCTTTATTTAATGATTTATTTCTATTCTTAAAATGTTTCCCAATTGTTAGGTATTGTGTACATTATCAAAGGACATCAAATGAAACTATCTGGGATAATTTCTTTCTTTATGTCAGAATTGTCAGAATTGTAAGGGTAATTGTTTATGTTTATGGTCTCTGTGTATATGCCTATTTTAATCCTTTCTGTAACTGTTTTATTTATTGTACATTCTATATCTGAAATATCTCATGTTACTGTTTATTCATGTTTTTGCTAATTTTGGGTACAAGCTCTGTATAAACATTTTATTGTCTTGATCTGATTACCTGTTTAGTTCATAGCACAGAATAATATTGCAGATACTTGCTACATATGGTAATCATACATTTGTTTAGTAATGTTTGATACTCATTTAATTTGTAAACATTTAACTTAGCAAAAATCCAATCTGGATATGTATATCCCTACAGAGAAGTGTACTTATTTATTTCACATTGTTTAATGAAGATGATTGTTTTCTTTCAACTTGTACAATGAAAATGACTTTGATTCTAACTTGTACAATGGAAGTGTTTTATTTCAACTTGTTGAATTGAAAATGAATAATCCTTTCAAATGATACAATGATAGTGAAGTGTTTTGTTTTGAAAGATTGAATTTGATTGAAGTTGAATTAGTATGTGTAGTGGACTTCGTAATGTGACATGTAAGTAATGTGAAATATAAACATGAATATGATAATATTAGTGGTGTATGTAAATAATGGGATGTATGAACATTAATACAATAATACTAGTGGTTTTACTTGAATCGAGAATTGGTCTCTCTTTTGTCTTCTATTAGTATGCTGTAATGTTAGGCTTAGGCAAGCTTCTTACAGATTCCCAGTTGCCTGCTTGTGCTAGTTTGTACTCAGGATCTCAGCTTACAAATCAAGTGCTTTAACATTTTTATTTACCCTGTTATATGCTTGGATGAAACTGTTTGAGAATTGTTTTTTTTTCTTTTAAGAAATTGTTTACTCTTTTATATTTGTATTGTAATTAAAATATTATCTGAATATTGGGTTATGATTATTTTTCATGATTTATTAAATATAAATATTCAATATGAATCAACAGTATGTTATCTGTTTCATTACTTTGTATAAAGCATTGCAAGAGACTTTCAGTAATTGGCTTTGAAAATCGAAAAATTAAACATCAGAATTGTACTTGTAAGACATGTCATATAATACAAAATAACCAATCCAGCTTCATGTTTCATCTTATTTTGATAGACTTTGAGTTAAAAATTTGTCAAAGTTTTTGTTTGATATTTAATCTTGTTAATGATAAAATGCATAGGTTTGTGACAGGTTGTAATGCAATGGTTAGATAAATGTACATCATCTACATTTGTGTATACCTAATGATTTCTGAAATTGATGTAGAGTAATCAGCTAAATCTTGCACTGAAAATTATTACTTGTATAGTACAATAGCCAAGCAAGTGCAGTATGGCCAGAATTTAAACATGCTATACCATTGCTCACATCTCCAGCATATTTGTGAGAAATCAAATGTCTGTTAATGAACTGTTGGAATGTCACATTTGTGTAAAATTTGAATGTAATATTTACATCGTACAAGTTGATATAAAATGGCAGTAAATATGTAACATAAAACTGTATGTGACCATTTTATGGCATCATTTTGTTAAGCTTCTAGACTGAAGAGTTTTTAGATCTCTCTAAAACTTTAATTAATCAAACCAACAAATTACAACATTAATAACAACATTTATTGTAAGGCTTAATTAACAGGAGCTTATGTGTTAAAAATGTTTGAATGAATCCTATAACGTGACTGTTTTTAAGTTTGTGATTTGATAATTTTCTACTGTAAATCTATGATTTGAGTCTCTTTAACTGGGATCATTTCTATTTATTCCTGATTTCTTTATAAAAACTGTTATTATTTGGTACTGACTGCTTTGAATAGTAACAATCTTGTAATTAATCACACTTTAATATGTAATTTAACTCAGGTCTGAAAGAAAAGTGTTTGTTAAATTGTCTCACTTGGAGTTCGACCCGCAGTGACTTCAAGTGGAATGGTTTGTCAACTTAAAAGCTAAACTAATTACTTTAGCTGTCAGAGATCAATAGCTATTTGTCTTTAATTAGGAATAGATTTCTGATGAGATTCTTGTACCATTCATTGAGCTTGGCTCTGGACATATATTTTTGTACATGAAGATAATGTACAACAGGCAACTCAACAAGGCCATAATGACTGCTAAATTATCATCTGTATTCTCAAAGAAAATACAAGCTTTCAATAATGACCTAAAGAAAAATTAAGTGCTTAACTTTCATGTAATGTTGACTTTTAAATTGTTTATCAGTAAATGATGATTTCTAAATTAATTAGACTGAAATCAACAGGTTCCACCTTACATTCATAACCAAGCCATTTATTTATTATGTAGCGGGAACTTTCAGTGCTATGATTTTAGTACCTGATTTAACCAGTCAGATTTGTCTCCCTTGGTGTAGATTCGCAAGCCTCTAAATTTTGCATGGCATTCAACGTAAGAAACTGATTTTTTACTTGTTTTGAGCACGTTCCATGTAAATATTGGCTCTTATTGATTAATGTAAGTACATACAATCGATTTAAAGTGATTGTTGAACATTTATTTTGTTGATATTTGTTAGTTATAATAAATCACATGTTTTCGCGTATTTGCGTTAGTACTATTATTTAAGTTTATGCTATCGTTTTTAGTTTTTATGATTATTGTGTAAAATTGTGTGTAATTTCCTTACCTTTTATTCTACCAACAACATAAAGAGCTCATCTTAATCTTATTAGACGAGCTGAAGACATTCAGGAAGTCATGAATAAGACGGGGATCATAATGGATCTTTAGGTAGTAGTGAAATATCACCATGTAGCAGTACTCTGTATACTTAATACATGTACAGTACTTATGTAAATAATTCGTATGTGATAATATCAGCCCGATTAATTCAGTAAGTTGAGCATCTCACTTGCCAGCATGTCACAGGTTTAAGCCTTGCATTGAGTACTTTGCTTTTCTTCTTCCTTTTACATTCAGCGCTGTGAGAGTGAGACTTGCCTTGGCATTCTAACGTTAGCATTAAGCAAAGCCAAAGGCTGGGTTAGTCTAAAGAGTCTGTGGTTGTTGCAAAAAAAAAATATTTTGAAAAAAAGGAAGCAGGAATGTAGCTGTACTGCTACAGAATTTACTGTATATAGTATTTATGTTAATAAATTGTTTGTGATAGCACCAGCCTCATTAGCTCAGTTGTAGGAGCATCTGACTTGCAAGCAGGAGGTCACAGGTTCAAGACCTTCAGAATCAGCCATTTATTTTAGCACTATGATATTACGTTTGAATATATTTTACATTCCAAATATATTCCATTTTTTTTAAAAAAACATATCACAGATTTTTCAGGAATTCCTATCTGATGATGTCATCACTAGATTTCCCTCATAAACAAAAAGATAAGTTAGTGGACAAAATGAAGGAGCAATTCAGCTGCACAAAGGATAACTATTGATCACAATTATTCCAGCATTTATGTGATGGAAAAGAGAGCACATCAAAGGTTTGTTGAAATTTCCATTGTGGAATTAGTGCAAGGTGCGATGGATGGAGAGACGGGAGACATTTGATTGAGTTTTGTTTTGCTGTCAGTCTTGTAAATTATGTCCTGTACCTTTGTTTACAATGTAGCGGGACAATTACATGATGAGAGACTGGATATTTATACGTTGTATGTCAGACTGTAGACTGTACTTACTTTCGTCAATAGAGTAGCATATGGTAAAGTCCACGGATTTAAAAGAAGTGGAATGCCTGGTTTTGATGTCAACGTGAAATTGGTACTGGTAAGATTTTGATAATTGTGACTGTAAGAAAGTCTGCTTTTCAAACTTACTGGAAGTCGTTATGATAAACATTATAAATGAATTGTACTGCAATGAACGATTTGGAGAATAGAACTTGTGCATCTTGACTCTACAGATTTTATTACTTTGCACAGATGCTTAAATATTCAAGTGATGTGAATTTATGTAAATTACTGCATGATAGAAACCTGTCTAGAATGAGTAATGTTTCATAATTAGCATTTGTTTTATTTATTTATTTTTTTGACTTATTGTCACTGGGGTTTATTGCCATTTTTTCAATAATTTTTCAGTTATCTGCAGCAACCAGTTCACCTAACCAGTTTTCCTGCACTGAATACTAACCAGTACTAACTTACCCTTCTACAAGGAGCCGGCAACTTCTCCACATATGGAAGAAAATCAACATTTTTGTCAAATTTTCATATGACCTGCCAAGACCAGGATTCGAACCCAATCTCCTGGTTACAAGTCCAGTGCACCAACCACTGGACCACCTAAAAATAAATAAAATAACGTCTATATTGGAGATAAAAAGCACACCATAAAGTGATTTTTTTGTTTCAAGTAGAAGTTAATTATTTACTTTGCAAATACATGTATACATTATCATGATAAAATACTTGTTTGTATCATTTTCAATAAATGCAATGATTGACCATATTTTTATTACAGTAACTTGGTTGATGTGACAATTTGATATGCGTTATCACCCTTTTCTTGCTGTTTTTGGGACATGATGATGCAATGCAGGTTTCATGTCCATCAAGTTTGACCTAAAAGTAATAACATTCTAAGTACATACCAAATTACCAATTCTACTGCAAAGTCTCTCATGTTCAAACCTCAAGATAACGACACTGAAAGATGATGTATGTTGCTGGTGTGAAGAAAAGAATGTTTTAGATAATTATGAAGACTGTGATAGATGCCTGCACAGAAGATGGTTTATTGATGGCATCTAGAGACGTAACGAAGCTCATACAGGTTAAGTACTTGTACGTTGTAATTATAACATAATATGGTAAAGACATTTGAACTTACTGCTAATTGTCAGTTGCTGCTGAAATTTAAATTAACTAGGAAGCAAAAACAAAAAGATAAGTATATCACCATTAGAGATGTAGGGAATGAAAAGAAAACCCCAAAAGAGTGGACAAGCAGTACCTTCATTAGGTTCTGAGAAAGATTTGTCGCAATAATTTAATGGTCAAATGTAAAATGAAGTAAATACCTAAATGTAGAAGATTTGAATGGTTTAATTGATTAAATATCTGTAACAAACATCCTCTCAGATGATAATTATTCTTGCTTTTACAAATTCATTGAGGAATGTGAAATCTTATTTTCAGTTTGCAGGTTTGCTGCACATTTGAGCATGGTCATCTTTCCATAATACTATACCACAACTTACAGAGGGGACCTCAATATATTGACAAGACCTGCATGTTTGGGTCAGTTTTGACTCAAATGGTGAATCGTAAAATTTTGTTGCAACAAATTGTTTATTTAGCTACATGGCTTATATGCTTATCTTGAATTGATGAACTGTGCTAAATGTTTTCATGTATGTTTGGTCAAGGCTGTTCCTTATCTTTGAATTCACAAATGCTTGCATATGTGTATATGTTAAGATATGTAGTTTGATCTACTTATATGAGTCATTAGTGTTTTTTTCATGGACTATTTAAATTATTTAAATGGTAAAGCTATGGTATCCATATAAATATGGATTTCTTTGAAGGGAAACCTTGTCAAGTTCTTGATTTCCCAATTATTGACTATTTTTTTCTTTTATTCATTAAATGCTGTGGCTCTACTCTCTGGTTATAAGTTAATGCATTGCAATGTTTTACAAAGTATTCTTTCAGAATTTTAGATTTCAGTTTGTTGATGCTTATTTTTCAGAGGGAGGTGCTAAATGTAGGAGACCTATAGTTTTATTCAGGTGGATTTGATCCCAAGTTTGATATTGATTTCACATGACATGAAATATGACCTACCTGTATCCACAAGTACTTTAGACAAAAGACAACTAGACATATATTGGAATATTCAAGGAAGTGTTAATAGATTGTATCATCAGTGGAAATTTTTTTAGGATTTGATTTTTGTCTGCTAGTCAGAGGACTAATGAAGAAGTGTCTTTTGAATTCATCATAAACAGGATTGTGCAATAACTCTATCAAAGATGATTTACATTTTTTCTTACAATAACATAATGCATATTATTACTGTAAAATGTATTTAACACAATTCTTCAAAGACTGTTTTTAGTGATAAAAATGCAAATGTTTACAACATATTATTGTGAAGTACTAACTTGAAAATTTGTTGAAGAATTTTGAGTGTTTTGTTTTGATATCTACCTGCTCAAGAAAAAGCAGTCAGCAGTTTTAAAGTTTTAATTCCAAATTGACACCAGAAAATTGTAAATATACTAAGTGTATGAAAATTATTCAAAAGGTTCGGTACTATGGTCTTGGTCCAGAATTTTTCATTGAAAGACAGTTCTTTGATTTTATTGAAACTTGAGAGTTACTTCATTGCTAAAATTTCTAATTAATATATATGCATACATTGCATGTGTATATTACCCATTATAAAAAACAGTACTTAGTCATGTATGTATAGCATATTTCATGCTGATAACAATAAATAAATTGTGTCAAAGCATCAAATGTTTTATGTTTTATTTTTGAATATATTTTCTAAATGTTGCTGTTGCCATGAAACAACTGCTCATTTACTTTCAATGATTCAGTCAGGCTTTAATGACGATCTGAGTCTAAAATTTGTGCCTTTATAAATTGTCTTTTTTTCTGTCAAATTTCACCTGAAATGCTCATACAGTCCAGGACAAACACATTCATGGCTTTGGCTATGACCAAAGAAGACATATAATTATAATTACATGCCTGGTGAAATAGCTGTCTGGCTCCCTACCTTGTTACCCACATTTGCGTTGACCAAGTCCATAATGAGCCACTTTACAATGGAGCAAATTTTATATGCATAAAAAAGACAGACAGCAGGCATTTGATTAATATGATTTGTCACAGATTGTTTGTGGTGTCCCCATGCACCATTCAGGTCAATTGGAGGTTTTCATAAAAACAAAATAAGGCAATAATTCCTGAATAAAACGAGTTACATTGCAACATAGTTTTGATGTTAAGTGTTGTGTCTTCATTGGAACTTGATGATTGCCATGTATAGAATTTAGCATCAAACATATTCACATCAAGTTCATATTTCAATGAAAAGACTGTTAAATAATGATTTTTAAATTTTGAAAAACAAGCTGAATGCAAGACTGAATTATGTGAAAACCTGTATTTTAGAAAATGGTAGTTCAAAGACAATACAATGTTCTTTGCTGATGTTCTCAGGCAACGAAGAGTTAATGACGGACGTCACTTGTGAAATTATAAAAAAAAACAGTAGGAAAACTTAAATACCCCCCATATCAGTCATCAAAGTACACAGGAATTTGTTCGACAAAAATCGTGGGATTCCCACGGACTTTCATTCAAAATGTGGATACAGAACTACATCCACGCAGTCAAAATGACGAATAATATTGTCTATATTCAATGAACGATAAATCTTTTAAATCAAATGAAAGGTGAGAAGAAGGACCCGCCTTTATGTCTGTGCGTATAGTTTTATAGATACACCCCAGAAGCAGACATTTTACTTCAAACTCTAAGTTATCACAGAAAGCTCAGTTAACATTTAAATCAGACGCATCACAAATGACCATAGGTCATCACCTGTGAACCCTGACCTCTGACAAATTCCAGTATGGCGGAACTGCAACATGTGACGGAATGTGTAATGAAAAACTTTGTTAGCGGATAAATAAATTGATGACAAGTGATACCAAAGGTAGGAGTCAATTGTTTTCAGAGGTGGGAATGTAACTATGTTGAGTTACGAAAAGAACCTTTTTATTTTTTCATCTTGAAATTGGATTCCATGTCGTCTGCCTTACTAGCACGGAAATCGTGTTTCACGGGCTTTCGTTTTAAAATTAAAGCGTCACAAACTGATAAAGTCAGGACACATTAAACCAAGTCCTATGGAGAAATCAGGTTCCACATTAGCCTCATAGAGAAAATTAGCCCAATAATTGTGGTATTGAGGTATTAGATCCATAATAGTGGATTTTAACGTGCTGCACCATGCTACTCAAAATGGTGGTGTTATGAAAACTGTATTGCCTAATTGTCGTTATTTCCTTTATAGTTACCCTAGATGTAGTATTTTTATTCATTTCATGACACATTTTGAAAATTTTGAAAGAGTTCTTGCCCTTGTTGAAATATAGAAAAATGTTACTTTCTGCTGATATTGGATGGTAACCAACGATATTTTGCTTCGTTAAATTTGATTAATACTATATTTTTGCATCTTTTTATTGTCAATGAATCTTCAGTCTTTGAAAAGTTGACTACTCACATTGATTTCAATGCAAATTCAAAAGGGCAATAACTTAAAGGATTGTCAAAATTGTTTTTCATTTCCATGCTGTTTGTCTTTTTTAAAGACATTTCTTGTTTTTATTCCTTTCTTATTATTTAAAGACAAGAATTTTATGCTAAGCTGGATGTTTTTAGAACAGATAGTAGTGATTTTAACTGCATAAATATGATCTGTGCTTGTTTACTGTTTAAATTTTGTATTTGTAAACACAAATATGAGTATGATAAACTACAGACATCTTAACTCAGGCTGCCAAGTATATAAACGCTTGTTTTCTTGGAACATCTTGAAGCAGTGTGCCAATGTTAAACAAACAGATACACCACTGAGTGATTTTCCCTTATCTAAAAGCATAAATTATCCTTATGATTAAGGCTGCAACGATATACCAGTATACCAGTATATTGCGGTACAGTGTCGGGCGATACGTATCACGTACAACATCACCGAACCGCGATATTTCAAAATACATTCAGAATATATGTAAGACTATAAATCTTCCATCATCTAATGACAATTTTTTACCAAAGGAATTGAAAAAATGTCTAAAATTTGGAAAATAACAAAAAACAAAGTGTGATGACTTGCAGTAAATTCACAGGTTATGTGTAAACTGCATGGAGTGCTTTGCTCCCATTTACAGATCTAATAATATATAAATACTATCTTTAACAGGCGCATACCTGCCGATACGCAAGTACGCAGCTTAGTCCACCTCATTTTTCCAAAAAAAATAATAATATCATGTGGTGTAAATTCTATAGGGATAGTAAACTGTCTTTAATAAGAAATTAAAATCATTCAAATTCTTGACTGAGATTGGGTTAAACTAGCTACTTCCAGAAAACGTCATATTCTTGAATCCTCTTCAATTTAGTCAATTTAGTATGCACCTGTTTAAAAATATGCATATTCCTACAGCTGAAAATATTTTTTTAATTTATTGCAAATTAATTTTTTTATCCAAACATTTTATACACTTATTTGTAAACATAAATTTAACCTCTGATGCAGTACATATATATCAGACATAAAAATGAACTTAATGCTGAAAAAATATTACTTTTTTCATGGTCAATTATATCACTAGTAGCATAAAATTGTTTTAATCATTACTCTAACATGGTGCAGATAGTTATGTACTAGTATATGGTATGAAAATATATAATGAGCCGCTGATGTTTTAAGTGCTTTTTATACATACATAAAGAGCAGTAATTGCTTTGTTCACTTGCACAGCCATAGAGTATAACATTTTGAAAGCTATCTATCTTGATTATACTCAACTATTATACATGGAAAAGGTTTTTTTTTGCACTTGTAGCAGCCTATATTATACCTTATTAAAATAATAATGAGCTTTGTTGTAATTTGTGCATTCAATTATGCAGAAATGAGAGATTTATTAGAAAATATCTCACTGTCTTGGAGCTATGTATGGTAAAGGTAACTACGCAAAACCACTGCTGTGGTATTTTTTTTCGGTGTAGCTGTCTAAGCTCAGTTTTGACCTACATTTCTTGGCATGACATATTAATGATTAAGAGGAAATTCCTCATTCCATTGGATAATTTCAATCGCACGAAAATGACTTATTGATATAAGAGAGGAAATCCTTCCTTCTATTGCACGAAATCTTCAAGAGTGGGGGAAAATAAGGCCACGCCAACTTACAGTGGATCTACGATTGTTTAATGTGTACTTTTTCTATTTGTAAAATTCATGAAGTTTAAATGTACGAAACTGCATTCTTAGGTGGTCGAAATGAAGTTATGCATGTACACGTTCTTGACAAATATTATATGTTTTATCTTTGATATAAATTCAGTCTCTCCTTGTGTGTCATGAACAGCATTTAATGTTTGTTCACAGAAAACAATTATTATTTAGTACAAATTAGAAGCCTCAACGTCGTAATTGTACATGTCCTGGTTCCAGTTTTACTCATTTGCTTTCAGAATTATAGTTTCGCATAAATTGATTTATCCACATATGTAATTATCGAGTTTTAAGAATATTTTACAACATTAATCACTCGACCAATACTGATGTGTTATTTTTCAAAATAATAAATACAGCATGTGGTTAGGATATGCAAGAAAGAAACGATGCAACTATTTGCAAAACTACTTTTTGTGTAGTCTTTTTAAAGGTGCTTTATTCATTGCACTTGGGTTGATTGTAAACATCAACAACGTGTTTCATGGCCCAGTTATGTTTATCATCGGGGATATCAAACAGATAGGAATGTAGAACAACATTAATCATACTTTTACTTTCAACAGTGTAAATAACATCAATGAATAAATTGTTTTTCATTTCTACACAATTTGTCTTTTTTAAAGACATTTCTTGTTTTTATTCCTTTCTTATTATTTAAAGATAAGAATTTTATGCTAAGTTGAATGTTTTTTTTCTGAATGTGATTTTAACTGCATAAATATGATCAGTGCTTGTACGGACTAGGTCAACAGTGTAGAGCTACTTGTTTCACCAATTCCACGCTTAATTCTATAAAAATGTAATTTTATGCTCATTTCACACCTTGCAGAGAGTCCTGTCACACACCAACAATAATAAATCAATTAGCAATCCATCTGACACCAATCAAGCAAGCTCCACTGGACCAGCTTTACTGTCAAAACACCACTTGACAGGGTACATCCTGAATTCCCAATATGCAGGAAAATTATGGCAGCTTCAAAAATTATTGTCCGGTTTAGTGAGGTTGAATTGTGTTGCCCAGCAACAAATTTTCTGAAAATTTCCTCCGGTTTCCTGAATAGCAAGTGTCCAGTTTAGTGAGGTTCTTTTATCATTTAATATATAGTGGGAAAATATGAGACTTTGAAAATTGTCTGGTATTGTGAGGATTCCGGTTTAGTGAGTGTCCAGTTTAGTGAGGTTCCACTGTATTCGTAAACACAAATATGAGTATAATAAACTACAGACATCTTAACTCAGGCTACCAAGTATATAAACGCTAAGTTATCTTGGAACATGTTGAAGCAATGTGCCAATGTTAAACAAACGGACACACCACTGAGTGATTTTACCTTACTTAAAAGCATAAATTATCCAGATGATCCATTTTTTACCCCAGATGATGATATATTGCACTTCATAGGCAGGTACAAACTTAAAGAGTTTGATACAGTAGAACCCCGCTAATAAGACCATCTATGGTTCTTTGAAAAAGTGGTCTTAATAGCGGGATGGTCTTAATATAGGGGAAGGCTGACCAGAAAGGTAGTTTGTGTTTAAGTATGCCGTATGCTATGGGATGGTTGCTCTTAAGGGATGAAACACACAAATGTGATATATTGACTAATACATGCCTGAAAATATATTACTATTCATTTTAGTTAGTGACCTTGCTTGAATAATACACAAGACAATATAAATATCTAAGGTTTCCCATAAAATATGTCTACATACGACCATTTGATACCAGAAAGATCGGACCGTACAACAGGCTTTTATTCATAATTATTATAATTAGATCATTTGGCGATATTTTGACATTATCGTTAACATCAATAGAAAAATAACAGAAAACCTGTAGGTTTTCCTGGCAAATACTGCAAATAAATGCAAGTAATTTTCAAACGATTTCCATAAACTAATTAACATCTAGTTGCTCTAAAAACAACAAAAAGTTTCAATCGTCCATCATTAATTCGGCTCTACCCAACAAATCAACTGTAAAACATCACTAAACGTTGTTAATACAAGGTCTAGACCGGGAACAATTTAAGCCTTGCAGCAATCTCATTATCTGAGGTGCGAAGGTGATGCTAAGTGCGATCAAGCGTGGTCTTAATATTGGGGTTAGAAAACACACAAATATAGAAGTTGGTCGGAGAAAAGTGTGGTCGTATTATGTAATAGCGGGGTGGTCTCAATTTTGGGTTAATAGACCATTAAGCAAAGTAGGAAAAAATCTGTTCTTTAAAAAAATGCCCATATAAGCGGGGTGGTCTTAATTTTGGGGTGTTCGCAAGGCGGGGTTCAGGTGTATTATGTTAAAAGAATTAAATGAGCCACTAGAGCATAACAAATTAATTAAAGCTATAAAACAATCTAATACAAATAAGTATGGTGGTCCAGATACGTTTTTATGATTTTTTAGCTCACCTGAGCACGTAGTGCTCGGTGAGCTATAGTCATCAGTCAGTCTACTCTGGCGTCTAGCATCCGGCGGCCACACTTGGGGGTTGTTAATGCTCTTGATGTCACACTTTTAGCAAATCTTCATCAGACCTGGTCAGAATGTTCATCTCAATGATATCTTGGACCTGTTTGAACATGGGTCTTCTGAGGTCAAAACCTAGGTCACCGGGTCAAATAGAATGGAAAATTTGTTAACACTCTGGAAGTCACTGTTTGTATTTATGATCTTGTAAAATTGTGCGAATATGGGTAATCTCCATTCAAAACTAGGTCACTAGGTAAACACACCAGAAAACCTTTTTAATGCTCTAGAGGTTGCAATTTGGATTGAATCTTCCTCAAACTTTGTCAGACGTTTGTTTTATTGATATCTTGGTTAAGTTTGAACATGGGCCATCTGGGGTCAAAAGCTAGGTCACCAAGTCAAATCATTGAAAAACCTTGTTAACCCTCTAGTGGCCACAGTTTTGATTGGATCTTTGTTAAACTGTGTTAAAATGTTTATTTTCATGATGTTTTGACAGGTTCGAACATTGATCATCTTGGATCACAAACTGGGTCAATAGGTCAAATCATAGGAAAACTTTTTTAGCATTCTTGGGGTCAGAATGTTTGTATTTATGATAACATGAAGAAGTTTGAACATGGGTCGACTCAAGTTAAAAACAAGGTCACCAGGTCAAATCACAGGTAGACCATAGATGTTGCAATCTTTACTCCGGTGACAAAAAGGGTCATCTTGGCCCTCTCGTTCTTGTTCAAAATGAACCAGAATGTTCCATCAAATACATGATAATGAAGGATTAATGCGATTTTAATTGTTGATCTCAAGTTATGCTTTTAAATGAATCTTTTAAACTATCATATTTGACTTGTATCTGTAACATGGTTGAGTTTATTGAAGAACTCCATTAGGCCATTCTGTTTTATAGATCACCTGAACATGTAGTGCTGAAAGAGCTATAGTGATCAGTCATTTTGAAAAGAGCAAAATTCTTGATTTTAACAGAAAAATCGTGTTACACATATTAGAAAGAGCAACAGTTCACTGACTAATTAAACTCCGAACTTGAACACTTCTGAATCTGTATCTGTATCTGTATATTGCAAACTGTAGCTAATAATCTTGGAAGCTGTAGAATCCAAGAAGAAACTGTGAACTTGAATAAAATTGTCTTTTTTTTGCTGACAGTGTTCAAAACCTTGGCGCACAATGCTTAACAAATTAATGAAACAGAATGGCTTTACTTAACACTTGAACGTGTGGATAAAGAAATTGTGACGTTGTTTTGTCATGTACAGTTCTCATGTCAGTTTGGTTGCAAATGTGGCCAGGCTACTTGAAATTTGGTTATAAGTTCTGATCAAGATATCACTATGTCTGATGAACTGCTACTTAAGTATATTAATTGCAAGACAGAAATATCCAGAAAGAGGGTAGTATTTCATTTGGAGTCGATGGATTATTTTTAAAGCAAATCAAGGTTATACATACCTTGGTTTATGATTCTTATCAACGTGATAGTAATTACTAGTACTTGTTTAGAGACAATTGATCCTCCAGTGCTTTCAGTGCTTTGATTTACCTTTTTAGTAACACATTTACTTACATTTATTCTGGTGAGCAATGCAGACCCATCCCAAAAAGCATGGGTCAGTAGTGCCAAACAAACAATTTTTAAGGGTGACCTCATACCTCATATCTTATTGTCTTTAATTGATGGCTATAAAGTATGTAATATAGTATATACTTTATTGTTTACATATACAACTTGGTTGCTTTACATGTTGGTAATAAACTAAATATTGCTTTTTGTATTTTTCTGTTATTAACTTTATGAAAGTAAATGAACCTTTCTGACACAAAGTGAATTTTGATTCGATCTATTTTTACTTTTTTTATTCTTTTTGCTTTGGATAAGTGATGTCCTAAACGAAGAATTTGTTGTGATCGGTTTGATTAATGTTTCGGGAGCTTTGAGTGCTTTGATTTCAGTCGTTCAGATTTGTCTCCCTTGTAGAAGCACATGCTTAGCATTTCTTCACACGTGGATGTACGGAACTTCAGTTTTCTCCTGTTTTTGAACTTCTGCCACGTAAGTGTTGGTTCTTGTTGATTACATGTAATGCACTTGAAGGAATTTAATTGCTGACAGTCTTTATTTGGGTTGTCACTGATAGTCATGCGAATGCCATATATTTTCGCGAATTTGCGTTATGTCCTTGTACTTTGCTTGAAGGTTATTCTAACACATCATTTTATATTACCAGTTACGAAAGGTTTGCACAAATATTTTATTATCAAATGAATAAATAACGTGTTGTATGCACTGGATAGTCATTTAGTGCTTTCCAGCCAGGCTCTCAGATCGTACTTGGGGTTTACGTGTCTGGTGTGTGTATTTTAGTTATTCTTGAATGAATTCATGCTTCTCTAGTAGGTATGTACAGATGTGATGCTGTTTTTGTAACTGATAAATGGCCTTTAAACTGCTCAATATGTTACGAAAATTTGGTGGCTATATTTTGTCCTTCAATTTCTATGTGGTGTGGGTTTTGGGGGGGTTTCTTTTTCAAAAAATCTATATGTCCTTTCTTTGGCCTAAACAAAACAAAAAGGTTTTGTTTTCGGTCACATTCCCCAAAAATATGGGTCAGTAGGTAGGGATTTTTTTCATATGTTTTTTTTTTTTACATACATTGGCAACAACGTTGTGAAAATTACAATACACACTAAGATTTGGATGCCGTAAAAACTTTATGTTTATGCCTGTTGCGCATTACCTATTATATTTAAAAGAAAACAAAGTGAAAGTCAGTGCTCCCACTAGTTTTATTTTCTAGGGGTACATGTACCTCCAAAGTAAAAAAATGGGGGTACACTGTCCAAACATGAGGGTACAAATTAGAAAGTAAAGTAATTATAAGCATATTTTATTCCCGATATCAAAACAGTATGTTTATTTCATTTATTTTAACTAAAAAAATATGTTGCATATAACTTTAAAGTTTAAATGTACACTTTGTCAAACTAAAGTGACCTGCCACACTCTAGTTGTGAAAGCTTTACATTCAGATTATTCTACTGCTCTTTCCCAATTTAAACCCAAAGAGTTTTTGTTTTGCTTGCCATTTTTGCAGACAGCGCATAGTATGTCACGCTCTCTTGAGAAGTAAAAATATGACTGTGTTGCGCATTACCTATTATATTTAAAAGAAAACATCTCCATTTTTACATCGCTCATTGATAAATATAATCGATTTAATAACCAATCAACAATTGTACTACATGTGTATGTCTTGGCCTAGCAAATGCGTTGTTATATTTTCGCGCAAAAACACATCATGAACACATGGTCACTCAATACATCACACTATCGATATGTCACAGAATCTATAGATTGTTTCAGGTAGGAGTTGTTTCTATTGATTTACAACAACCTTCCTGTGCATTTTAAGTATTTTGCTTAACTTTATCTTCTCCAGAAAGGTTGGCATGTTTCTGACTTCTTGATCAGATTAGAACTAGGTCCAGAATTTTTATCTTCAATTTTTCATTTTTTAGTACATTAACAACAGGTCCGATCAGCAGGATTCTTATGGTGTACTGGTATTCATCTTCATCTTCCATAACAGTACATGTACCAATAGGACTGAAATGATCAATCAGGATTGTTTGTATCAACTTAAATGTAAGACAAAAACATGCATGCGTTCATGAATTTATACATAATTTTTACCTTTTAAAACAACCTTGTCAATATTCACATACTGCTTTTATTGATATTGAAACAATGTAAATGCAATGCTATGTGTGCAATGTAATTTTTTTTTTTTTTTTTTGATAGACAAGTTTTTCTGCAAAATTTTGTTTGGCAAAATAGTTTTCCCTTTTTCGGGCTAAAACATTTATTCGATAAAAAAAACCATTACACTACGCTTGTAGTTCACACTTTTGACCTTAGCCTCCACTTTGTCTGGTCATATTTGATAAAAAAATAAAGAACTTACCCATTGGTGAAAGTTTTCCGGAATAGTCCGGAAGTCCGGATTTTTTTCATCTTGGCTGGAGCCGTTTTTCCAATTCGCGTAAATCCGGTGAGAAAATTGGAGGGGGGGGTACCCAGAATTCGATGAGATCTTCCTTACAAGGACAGAACATATCCTCATGTGGTCTCCCTGCATTTTTGAAATGTATCGGCAATTTTCATTGGTTGGCATTATCTTATTCCACCAATGACGAAGACTGGCATATTTCTGCATTAGAGGTCATTTCTATGTAAACAATGTTCATGCATAGATTCAGATCGTGAGATGTATCAATTCTTTTGCAAAAATGAAATTTCTTCCACCCGGATATAACACTAATGACTTGGAGAAACAGAGCAAAGGGCCAAATAAATGGAGGTGGCAGTAGTTGGGCGAAATTGACTCTGATGGTGATAAATGGGGGATTTGGTCATGCAAGCCAGACATTCCAGGATATGGGTACTGTGAATGTTGCAGAAAATGTAGAACGGAAAAGGAGATATCATAGCATTATTATAGGTCAAAAGAGAGGTCAAAATTGACTCTTAAATTGCTAAATGCCAGGAGCTTCCGGGACTTTTGCTCCCCTGGTTCCCCTACCAGGGCAGTGCACTGGACCCACCGTGGCCACCTGAAGTTGAAGATTTTCAATCAAGTGGTTTGTTGATAAGGCTGGAAAAAAGTAGTTGTGTTAAGGGTTACTTGACCGAAAAAATTAGGGTATGTAGGTTGAAAAACTTTCCTGTTTTGTAGCTCTCCAGAACTGAAGGTTCAGGGTGAGCTGTTGGGATGGGTAGGTGGATGCTCCAGCGTCTGTCGTCTGGCATCAACAATGGTCTTCTCCTAAGAAACTTCGAGTCAGATTTACTTCAAATTTGCTGTGTAGGAGCCTTTTGACATTTTAACTGCAATTTGCTTTATATATCGTATAAAATTATGCTTAATATATCACAGTTCCATGTTGTGTTACCCGACAAATTAATGTGTTGATACATAAAATTTTCATTTAGTGCGTATTGTAAACCTCATGACACTTCATGTTGTACAATTTCTGAAGTCCAGTCCATAGTTACTAGTGAACCCTGAATAGAACTACAGAACTTCTATATAAACTGTAGAGCTTTAACCCCTCATTACTGTGCATGTATTGTACTTAAGACGACACATGCAGTACAAGCTAAGTTTACTTAATGCTATTAGTACCATGTAGGGTAAAAGAAAGCATGCAATAAATAGCATTTATTGTGGTTTTATACCAACAGCAACAATGAAATAAAATTAATAAAGTCAACATGGTTTTTTCATTCATAAATATAACTTATTACAACAGTAAAAAAGTAAACAATCTGGTATTACTAGATTGTACTTTTGAATTATTGATACTTTCTTCCAATGATAGGTATAACTTTTGATTATGTGCTAACAAAAATCTTATGACACCAAACAAAACAAAGATGGAAAGGACAAATTATGTCATTATGAAACATTCATTTACAAACATTTCTATAAACCATGGAATAATATACCAATTGCTATTTGTTCAATAATCTAATGTGTATGTAAAGTTGTTAAAAAGTTACCATTTGGATTATTGTTAAATCTTTCATACTGTATCTAGATAACACAATGAATTTTGAATTAACATTTATGCACAGGTTGTAATTTTAGCTGGATGGTTAGTCAGTATATAAAAAAATGTATTAATGTGTTTGTAATTCTATTTTTTGTGAGGCATTTTACTGAAAAAAAGAAGTATTTATGTTAATGAGCACCTCATAAATAATTTCAATGACAATACAAAACACACAAAACAATATTATTAATAATAATCATTGCCTGTAAAATATTTGCAAGTTGAAAATAAAAAGTAAATAGTAACAATAAGTAAGTTTTTGGTAGACATTCAGCTGTACACATCAGAGACATTAATAATTGCTTATCTTTATTAGTGGCTTTACCAAATGGCCTATGAACTACAGAAACTTTCCCTAAATTCAAACAAGTCTTACATACAGGCAAAATAGTCTTGACCTTCTTTTTCAATTGTATGTCCACTTCCCCATCTTCAGCAGCTCAAAAACAACAGAGATCCCACTTACCCGGCCACTGGCATAGTATGTTAGCTGAACTGGCGTTTCACATGTGTAATCAGTTGCGATTACTAACAATTAGCGGCATGAAAATGTCTGCAGATTCCAGTAATCAATTGCAGTCTTTTATAATTGATTATTGGTCTATCTCATTTAGACGCCGCAATCTAAACACACATTCAAGGGAAATCACTCAGGTTGTTTAAAAAAAAAATGAGGGATGTTGATCAAGACGAAAAAACAAATATTTGATCATGCCCCAGGTAAATGATGTTAATAGAGCCTGGTTAATGGTTCATATAGATAACACACTCCATTCACCTTGCTTATATGTTACAATGCCAGCTAGCATAAAGCAGAGGATGGCTAAGAACCAAAGGGTGCATAAATAGAATCAAACAATAGTGGTCTACTTATGTTACACTACTACACTAGAACCATTTATGTAAGTGGAAAATGGCCAACTGATTTCAACTGATAATCGTTTATGATTTTGAACCGATGTTGCAACCAGTGATCAGTAATCAGTCCTACACATCACTCTATGGCATAGAGATCCGGATGGTTGTAACAGTACTGATCCACATCTATATTTCTTCACATCATCATATTTCTTAATAATGGATCTCCCCAGTGTCTTCTCTTCTGACATTATCAAGGACTGGGTCTGGAAGTCAATGAAGATCATCTCGACTGAGAGCTGGTTTGGGGAAACAATCTTCATCTTCACACTTCCGTATCTGAAATGCATACTGGGTCATTTTACAATGCTTTTGTATCCAAGACTGATATCCATTATGCTTCTTTGTGAAGGCTTTTTGGAGCTTATCAAGGTTAAGCCCTGGAAACATTTCTTACAGGTGTCTTTTACCAATATCCACATCAATATCAGAAATGGGATCTAATCTGGTAATTGGTTCCTCTTTTAAAGCTAAATGATGGAAGCAATTCTGTATTAATCTTTGGGTTGCTTTGATTAACTGTTCTCTCAATTCAGGTTTTGCTCGAATGTCAGCCATACTGTTACAGCTTTTTAGTTACCTCTCCAACGCATCAGTTCCCTTTTCTCATTGAAGTGAAAAGTTTTGAAGGCCTAAATTAAGGATGCTCATAACCCTTTCCGCAGAGTTAATCCAGCTGTGTCCTGGAGCGCAGCTGAGGTGAATGACCATATCAGCATTAAACTACTTAAATACGCAAATATCAGCTCTCCAAAGTATTGCATTGATCAGTACCACCATCAGTAAACTTCATGATAATAGGAGGAGCAGCAGCTCCAGAAATGTTCAGGACTTTTGTTAACAGAGGTATGAAATGGTGATGCACTCTGAAAAATGGAGTCATTTAAGGTCACAGTGACATGACCCTGTACAAATGATTTGTTGGGATCTTTGGGAATCCTGCATTTCAGCGAAACAGATGGGGTCAGTGAACAACCTGACATCATGATCAAGAACTACTAGTGTTGTATCAGATGGTACTAAGCTCTTTTTACCTCTGACTCCTGTGAAAACGGCACATTCTGGAGATCCAACTGGAACTTTAGCTTTAACTTTAGTCAACAGCACAGAACATTACACACTTACTGGATGTCAATGCAACAACCCAATGTTTCAAATAGTTTAGTTGAGCTTGGCAGAAATGAGCATCAACATGATTTACTCTCAACTGTCTTCGTTGAATTTTATATTGGACAGGACTCTTTGAAGTGAAGCTAAGTGCTGCATGGGTGTATGGATTCTTGGGAACAAACTGCAGTCTTACCAAACTTTCAGATGGAATGCTTGTTCCAGGTGGACATAACTCTGTTGTCTTCTTAATCATGTCCTGAAGAGATATAAATTGGGACAAATGTGCTGTACTATGTCTTCTGTCATCAGCAGCAGTAATCGATTCAACAAAGTTTAACATAACTTCAAAAAACATATGAACCACTG
The DNA here is from genome assembly GCA_008271625.1 of Lutraria rhynchaena. Lineage (NCBI taxonomy): Eukaryota > Metazoa > Mollusca > Bivalvia > Venerida > Mactridae > Lutraria > Lutraria rhynchaena. Next base: position 240,664 of record VIBL01000154.1, on the reverse strand, counting down.
GGACGTCCTGGATTGAGATGCCACATGTCAGCTCTAAGGCATGGTTCCCCCATAGCTATATGTTCCAGTCTCTGATGGGTGATAGGGTTTGATGCAGCACTTCCATCCATTGCCAGTTCCTTGTACATAAAATTAACAGATAAATCAACTAATTCAAAAGTTTGAGTTTGAATTGGCATCTCTGTTGTCTTGTATGATATTCAACCAGTTTATGTCTCACCATCTGTATGAACCTTGCTTCATCAGTACTCCAGCTGAACATTCAGTACGGTCTTCTGCAACTTCTAGTAAGCACACAGAGGTAACACAAGAATCCCTTGGAGAAAACTAACCATATCAACTGGAACTGATAGTTGTATATTTTTGATAAAATCAAAGTGTTCTTTGTTATACAGAAATGGATTCTTAATAGGTACACTTCCATCAAAATATACAGGTGACTTATTAGCTAATTTAAGGGCAGTGTCAATCAGAGTGTATCTGTCTTTAACACTAGAAGAGCTGCGTGGATGTTTGTACTCAACAGTAGCATGCATGTCAAGTGTAAAAAGCTTCTGTTTTTCTTTCATGTCTACATTTTTAGTTTGAAGAAACAACCTGTAGGCATCTAGACAATCAGCCAGTTCTTTTATTGAATGTAACCAAATTGTCATGATGAGGAATTCATGACTAGTTTCATCAATACGCTGTAAAAAAATTATTTGTTTGAAATAGTTATGTAGGACTTTGCACCTCAACAAATGAAAACCAAGCCATTCTATTTATGTTACAATGACTCGACATCACTTTAATTGTTAATATTTGGTTGTTTCGGTGTATGACTGTAGTTTCGCCACTTGTGAAAATATTGCATCAAGTGGTCACTCAGTTAAATAAACCACGGTGATACATCAAAACAACCAAATATTCTCTATATATTTAAAAATAAAGAAATTAATTAAACCTACAGGGAAATAAAAGAAAACAATACTAGCACTATTTATTGCCTTTTAGTGAAGTTGTCATTTATCTAACAGTTGAAAAAAATCATACTAACCAGAGTGAAACTTACGTCAATAAATCAAAATCTTTCTATTTTGTGCTTGTGTATTGCATCCTAACGCCTTGAATGCCTTGAAATTTTTCCGACATTTCCCTTACAACATGGGTACCATCAACCTAAATGTAAACCCTTCATAAGTTATTTTAGTCAGTCAGTGATATATCTCTGAATTGTGGTAGCATAAAAAACAGAATCTTGAGTAACAAATGCATAATGATAATATACTACGCAACAAATTATTCAGTATAACTTAAAATTCATATAATATATGCAGGGATCAGGGAAGATCATAGACATCAAAAGTTAATAATGATACTGATAATAATATAAAATAATAATAATAATAAATAAAATAAATAATATAAAGAGTTGACAAAACATATACCGACATAACAGTAAATTTAACCCTTCGGTACAAATTCTCAAAAGTAAGAATCTTCATTTTTTTAATTTCAAGGGTCAAAATACCATTTTTAGGGTCAAATTAAAGCCATGATATTTGTCACTATTATTATTTCTGATGTCACTTAACTAAAAACATTACCCAGTATACAATTTGTTCATATGATTAAGCATCAATTTGTATATTAGTCATGACTTGTATCAATACATTTCTATATTTAATTTAAAAAAAATTACCTTAAAACAGTCAGCCTCTTAGAGATTTCAAACATAGCAAATATAGCAAACATGTATAATCAGCATAAAATTCCTTTGAATTAACTTCTGGGTGGAACTGATGATAGAGATCATTAAATGTATCACTATCTTTTACAGACTTGAGTTGACTTGAGGAAGTTCCCCTCTTTAACATGTTCGCATGCACTTATCTTCACCGCTATAAGTGAAAATGCCATTTTACATTTATCAGAAACGATTTGTCCACAAAACTTCCAGTTTTCGCACCACTAGTCTACAAAATTTTTTTCTGGCCTAACACTGATAGACTCAATTGCAATTGTAATTTTGTTGAGAAGTTGATATATTCTTAGAGCCTTACTCTATGTGGAGTCTAAAACATGAAAATCAGATTTCTTTTTAGTCACTTTGACAACATGTGACTTTGCTGTTAGGGTTTGACACAAAAATTTGCATTTGATTTTAGTCAATTTTAAATGCATGACTAAAGAAACACTAAATTCAGTGACAGATGTCTGGAAAGGACGTATGGTAATAATGTTACTGCAGGAAAATGGATGACTAAAGAAACACTAAATTCAGCTGGAAATGACGTATGGTAATAATGTTACTGCAGGAAAATGGATGAGGACAGTGCCACAGAAGCCTGATTCTGCTATTATACTCTTTGTCACAAAGAATTCTTAGTAAATGGCAGTGGATTCAAGCAGGTTGTCCAGCACAAGATGACAAATGTGCAAAGCGGAAAAAGCACAATGACTCCAAGAAATAATGGTTATTGTGAATGCATGAGAAAAAATGTTAAACCTCATTTGCTGAACAATGACTCAAACATATCCTGCAACTCTTTGTCGCAGACAGAATTATTTATGTGTTCTAGTCAATTTGTATTGTTAATTATAAGTTGTAATGTTCAGATGTTGGAACAGTTAATAACATTATTGTGATGATGTAGATGCATATTTAATATCATTGATGTTAATTAGGCAAAATGGTTAATTACAATGATGTTATTGAGGTAAAATACTTTACTGCATTAATCATGGTGACGTTAATGAGACAAAATGGTGATTATTTTGTCATTGTGATCTTTGAAACTAGTTTTTAAGACTTTTTAATTCATGATAATGTTTCATAATCCTGATAATTAATGATGATTATTGTTATTTTTGTTAATTATTGTTTAATAAAACATTTCAGGTGACGTGAGACAGATGCACATCCTCCACCACGGGCAGTGTGTGACAAAGATCCAAGAATGTGTTGGATTTGGTTTTCAAGATACAGAAATATGTGGGATCAGTCTGTATATAATGGTATAAAACCTTAAAATGAATATAGTTTTCAGTAAAGTAATTTTTTTTTAATACTTTGAACACTTAGCAGTCTTGGACTATAAGTTTGTTTCTTTCTATGTATAAAAGAACACAAAATGTCCTATATTTAGCCAAATTTGTCCCATATTTATTGTCAAGATTGTGGAAATTTGGCCTCAAAAATGTCCTATATTTGTCCTATATTTTGAAAAAAGTTTGGGTTGTCAGCCTGTTGTGATCAGTGTACTCTGGTGTCTGGCGTAACAACCTAGGGGTTTTTAACACTGTAGAGGTTACTCTTTTGAGTGAATCTTCATCAGACCTGGTCAGAATGTTCATCTCAATGATATCTTGAACAGGTTCGAACATTGGTCATCTAGGGTGAAAAGCTAGGTCAAAAGATCAAATCAAATGAAAACTTTGTTAACGCTTTAGAGGTCACAGTTTTGATTGGATCTTCATGAAACTTTGTCAGAATGTTTGTATTAATGTTATTGTGAAATTTTGTGAATATGGGTCATTTCTGGTCAAAAACTAGGTCATCAGGTCAATGCGCCAGAAAACCTAATTAACACTCTAGAGATCAGAAGTTCTATTGAATCTTCATCAAACATCGTCAGAACGTTTGTCTTAATAATATCTTGGACAAATTTGAATATTGATCATCTTGGGTCACAAACTAGGTCACCAGGTCACATCATTGAAAAACCTTGTTAACCCTCTAGAGGTCAGTTTTGATTGAATCTTCACTAAACCTTGTCAAAATGTTTTTCTTAATGATATCTTGGACAATTTTGAAACCTGGGTCATCTGGGGTCACAAACTAGGTCACTTGGTTGAATCTCCTGAAAACCTTGTTAACACTGTAAACTTTGTCGGAATGTTTTTATTAATGATATTGTGAACAGGTTTGAACATGAGTCAACTCAGGTTAAAATTCAGGTCGCAAGGTCAAGTCACAGGAAAACCTTAGAAGATACAATCTTTACTTAGGTCAGCAAAAAAGGGCCATCATGGCCCACTTGTTTCAAGTTATGATATCATTAAAGCAATTTATTAATAAAACCAAAATTAGAGGTGGATCATCTTGCTGAATTCGCATCATAATAGAACAATTATGGTCTCGAAATTGCAAACAACAAATCAAACAAACAATACCTTGTTCAGTAGGGTTTTATAAATTGTTTTTCACACCTTTTTGGCATGTTACAGAAATCCTTCCATTGACAAGTCTGGTCGATTGGAGTAAATTGTCGATTTCAGATTACAGGTGTGAAAATGAGCATTCAAATGAGTTTGGGGACCTTATTATCACTTTGGATAAGCCGTGGTATTTGGATTAGACGATTCAGGTAATCGGGGTTATTTTACAATGAAATAATTATATAGGGAAAAAAACGGGACTGAAATTACTTTTTGGATTACATCAGGTTTTCAGTTAATTCATTGTTGAAAAATCTGGGTTTTACTGTAGAATGATTGTCTAAAGAGTTCCTTTTATTGCATTGCCAAAATCTTTGTCTTTTCTGTCGTCTTTTTTCACTAAATCTTACTTGAATCTCTTGAGTTTTTCCAGTATATCATATACATCAAAGTGAACTATTTCTATCAATAGACACATCTGTTGAAAATGATGGTTCTGTTTTGATGGGATCTGTACATGTGCCTCCCAGGACATTTGCCTCTTCCCCCCAAAAGGTCTTGTGGGTGGTAAAGTTAGGTAAGACATATATGCCCCCAGGGCATGGTCTGTGATTTTTGGGCTGCTTTACTATGCAGAAATTCATTTAACTAAATGTTTTTATGGTTGTAGACTGTAAAGTAGATACTGACATTCACTGGATTGTTTATATAGTTGTTCAGATTGTGTCCGTGTATAGGACAGTGTGGTGATCAAACAAAGTTATGGGGGTTTACTGGTTTCAGCTTGTCCGTTCGTCTGTCTATTCGTCAGTCTGTCTGTCTGTCCGTCCGTCCATCTGTAGACAAAATCTTGTGTGCGCTTCTCGGAAACGACTGGTTGGATTTTGTAAAAGAATATATTCAGATTAATTTTCATGGAGTTATGCCCCCTTTTTAATTGTCTATAAACAAAATCTTGCGTACGCTTCTTCTCCTAAATGGCTTGTTGGATGTTTATAAAACCTTACAAGTACATTAGGCATTAGGTTTTTAAATAATATAATAATATCTTTAACAAATTTGAACTTGGGTCATCTGGGGTCACCAGGTCAAATCATAGAAAAACCTTGTTAACGCTCTAGGGGTCACAGTTTTAATTAAATCTTCACCAAACCTTGTCAAAATGATTGTCTTAATGATATCTTGCTTAAGTTTGAACATGGCTCATCTTAGGTCAAAAACTAGGTGACCAGGTCAAATCTATGGAAAACCTTGTTAACCCTCTATAGGTCACAGTTTTGATTTGATCTTCACTAAGTCTTGTCAAAATGTTTTTCTTAATGATATCTTGGACAATTCGGAAACCTGGGTCATCTGGGGTCAAAAACTAGGTCACCAGGTCAAATCATTGAAAAACTGTGTTAACCCTCTAGAGGCCTCAGTTTTTATTGAATCTTCCCTAAACCATTTCAAAATGCTTGTCTTAATGATATCTTGTACAATTCCAAACATGTGGCATCTGGGGTCACAAACTAGGTCACTTGGTTGAATCTCATGAAAACCTTGTAAACTTTTTTAGAATGGTTGTATTTATGATATCATGAACAGGTCAACTCAGGTTAAAAACTAGGTCAAATCTCAGGAAAACCACAGAAGTTGCAATCTTTACTCAGGTGAGTGAAAAAGGGCCATATTGGCCCTCTTGTTTATTTGTCTGAAGACAAAATCTTGTGTGCGCTTCTCCGAAATGGCATGTTTGATGTTAATAAAACTTTGCCAGTACTTTAGGCATCAGGTCTACTTGCGTATATTTTAAAAAAGAATTATTCAGATTTATTTGCACTGAGTTGTGCCCCTTTTTTATTTGTCTGTCGACAAATCTTGTGTGGGAAGGGGGGGGGGGGTGTTCTCTGTTGCTAACCAAAAAAAAACTGACTTCATAGCAATACTAATTGCGTCTTCCTTCTCATTCAAAACTTAATAGGTAGCTTTGGAAAACTCAGATTAAATTTTATCAGCCACTACAGCATTAATGTGGTCCTTTCTTTTGGCATGACAGATTAAAGTACGTTCTAAAATCCATAGACCCAGAGAATGGTCAGAGAATTATGTTTAATGTGTTTAACACATGAAGTGCAAAACATTTGAAGCCTCATTGTAGGACAACCACAAAAATTTACTCAACCGGTATTGAAAATCCCTAGATTTTGACTCAATTTCCACCACTCTCACTAACACTGTAGTTGTTATTGTTTTTGTGTTTGGTTTTCATTGATTGAATATTGAACAGGGTTTCTCACTTGTGCTTGTCTGTCATAATTGTATCCCTACAATCAAAATGCATTCATTAATAGGTTGATGATCACTTAGAAATATATTATAGGCAAATTGGCAATATTTTATCAAACTCTGACAGCATTTTGTCTATCGGACTTGAACTTGACGATATCATATATTGTTGATAAAAAGCCATGTTCCCATTGGATACTCTGACATATTTGTTATGCCCCCCATCTAATGATACCTGGGACATATAGACAACATATATCAGGTTCATTTGATAGGGGAAATTTGCGTCATGAAGCACCATGGTATTTAAAAGGCCCGCACCCCTTAATAGAATGCTTTGATACTTATACATTTGTTGCCTTGGACCAATCCTAAGTAGTATAGGTTTTGGACGTGTCTGGAACACTTCGAATCCTGCCAGAACTGGTTCAGACCGGTTTTTGGGGATTCCCCTAAAAAAAAAATATAAAAAATAGATAAAATATATATAGGGCCCCCCACACCTGCACACCTTGTCAGCCAGAACCGGTTCATACTGGTTTTTGGGAATTCCCCTAAAAAAAAAAAATATAAAAAATAGATAAAATATATATAGGCCCCCACACCTGCACCCCGAAAAATGAAAAAATAAAAAAATGTAAATGTTATATTTTTTAAATAAAAAATGAAAAATAAAAAAATTTAAAAATTGTGAAATTTTTACATGAAAAATAAACCATGATGTGATATTTTTGAAATTTTGAAAATTGACATATTTTCAGGGGTATTTCAGAAATGTGAAATTTTTGAAATTTTGAAAATTGACATATTTTCAGGGGGTATTTCAGAAATGTGAAATTTTTGAAATTTTAAAAATTGACATATTTTCAGGGGTATTTCAGAAATGTGAAATTTTTGAAATTTTGAAAATGCAAAAATCGAGTACCAGTACCCCCCTCAGGGACATGAAAAATGTGATATTTTGAAATTTTAAAAATGCAAAAATCGGACCACTGTATACCCCCTCAGTGGATATGAAAAATGTGATATTTTGAAATTTTAAAAATTGACATATTTTCAGGGGGTATTCCAGAAATGTGATATTTTTGAAATTTTGAAAATATACACATGAGAAACAGTGGCGCAGTCTGGCACACCCCCAAAACAGACATTTTGATATTTTTCAATGGAGAACAGTTTTCTGGGAAGCAAAGTCTTATTTTGGTAAATTTTGAAAAATAAAAAATGAAAAAATAAAAAAAATTAAAATTATGAAATTTTTATATGAAAAAATAAAAAATGAAAATGTTGAATTTTTTAAATAAAAAATGTTAAAATGGAAAAAGCAAAAATACGAAAATGTTTCATATAAAATGGAGTTATTCCATATGACGAAGAACTCAAAATTCGGTAATCTGCAATTCTTGTTCGTAAAAACTACCTTTGATCTCTTCACCGTTTAAATCGTTTATTTTGTAAGTAACAGGATCGGTATTTAAAATTTCATCAATTACAAATATTTCTCTGGTCCAACGTGTGGTATAACCTTTTTCAAATTTATCTTTCTTTTTTGATATTCGTACTCTATCTCCAATTTTAAATTTAGTTTTTTTTATTTTATTTTCATCTTCAGGATATAAATTTTCACATACAGTTGATTCATTTTCCAATTTACTTGCTTCAACTGGTGTCATTTTAATTGAAGAATGAACTGTATTGTTATAATTTTTAACTAAATCATCTAATATATCATAATATTTAGTAGTTTCATTAGCAGTAAAATATTTAAACATACGTTGTTTCATAGTTCCAATCCATCGTTCTACTATACTAGATTTTTCTTCATTTTCAGTCGAATAAAACTTTATATTATTATCTTTTAACAATTTTTTTACTTGTTGATTATAAAATACAGAACCTTTATCTGACCAAATAAACATTGGTTTTCTTTTTTTAAATAATATTTTAAATACATCACTTACAGTCGTTCCTGTTTTATTTTTTAAAGGAATCAACCATCCATATTTACTAAAAATATCTATAACAGCTAATAAATATTTATAATGCTTATTTTGTTTTGAAAATTGATGCATATCTACCAAATCAACTGCCCATGTTTGGTCTATTGCATGAACATGAACACGTCTTTTGGGGAAAGATTTTACAACTCTGTGATGTAATTCATCTGCTAATTTATTCGTAAATCTATTTTTTTTAGATCCACACTCAGAACATTTAGCTTTTAATATTTGTCTATTATTAGATGTTGCTACTTGTTCTACTGAATTATTTTCGGTATGTTTTTTACAACGCAAACAATATATATTTGAATGACTCATTTTTAATATATTAAAATTGATTTTTTTAAAAATGGGCGAAAAAAAAATTTGTACAAAGTGCAATGAATATAAATATTTATATGAATACGATAAAGCAAGCGGTAGGCTCATGGGTGTTAAATCTTCATGCAAGCAATGTAACAAACCTATGAAACGAAAACATTATCAAAATAATAAAGAAAAATACAAAAAAGCATATCAAGAATTTATACTTAGAAATCCAAATTATCGATATGAATATTATTTTTGAAAAAAAGAATTATACATAATTAAAAATTATTCCTTAAAAAATGGGAACAGAAAATTCGTTTAGGGATCTTATTATTGAAAGAAATATTGATGATATCGACGAAGAGGATATAATCAAATATATAAATTTATTAAAAGATAAAATAGTTATTAATCGATTTCCTTTGAAAATAAAAATAACAATAACAAGTGAATTTTCAACACCTATAGCATTTGACATAATAGAAAGTCATTATTCTCATCCTGTTCAAGTTATTCTAACGCAAAATAATATATCTGCATTTTATGAAAGTTTGATAGATAAATTTGAATCTTGGATAGATGAATTTCAAGAAAGAGGATCTGGTTTTGTTTTTAGAAATATTAAAAGTGTAAAAGTAAAACTGTACAGATATAGTTATCGAAATGCTTCATCTTATATTCCACTTCAATTTAAATCGAGTAATATTATTAATGTGAAAAATAAAGATGATAATAAATGTTTTTTATGGTCTATATTATCAAAATTATATCCTGTTTCTGAAAATAAACATAGAGTGACAAAATACAAACCGCATGAAAATAAAATTAATATGACCGGAATTGAATATCCAGTTAAAATCAGCGGTATTCCAAAAGTAGAACGACAAAACTATTTAAGTATAAATGTATTTGCATTGGAGAATCAAACAAATAAACAATCTTTATATCCAGTTTATATTTCAAATATAGAAAGCGAAAATATAGTTGATCTATTATATATTGAAAGCGATGAAAATACACATTATTGTTTAATTAAAGATTTGGACAGTTTCAAATATAATAATAATAGAAATAAATCATTTACATGTAGAAATTGTTTACAAGGATTTCGAAGGGAGGATACATTGGCAAAACATAAAGAAATATGTTATTGTAGGAAACCGTGTAGAACGATAATGCCACAAAAAGAAAAAAATATTCTTAAATTTAAAAATTATCATTTTAAAAATAAATTACCATTTGTTATATATTGTGATTTTGAATCAAATAATATTCCAATGATGACAAATAAACCAAATCCTAACGAATCTTACACAAATCCAATATTTAAACAAGAAATAAATAGTTATGGAATATATGTTAAATCTGATTATCCCGAAATGTATAAATCGCAATATTTTTCTTATATTGGTTGTGATGCAGCAGAAAAATATGTAAAAAAAATAATGGAAATATTCAATGAAATACAAAATAAGATATATCTTAATGAACAGAAAAAACCAAAATTGAATACATACGATGAAAAAAATTTTCAGGAATCAACCAATTGTTATATATGTGGAATTGAATTTTCCGAATCTCCTGATTTGAAAATAAAAAAATATAAAAAAATAAATGTAAATAGATTTACATCTGAGAATGAAAGACATATACGATTACGAGAAAAAATTGATAAATCCAAACTTAAATATATTGTTGATAATCCGGATGAATTTAATTTGGGAAATAGATATATCAAAGGAAAAAAAATAGACCATGAATCACAATTGAAATTATTGGAAGAATATCTAGATAGAACTAATGAATTTGGTGAATGCATTATATCTTATCATCAACGTAATAAATTTGGTAGATATTGGACTAATGAAAAAATGGGATTGCAAAATATGAGTCGACGAATCAGACATACATTATGTAAAGATAATATGATTGATATTGATATGAAAAATGCCCATCCAACTTTACTATCGTCCTATTGTCATAAAAATAAAATTTTATGTGGTGCACTAGATTATTATATTAATAATAGAGAAGAATTATTGGCCCAATATGGTAAATTGAAAATATATATCTAGAGATGATGCAAAAAAAGATTTATTAGCTATTCTCAATGGAAAAGAAATAAATATAAATTGTAAATATCCTGATTGGTTCATCGATTATTACAAAGGAATGAGAGAAATAATAGATAAAGTATGTGAATTGAATCCATCTTTGGTTGAACTTGCAATCAAACAAAAAAAAGAACGTGGATCGGATTATAATATTAAAGGTTCTGCAATTAATCTATTATTATGCGATATGGAAAATAAATCATTGATGGCTGCATTCGATTATCTAATAGAACGAGGTATAGAGGTTGGATCGTTGGTATTCGATGGTTTGATGATTTATAAAAAAAATAAAATAGATATAGAAGAATTGCTAATTGGATGTTCGATATCCGTAAAAGAAAAAACTGGAAATGATATAATATTTACAGAAAAAATAATGGACGAAGGATATGATATAGATGATATAGGTCCAATTCCAACTGCTATTTGTAAAAATAAAAAAATACGTGAACATTGTCATTATTCTGGCAAATATCGTGGGGCCTCGTGCCAATCGTGTAATACCAAAGAAGGCAAATCTTCCAAATTAATTCCTGTATTTTTTCATAATGGTTCCAATTACGATTTCCATTTTATAATTGAAGAATTGATGAAATATGAAGATGAATATAATAAAGTAAAACTACTTTCCAAAAATTCAGAAGAATATATTTCTATAGAATATGGATCGTATTATAAAAAATTAAGATTTCTGGATTCGTATAGATTTGTGTCAAAGGGATTATCTGATATTGCAAAATCGATGGATAAATTTCCTATTTTGGAAAGTGAATTTGATGGAAATATCTCTCTACTAAAACAAAAAGGTTTCTATCCATATGAATACGTAGATTCCATAGAAAAATTAAAATATTTCAAATTACCAGATATTAATGAATTTTATTCGACATTGACCCAAAAAACAATTACAGAAGAAGAATATAAACATGCACAGAGGGTCTGGGAACATTACGATTGTAAAAAATTATTAGACTATCATAATTTATATCTTAAAACAGATGTTCTTATATTAGCGGATGCATTTGAAAATTTTAGAAATTTCTTTTTAAAATATCATGAAATCGATCCATGTTATTGTTATTCAGCCCCTGGATTGACTTGGAAATGTGGATTGAAATATACAAATATAGAATTGGAACTATTGACCGATTATGATATGTTACAAATGTTTGAAAATGGAATAAGAGGTGGTTTTTCTGGTGTTTTAGGTCCCAGATATATTAAATCTTTCAATAAATACACGTCTAACTATTATGATGATGGAATTAGAATATTGGATGAAAATGAAAAAAAACAATGTTTGGAAATAATAGAAAATGGCGGAGACCTAAATGAATTCTTCGAAGAAAAATATTTATTATACTTAGATGCAAATAATTTATATGGATGGGCTATGTCGCAAAATTTACCAACAAGAAATTTTAAATGGGAAAATGACCCCGATTATTATTTAAATATACCGGATGGTAGAGGTTGTATATTAGAATGCGATTTGGAATATCCAAATAATTGTAAATTTAAAACTAGAAATTATCCATTGGCACCGGAAAAGATGAATATAAATAAAGATGAATTATCACAATATCAAATAAATTTATTAGGAACTAAACCTGTAAGTATAGAAAAAAAAATATTTTTAACATTATATAATAAAAATAAATATATTGTCCATCATAGTATTTTAAAATATTATATTAAACTTGGTATGAAAGTTCCCAAGGTAAATAGAACAATATCATTTGAAGAATCAAATTGGTTGGCCAAATATATTAACTTCAATACCGAACAAAGAACAAAATCAAAATCGATTTTCGAAAAAGATTTATGGAAATTAATGAATAATAGTTTCTATGGTAAAACTTTAGAAAATATCAGAGGAAGAAGTGAAATTATATTATCTACCAATGGAGAAGAAGTAAAAAAATATATAAATAAACCAAATTTCAAAGATTCAATAATATTCAATGATAACTTTGTTGCAATTGAAAATAATATTACATCTATTAAATTTAATAAACCTATTTATTTGGGAATGTGTATATTAGATTATTCCAAATTATTAATGTATCAATTTTACTATAATATTGTAAATGAATTATGGCCAAAAAATGAACTTGTTGCTTCAGATTCAGTTTCAGGCGATACTCCGTTGATACTAAGATATAATAATAAAATATATATTGATAAAATAGAAAATATTACTGACGAATACGAATATTCAAATGGTAAATTTTACCACAAACCAAATAATAATATTGAAGTTTGGACAAGTGATGGATTTTCTAAAATAAAAACTGTAATTAAACACGAAACAAATAAAGAAATATTTAGAGTTGTTACATCGGTAGGATTCGTAGATGTGACCGAGGATCATTCGTTGATTAGAGATACCGGTGAAATTATCAAACCCAGAGATTTGTCATTGAATACAAATCTTCTATTCAATGATAATTATAAAGAAAATTTAAATCCACCATTAAAACGAGATTTTTTAAAATTAGAACCAGAAACATTGGAAGAAAAAAAGCATTTATCGAAGGTTTCTTTTTAGCAGATGGAACTAGTGGAATTTATAAATACGAACGTGGAACACAATATAAATGGAATTTATCCAACAAAGATTTAAACCTTTTAAATAAATGTTTAGAATATTGTAAAGAAATATATCCAATAACTGATTTCAAAATAACGAATTACACAATACCAACCGGTGATATGTATAAAATTATTCCGAAAGGAAATTTTAAAGTAATGACAGAAAAATTTGAAAAATTTTATACTAATGAACGTGATAAGTACATTCCATATAAAATTTTAAATAAAAACTATAATTACAGATTATTTTTCTTTCGTGGATTTTATCAAGGAGACGGTTATAAAAAAGGAAGGGACTGTGAATTTTGTTTTATGCAAAAATCTAAAATTACAGTTTCATGTTTACATTATCTTGTAACATCTCTAGGTTACAATACAAATATTAATAATTGTAATATTAGACCTAATATATTTTACTTGAATATAACTAAAAAAAAAAACAATCCGCTAATATAAAAAAAATTATATCATTAGGAAAACAAAAACAAATAGTTTATGATTTATCAACTGAAACTGAAAATTTCAACTGCGGATTCCCTTTGATCATTCATAATACCGATAGTGTTTTCATATCAATTAAAACTAAAGATATTTACGATGATATGAAAAAAATACAAGATCATTTGGATACATCCGAATATCCAAAATATCATCCTTTATATTCGGAAAAAAATAAAAAAATAATAGGAAAATTTAAAGATGAGTTGAATGGAAAAATTATGAATGAAAGTTTTTTTGAGAAGTAAAGCATATTCCTATACGTTAACAGATTTAAGTGAAGAAAAAAAATTAAAAGGAATTGGAAAAACTACAATTAAAAAAGATATAAAATTCAACGATTATAAAGATTGTCTATTTAATAGTAAAAATAAAATAAATAAAATGTACACGATTAATTCAAAAAAACATAATATGTACATTAATGAAGTAAATAAAATAAGTATGACACCATTTGATGATAAAAGATATATACATGACAATGGAATAGATACTTCACCATTTGGTTTTATGTGAGCGATCGTTTAACTCTAAGTTTTTTGGAAATACTAAATTATATACGTGATATTTATTTTTTTATTATTCCGGCATTGTTCAAGACCCCATGCCAAATCTCATTTTTGTTCCAATAACTTTATTAACAATCGATCTATCCATTTTTTCTTTCAGAGTAGGATTATAAATATTTTTCATTTCTTCCAACATATTCTTATCACATACTTTATTTCTTGTAGTGGTATCCTTATTCATCAGATAACATATATCGTGATGATATACGGCATTATCAACCCTGTTTACTGGTTTACTCCAATTTTTAGGTGATAGATCTGGATTTAATCTCTTTTTTAAATTGGTGCCCGGTCCTGTGAAATTATGACCCGGTAGGTGCATTTCAAAAGGTAGATTATTTATAGCTTTGTTCATCAATCCTGTACCGGCTGCCCGTTTAACAAATTGATATTTCATTATTCAACATACTTTGCATCTTCCCCGTTTCATAGGTCTATTATTTTTTGAAACAATATCTTCAATATTGAGAGTATCGGTGTGTTTTTTACATTTTATGCAATACATTTTTATATATAAAAAATCAAGTTCAAAATCAAGTTCAAAATCAAGTTCAAAATCAAGTTCGAAAATCGAGTTAATATCATGTTTGAAAATAGGTTCAGAAATACGTTCAGAAATACGTTCGAAAATAGGTCTGAAAATAGGTTTGAAAATATTTCAAAAAATTAAGTTAAAAAATGGAGATAAAAGATTTATCTTGGAATATGATGACCAAACGCAATAATCATCCTCTTTTACCTAAAAGTATCAGAGGTTTGATTGTTGGTAAATCTGGATGCGGTAAAACTATATTATTACTTAATCTCTTACTTGAACCGGGATGGTTGGATTATAATAAATTAATGGTTTTTGGAAAGAGTTTATTCCAACCAGAATATTGTATTTTGAACGAAGCTTTTGAAAAAAAATTATCCAAAGACGAAATACTTCAACTTTTTAATAGGCGTGAAGAAATATCCAATAGCGGAACTTCTACATCAGATATTATAAATGAAATATCTAAAGACCGAGTATCTAAAAATAGAATAGAAAGTAAATTTTATGAATCTGTCAAAGATGTTCCAGATCCCAGGGAATTGAATCCAAAAAATAAAAATTTGATGATATTTGATGATTTAATTTTAGAAAAACAAAATAAATGTGAGGCCTATTATATTCGTGGTAGACACAGCAACGTGGATTGTTTTTATCTTTCACAAAACTATTTCAAATTACCCAGACAAACTATAAGGGAAAATGCTAATTTTATTTGTCTGTTCCCACAAGACTTGAAAAATATAAATCATATTTATAATGATCACGTAAGTCATGACATGGAGAAGGATGAATTTAGGAAATTGTGCAAAACTGCTTGGGAGAAACAATTTAGTTTCGTTGTAATCGATTTATCATCTAAAAAAGATAATGGTAAATATAGAATCGGTTTTGATAAATTCTATTTACCATGATGAATAATTTAAACATTTAATAATTTAAAAAATGAACATTCAATAATCTTATTTTGTTCAGTTAAAAAATGGATAAAGAATTATTAGAAGCTATTGCCAGAAATACAGAACCTAAAAGTTCATTTCAGATTATAGTATCTGATAATAAAACAAAATTTAAAACTATGTTCAATCCTCCAATACAACTTGATAAAACGAGAAAGTATGAAATAACACTCGTTAACCTTGAAACGTATTATTCTTTTCCAAATATCACCAATGAGAATAATTATTTTAAATATTCCAAAGACAATGGAGCAAATTGGGAAACAATTAGAATACCTACAGGAAGTTATGATATAGTTGATATAAATAATTTTATACAAGATATATCCATTACTGCAAATCCAAATACTTTAAAATCTAGAATAGAAATAAGAGATAATTTCATTGTTGATTTCAATCATCCAAGATCCATAGGTAAAGTATTAGGGTTTGGTCGTAATAAATATAAATCTGGGATTCATGAATCTGAAAACGTTGTTGATATTCTCAGTATTAATGGTATACTTGTTAATATAGATATTATTTCTGGTAGTTATGTAAATGGTTCTTCGCAAAATACTATATACAGTTTTTTTCCCTAATGTAAGTCCTGGATATAAAATAATTGAAACACCCCATAATTTGGTTTATCTACCAATTACATTGGATACAATACGTGGACTCGAAACAAAACTTACAGATCAACATGGTGAATTGCTTGATTTAAGAGGAGAAAATATTACGATAAGATTTCATATACGTCAGATTTAAAAAATAAAGGTTTCTTATTTTAATAATTTAAAAAAATAAAGAACATTTAATAATTTGAAAAAAACAATAGTAAATATTTAATAATCTTAATTTAATAATCTCATTTTCATTCTTTTAAAAATGAGTTACATAAATACAAAAGTTAATATTTCTGATGGACAAAAAAATGAAATTAAACATGCTATGAAAAATGGCACTACTATAAGTATACGTTTGGGTAATGATGATTTCAAAGGTAATGATATTATAGCCATTACCAAAACACAATTGAATAAAATAAAACGAGCATGTGAAAATAATACAGGTGTAACGTTAAAATTTAGCAAGAGACAATTGGTTCATAATGCAAAAATTGAAGGTGGGTTTCTCGGTATGTTAACAGGATTAGCTGCAAGTGCTTTACCTGCATTGGCAAAAACGGTATTACCGGCTATCGGAGTAGGTGCATTATCAGGTTTAGCTAGTACTGCTGCACAAAAAGCTATCGGTTCTGGTTTATATTTGAAAAAAGGTGGATGTGTTTGTCAAGTTGAAACCGATGGTGAAGGTTTATATTTGAAACCAGCTTCAGGTTCTGGATTTAAGTCAGTCGGCGATGGTTTATATTTGAAAAAAGAAGGTGGTAAATTATACGATGGAACGGGTCTTCTTTTTGGGAAAAATAGTCCATTTAAAAATATTCCAATTTTAGGATTATTGTTATAAAAAATGGAAACAGATTTTAAGATTAAAGTTGGAAATATTTTACTACCATATAAACCATTAACTAATTTTGAATTGATGGATGCAGTAAAAAAATTAAAAATTCCTAATTTTAGAGGTGTGTACATGAGAGACCAACTTCCCAAACGTTCATTAAAAAATGAATGTGGTATATTAAACCTAGATGATACAAATCCGAATGATGAGTTTGGTTCATCAGATGCCAAAGGTACTCACTGGGTATGTTGGCACAATAATATTTATTTTGATAGTTATGGTATACAACCACCTCTAGAAATAATAAACTACTTGCGATCATATCCTAAAATAATATATAGTACAGAACAAATACAACCAAGGGGAACGGTAATATGTGGGCATTTGTGTTTATTTTTTTTAATAAATTAATTTGTTCGGTTAAAAATGCCTGTAGATAAATTTGGAAGAATGCCAAAAACCGAGGTTTCAAGATCAGATGTATCTTTAAATTATATAAATAACAATTTTTTAAAAAGAGGTGAAATCGATATGTTTGGAAATAAGATCACGAATCTCGGTATGCCGACAGATGCCGGTGATGCAACGAATAAAGCATTTGTAATGAGACGTATAAATAAAATAGCCCGAGATTATGAATTAGATAATTTGAAACACGTTGAAGATAATATTGCACATAATATTCAAGAATTAAAGGAACAAATGAAACAGTTTACAGATGAGAAGGAATTGGAACAGGCTAAGATAGATGAAACCATCAGTGATAAAATTACGCGGAAAATAATGAAAAATATTGAAAATGGGGTGAATATTCTAAAAAAAGATATAACGGAGCTCGTTGCTGAAGGTGATCGGGATGTATTGAATAAGGCTATTGATGAAATAGCAAATGTTGTTGTTAAGGATAATATATTTGTAGCTGAAAGAAATAAGAAAATTAGACAATTGGAATATGATATTCAAAATATTAAACGTAATCAACCGACCCTTCTCGTATTTTCATTGGAAATTAGCAAAGATGCTGTAATAAAAGTGTATCAAGATTCTCAGAATCGAGTTCATATTACTGATAAAAAAAATAAACGATATGAGCATTTCACAAAGGCGTTTGTTATGTTGCCGAATGAATATATTAAATATGATAATATAGTTGAATATCCATATCGTACAGGGGCTGATTATCAGTACAGGGCAGAACACTGGCTTTTAAAAAAATCTGGTGTCTACACGATCGAATTTGATTTAAAATTTAAATCCAGCGTTCCGGGTCAATTTAAACGAATGTTTGAAATATGCCTTGACGATAAAAGATATCGAACATGTTTGGAAGAACAAGGCGGATGTAAGAAAAAATGGACATTTGATATTAATAATCCAGAAACCCGTTTATCGATTAACCCTTTAGCATATAAAGAATTTACTTTTACCGAAAAGGGATATATAAAATTATATTATAGTCCGGGAATTTTGGATAATTAACCATAAACAACACTCATTTTATTTCCGTCTGATTGAAAATTTATCAATTTATCACTAATAACAACTGCAAAGGCTTCCGTTATTTCTGGAACATTTGCACCGAATTGTGCTTTCACCTGGATATCAGTGACCGAATTCTTCAATCTTTCACTTTGTTTTCTTACATCAAATACGAAAATTGGAAAAAGATTTTTGTAATCGGATGGATTTATATTTGGACTGGAAATTAATTCATCCATATGATAAAATTTTGATCTGAATGCAGCTGCATCGCCGTAAGCTCTACTAAACCGTTGTTTTGTAAAATCGAGTTGATAATCAACTTCAGGATATCTATTAGAATTGAGCATTACATACATATTCTTTAGATTTACATGATCAAATAGAGCAGGATTCTTTTCTTGTTCACCATTTTTTTCAGTTTGAAAACCAATAATAATCCAACGAGGTTTTTCAGGACTTGATTTAACTGCAAGTCTCCATGTGAAACTTGTCGAACGTGGCACCGTTATAGTGTCACATTGTCGCATTCTATATCCCACGGGGAGACTGGCTTTATTTTCTATCGTTTTATATAGTTCAAACTTTTCAGTATCAGCAGGAAGAACGTGTGGTATGTACCATGATAATTTTACGAGAGAAACTTTACCGTCATCGACACCATTAGCTCTAAAAATTGCATCATCATTAGCCTTTCTGGTTAGTGTCAATGTTTGTTTCATACCGTATAAAATTTTATTATGATCTTCACAAAATCCAAAAATATGTTTTAACGGAACTATAAAACTAAACATTCCTTTTGGATTTGGTGATCTAATTATATAATTTTGGCGAATGCCAAATCCAGAATTATTACCTCTGTGTGCAACGTTAGCTACATCTTTATACCAGAGTTGGTTTAAACCTTGAGATTTTGAGAAATCATCTGGATATTTTAATAAACCTAACATCGTACTAGATTGACCGGGATAAAAGACAGATTCAATCTCTTGTCCAGAAAGTTGATACTTAATATTATTGAATAAATACATAAGTCCATTATTTATTAGTGTAACTTCGTCACCATTATCATAATCTCCCCCGCCAGCTTTTGTTAATTGTCCTTCAAACAACAAATAACTTTCACTAGGATGGGTAAATAAATCTTGTGTTTCTATATTAATTCTAATTTCACCTGGATTATTCAAATTGGTTCCTGTAATAGGTTCGTATTCATGGTATTCGTATTCTTCAATACTTTCACCTACAGGGAAATCTTCAGTAATTTTTAAAATATCATCCATTTTATAATAAAAAAATTTGAGATACGGTCTTTTTATTGTGATTTTTTTAATTTATGAATTAAATCTTGAATACTTATAACCTTAGAACCTCCGGCATCAATAATTGAAGAAAGACTCGGTTCATCCTTAGGTTGTTCATTCGACCGCGTATATTTTTGTATAATTGTTTTGATTTTGGGGTTAAAATTTTACTAGCATGGGACATTGCCTTATTAGCAAGCTTTTTTCCTGCATCATCCAACGCTTTTTTTCCGGCTGATTTACTGGCATCAAGTATTGTTTTACCCAGTGACTTTGCTATATTTGTTGCAGCTGTTTTGGAAACAATACCACTAATAAAATTTGCCATAGGTTCAAATATTCCACTACCTCCATACTTGTATCGTCTTTTAAATCCATATTTTTTTATTATTAACATTTTTCAATATTAAAATTTGAGTATATTTTCATATTCTTTAGAATTTAAAATATTTTGATTTTTAAAATTATCGCAAATAGAAACTATTTCATATTGTACCCCTGTGTTGCCAGCTTTTTTACTATTCATCAATAAATCAAGTCTTTCAATTAATTTATTTGGATCCGAAAGACCTGAACCTGTTCTTCCTGACACAACTTCCCAAATTGGTTTAATATAAATTCTATATTCTTTACTTTTATTAGCCTTTGGACGATTAGTTTTTGGATTATTATCTTTGTAAATAGCGTTCGTATGAATCAACAATTTACCATATTCGTCATAATCTTTAATTGTGTATATTTCTTCATCTGGATCTTTGTTTGTAATAAGTTCCCATAATCCTTCGGTTCCATTATATTTTATATCATCTACAATTATATTATTATCCACGATAGTAATACGTTTATTGCCCATATAAGGATTTCTCCCCACGAATCGTATTCCATATATTGTATCAAGATTTGTGTTATTTAAAAATTTCACTGCAATTGATCCATAAGATCGCGGAACAATTTCTTTTAATGGTTGAAGTTCTTCTTTTATTTCTTTAGTTGCAATCTTATGTACATCTGTAACAGGTTTAAAAATTTTCCCCAAATCTTTCTGTAATCCTATTTCTCTGGTACGTTCACGAAGTTGGTTTTGTTGTATATTTTTTTTTGTTTCAAGAAATTTTTTTACTATTAAATCTCTTTCCTTTGGATTTGTAATTTTTAAAAATGACATTCTTTTTTTATATAAAAAAAATAGATATATCACTCAGTTCGTCGCAGTTCCCTAAATTCAATATCAGTTTTTTCAATATTTTTTCTTATTAATATTTTTACTTCATCCTTCAATTTGTAATATTTATCCTATTCGGAAGATATAAGTTGAAATTCTTCATCTGATATTTTTCCATCATTCAAAGCCTGTGAAATATATGAATTTATAGTATTAAGTTTTGTGGTTGCAAGGGTTCTAATTTTTTCATGTTTTTCTACTTTAGATGAAAAATATTTATTTAGATATTTTCCCGGAATACCCATTGCACCACAGCCGGCCGATATAGACATCAATACTTCTGAATATGGCAATATTGGTGAAAGTGCCCCTAGTAAAATTGTTGAAACATTGAATAGTAGTTCGATAAAATATATAATATTTCTAGCCCTCCTGTATTTTTTAGTAAGTAAAATTCTTACATTCTCCTCAGATTCAAGAATACTTTGAACCCTCGTAATCTCATTTAGCCGAAATTCCTGTGACTCCATTTTATATGAAACATTTTCGTATTTTTGCTTTTTCCATTTTAACATTTTTTATTTAAAAAATTCAACATTTTCATTTTTTATTTTTTCATATAAAAATTTCACAATTTTAATTTTTTTTATTTTTTCATTTTTTATTTTTCAAAATTTACCAAAATAAGACTTTGCTTCCCAGAAAACTGTTCTCCATTGAAAAATATCAAAATGTCTGTTTTGGGGGTGTGCCAGACTGCGCCACTGTTTCTCGTGTGTATATTTTCAAAATTTCAAAAATATCACATTTCTGGAATACCACCTGAAAATATGTCAATTTTTAAAATTTCAAAATATCACATTTTTCATATCCACTGAGGGGGTATACAGTGGTCCGATTTTTGCATTTTTAAAATTTCAAAATGTCACATTTTTCATGTCCCTGAGGGGGGTACTGGTACTCGATTTTTGCATTTTCAAAATTTCAAAAATTTCACATTTCTGAAATACCCCCTGAAAATATGTCAATTTTCAAAATTTCAAAAATATCACATCATGGTTTATTTTTCATGTAAAAATTTCACAATTTTTAAATTTTTTTATTTTTCATTTTTTATTTAAAAAATATAACATTTACATTTTTTTATTTTTTCATTTTTCGGAGTGCAGGTGTGGGGGCCTATATATATTTTATCTATTTTTTTATATATAGTTTTTTTAGGGGAATTCCCAAAAACCAGTATGAACCGGTTCTGGCTGACAAGGTGTGCAGGTGTGGGGGGCCCTATATATATTTTATCTATTTTTTATAATTTTTTTTAGGGGAATCCCCAAAAACCGGTCTGAACCAGTTCTGGCAGGATTCGAAGTGTTCCAGACACGTCCAAAACCTATACTACTATCCTAATTCATCCATATCACCCAACCTTGATTTGACCTTGACCTTGCAAGGACTTGGACTAATAATGAGTGAAAGAAGCTGTTCCTTGGTTATCTAGATTTCTCCGTTTCATCTAGCATCAAAATTGCTTACTAGACAGCTTTGATACTTGCGTAGTTGTTGACTTGGCCAATTTCAATCCACCCATATCACCCAACCTCAATTTGACCTTGACCTTCATCGGATTTGGACTTATAAAACCAACACTACCTACTGGAATGCCTTGATACTTACGCAGTTGTTGCCTTAGATCATTCTCAGTCCACCCATATCACCCAACCTCAATTTGAACTTGATCTTGAAAGATTTGGACCCCACCTCTGCTATGTAAGCTAATTTTCTTTATCTTTCATATAAATGTTTTTGTGTGTTTGACTGTTTCATCTAGAGTTTTCTAAGTTCATATGCTGATAATTTTTATTGAGTTTGTGACCTGTATGAAATTTGGTTATTTATGTATATTTTGAGCCAGCTATGGGACTTGCTTATTTTTCATATTTGGATTAGTTAAAACAATTATGTCTGCATACAACTTTGCTTCTACTTTTACAAATTGACCTCATTTACAATAAAATCCATTGACAAGTATGCCATCAGGGGGCATATGCATTTATTAAATGCAGTGTCTTCTTCGCCATTCATTGAAGTTTAGCGTCAATGGCTAGAATGAAACCTGTGGAATAGGTGATGATCAGTAATATAATGATTTGATAATACAGGACAATAATACCTGTCCAGAAAATACCTGTTACTAACAGGGCGCTGAAAAACCGAAAATTTGCCGGTCCAGACCGAATTTCAAGTTCCTGGACTGATTTCAGAAGTGAAAATTTGTTAAAAATCGGTCCATAAACAATCTATAAATTTCGGTCCGAAATTACCAAATACATGCAAAATGTCACAAAACTTACTGTATGTTGTTTGTACGATTCTCAATACCCTAATAAATATGTCAAGATAATCAATAGCCTGGAGTGATCATCTGCTAATCCGATCAATGGATGTCTGTCAATAGGGGTTGCTTGTAATTAGTCCAACACGTAGTAGATAATAAAAAACAATTAATGCATGATCAATTGCGATAAGTAATGTGTTTGCTGCGTGTATTAATATTTGAGTAAAAGTCTTCAAACGTCGTTCTGTAAGTGAATTAAATACTGTCATTATTTTAAATTCAGTATTGTTTCGGTTTAATCAAAGGCGGTGAATCGTTTAAGAAGTCGTAACAGAAAACAGTATCAAAGAAAATTTAATGACATCCAAAAAAGGAAGCCGACATTAATTGCTCAGATTTTGCAGATTATATATTGCCATTCATCGATCAACCAATGACAGCTTCGAACGCAAGACGCTTGTCGATATCAAAGTTGTAGCTCCGCCTTCTCATTTGTTTACAATTTAACAGCTCCTGTGGTTTAGCAGTTATGTGACTAAGAAATACGTCATCTATTACATTTATGTGATACGTCATCGTTGATGACGTCAAAGGATTAAAATTGTGGAGTGACATTTCTAATTGTGTCTAGAAAAAAACATGTAGATTGGTAAATGGGACTATGTTTGATATTAGCTATTTCAATCAAGTATGTGTTGTGATTCCATTGTAGTAGTATCTGGTTGAAATTTCAATTCTGTTTTTGTTCCCTTTTTACTGTTAAGTGTACTGTAGTGTAACTATGAACAAATCTTCGCCATTTTCAGAAACTGGGGGGGGGTAAATTCAATTGGGGGGGGGGAGTGTCCACAGGCATGGACCGATTGAGATTCAAAATTTTCCATGCCCTTTTTGTTAGGCATTATCTGTATTTAAGATGGACCAACTAATTTGGGATGCTGTATCAGCACGTGCTTGACAGCAGATTAGAAATTGCATAATGTGGAAAATCTCAGTGATTAAGGCTGCTACAATCTTGTCTAAAGCTGTGAATAATACAATTCTCATTCAGACTGATGATGGAGGTATAAAGATAATTTGATTGATAAATTTTAATGATGTGCTAGCCTTGCTAAGTCATGCTAATAAATTTAATGAGGAAAGATTCCCTCATACTAGAACTAAAAGATGAGCACACTCGTGTGTAGTCATACTAGACCCTTAATATCTTATCTATTTATAGTAATGATGCATCCAAGTTTGCCTGGGAAATTGAAGACAGTAGTAAGGGAAGTCATTAGATGTTTCAAAATCATCATTTTTGGGAACCATTGAGAAGTATTTGTTGTAAGAAGTGGAGGATATAGTCGTGGTTATCTTGGTAGAGATTATGAATGGTCCTGAGTGAAAAACTTCCTGCGATGATTGTCTCAGCCAACATACAGAAATCAATTTAGGTAAGTTCAAAATTTGAAGCTGGCAGGCTGCAGTTTTTTAGCTCACGAGAACTGAAGGTTCAGGATAAGCTGTTAGGATGGGCTGTTGGATGCTCCGTTGCATGCTGTCCGTCGTTGGGCGTCAACAATGATCTCAAAAACTACCAGTTGGATTTGCTTTAAATTTGCTGTGTAGAAGCCTTTTGACGTTCTAAGTGCAATGTGCTTATATTATACCAGTTGACCCCTATTAGATGTCACTAGAGCTAAAAATAGAAATCATCTTCTCTTGGAGCAATGGATGAATCATCACCAAATTTGGTCCGTAGTATCCTTAAGTAGTCCTCTCTCAAGTTTGCTCAAATAAATTTGGTCGGCCCCTTTTAGGGGCCTCAAGAGCTATAAATAAAAATACCTTAAAATGACCTTTTCTCATGATTCAAAGGATGGATTATTACCAAACTTGGTTTTTAGCATCTTTAGATAGTGTTCTATCAGATTTGCTAAAATAAAAATGGTTGGCCCCTATTAGGGGCAGCTAGAGCTAAGAATAGAAATACCTTTAAACGTCTTTTTTTCATGAACCAATGGCTGGATCATCCCTAAACTTGGCTTGTAGTGTCCTTTTTGTCAAGTGTGCTTAAATAAATTTAGTCTGTCACTTTTAGGTACCATTAGAGCTGAAAACAGAAATACCTTAAAATGACTTCTTCACATGAACCATTGGATGTATCATCATATGTACTTTGTTTGTTGCATCATTTGATGGTCCTCTTTTAAGTTACTTGAATTAATTGGTTGACCCCTTTTAGGAGCCACCAGTCTAAAATTAGAAATTTTAGAGATTTTTTCTCATGATTCTATGGATGGATTATTACCAAACTTGGGTTTTAGCATCCTTAGATAGTGTGTCCTATCAGATTTGGTAAAATGAAGTTGGTTGGCCCCTATCTGGGGCCGCTAGAGCTAAAAATAGAAATGCCCTTAAAACGTCTTCTTCTCATGAACCAATGGCTGGATTATCCCAAAATGGCAGCGAGCTTGACATAGTTGTCAAAATTGCAGTTCTGTGTATGTGCGTCTGTGTGTGCGTCCATTTGTTAGTCCGTCCGACTTTGTCCAGACCATAACTTCCTCATACAACAATGAATTTAAAATGAGATAATGAGAATTTTAAGATAAATTAGTTGTATGTGCCTAACCCTGTTCTACCACACTAAGTTCATAACTGTGCAATAGATATTGTGCTCTGGATATATTTTCCTACCTACCTACACTTTTTGGAGGAGATGTTACTGGAAACAAAACACTGTCTTGGCTTTGTCATAAAAAATATAATAAATTAGATAGAATTTTGTCCATCTACCTACGTACTTTACTTGTGCACACCTAATTTTACAGTTCAAATATGCAATTTTAATGTTCAGAGCTTTTACGGCAACTTTTTCAGTTGTGCTGTTTTCCATCAACAACCTTATTGGACACTATCATGTTATTTATATATACAGTAAAACTTCGTTATTACGAGCATCGATATCATGAGCTCTAGGCTTATCTCGAGAAGATCTTGAAGTCCCGCATTTTTTGTTCTTAGTTGTATATAAATTTCCATGTTCATTACGAGCATCGTTATCTCGTTATCTCGAGCACAAATCATGGTCCCTTGACTTATTTTTAAGCGTTAACTACCTCGATTACCTCGAGGGGTGTCATTTTGGATATCGTTAGCACCTGCTGGCGATCGCCGTGTTTTCTACACATCGTTAAAGTTACGCAACAAAAGAGCAAATCTTAATCGAGTACTTTGTTTTTCACACGTCGTTAAAGCTACACAATAAAAGAACGAATCTTAATCGAAGACTAATGTTATAAAAGTTAATAATTATTGAGAATTTAATCACGAGACCTTAATTTTGAGAATTTAATGACAAGTTTGGGAAGCAGATACTAATAAAAACAGTGTGTCATTGATTGCTCTTCTTTTTTGCTACAGACATACATAACACATGTATCTGTCACGATGTGTCACTATGACATTTCACCGCATGTCAGTGACACGATATTCGGACATGACATTGTACAATTGAAAACACGAAAAAATCGTGGATAAAGTACTTAGAAAAAATGATCAATATATATTTCAGCAATCAACTATCATGTTTATTCACCTTAGACATCATAGAGAACAATTTACGTAAGCATTTCGTATTATTATCGTAAACACGCCCATTTATGCGCATGATGCACAGTTTATTTTCAGTCAGCAAACAAAAACCTCGTTATTACGAGCACTCAGTTTATCTTGAGCATTTCGTCTGTTCCGATGACTCCTCGAGTTAATGAAGTTTTACTGTATATATATATATCTTTAAATAAGGAAAAGACAATAAAACAATGTCATTAAAATATGACTTGTACTAGAAGAACAAGTATTTGAATGTTTTACATAAAAGCCTTCAGCAGTACATCCTTTGAGTATAATTATATTGAATATTCTGAGCAACTTATTGATTTCAAGGTTTTGTGGAATTTGACATTATTTCATGCATAAACGTTATACAGCACCAGATTTAAACTGAAACTTTAAGTTTGGAAGATACTACAACTCTCTCTAGAAATGTATCTTAAAGTTTGTGATACTTCTTCCAGAACTTTACTGAAACATATGCAAAGTGCCTCACTTTTCCATGTTAGATGTGGTATTAGGCAATAGAGCTTAAAAACATGGTTTGGCTTTGGAATGACCCCTGATAAACAAAGATATCAAGTCATTGTATTTCTCTACTGTGACAGGAATTGGGTTTGTCTAAGCTGAATAAGATCTTATCACTTTTGGATTTGGGAGAGAATTTTGGGCGCAAATCCCTGGTTAATGCTACCCACAATGGTGTGGTATACACAAACAGATACCTAGATGCAGTTTTAATGGTAGCAGGCACACTATCATTTTCATTAAATATGTGTCTTTTTTTAGCTCACCTGAGCACGTAGTGCTCGGTGAGCTGTAGTCATCAGTCAGCCAACTCCGGCGTCCACTCCTGGGGGTTGTTAATGCTCTAGTATTTACACTTTTAAGCGAATCTTCATCAAACCTGGTCTGAATGTTTTTCTCAATTATATCTTGGACAAGTTCGAATATGGGTATCTGGGGTCAAAAACTAGGCCCACCAGGTCAAATAGAATGGAAATTTTTGTGAACACAGATTTGATTGGATCTTCATGAAACTTTGTCAGAATGTTTTTATTAATGATCTTGTAAAATTAGGCGAATATGGGTCATCACCAGTCAAAAACTAGGTCACTAGGTCAGTGCACCAGAAAACCTTGTTAATGCCCTAGAGGTTGCAATTTTTATCGAATCTTCATTAAACTTTGTCAGAAGGTTTGTTTTAATAATATCTTGGACAAGTTTGAACATGGATAATCTGGAGTTGAAAACTAGGTCACCAGGCCAAATCATGCAAAAACCTTGTTAACGCTCTAGAGGTCGCAGTTTTGATTGGAGGTTCACCAAACTGCGTCAAAATGATTGTCTTAATGATATCATGCTTAAGTTTGAACATGGGTCATATGGGGTCAAAAAATAGGTCACAAGGTTAAATATTTGGAAAACCTTGTTAACCCTCTATAGGTCACAGTTTTGATTGGAGGTTCACCAAACCTTGTCAAAATGATTGTCATAATAATATCTTGGTCAAGTTTGATCATGGGTCATCTGGGCTCAAAAACTAGGTCACCTGGTCAAATCACTGGAAAACTTTGCTAACCCTCTAGAGGTCGCAGTTTTGATTGGATCTTCCTCAAACTTTGTCAGAATGTTTATATTAATGATAATGTGAATAGGTTTGAACATGGGTCAACTCAGGTTAAAAACTAGGTCACGAGGTCAAATCACAGGAAAACCATAAAAGTTGCAATATTTACCCAGGTGAGCGAAAACGGGCCACCTTGGCCCTCTTGTTCTAGATATTTATCCTGTTTTGAAATCAAGTCAAACCTTTTCAAACAATACCCAGTCATTGTCATGTAAAATTGGTTCTTATTCTGAGCCAAACAATTATCAGAATAAAAATTGAATCTTTTGTGCCCAGTTTCACTTTCTGCTTGATGAAACAATACACAGCAGAAGCAATCTCAGAGACTCCTCTGCTGGGTGTAGTTTCATTCCGCTGATAAGAATGAACCCCAGAAGTACTTTGGTTATAAACAGTGAAGTTGAAGGTATTTAGCCGTCTCTTGTAATATAATGAGGATTCAAAACCCTTGGGTGCTGGTGCTACTAGAACCTTCTTTACGTCAAAACATGCCACTGCAATATCTATATTATTTTTATCAGGCCTTATTTGTCTGGCAAGGTTTTTATTAATATGTTTCTCATATTCAGTTCGCATATTAATTTTGTATTAATTTTATCTTTACTAGATTCATTTTTGCGAAGCTCCTAATTGGTGACTACTGTCAAAAGAGGAAGTAAAAAGCTTTGAAGGAAATCAGCTGATTGATGACAACGGTTGCTGGATGAAGGAACTTGGCGAGAAAAGGACCACAGTTTGTATGAGCGTATTGTTTTACATGTTTAGCACACAAAAATTGATAAAATTGAACGTAAAATGTGGTGATATTTACACCGCATCGTAGAAAATTTTAAGTTATAGTAAGTCTATATCAATTGGCACAATGTGTAATAGTGTCAAGTTTATATATTGATAACTGATAAGTCTGCCGCTGATTCAATTGAATGAATAAACTACTTCATGCAGCAATATCATTAAGGGGTAATGGGTTCAATTTAAATAGTATGCTGACACCATATTACACTCTTATTGAATTTTCGATTCTTGTTATTGCCTCAATTTGATAATACAGCGCTTTGATTTCTATGGCAATCCACAGGCTGAGAATCTCTTCTGTGTCTTAGACGGAGTTCATCAGCTTTAACTAACCCTGGTGTGTGCAGAAACTGAGAGGAAATGGATTCCAGTGTCACAAAGTGAGGTAATACTTTGACTTCCTCTACGTACAACAGAAAAGTTCAAATTTCATTTATAATACTATTAGTCTGTTGGTCTATGGATTAAACGGTTATGTTATTTCTTTACATATTCTGATCAAACTGTAAATGATGGGTTCTTGTACGTGACTTCTGGGTGCATTCAAAATGACAGATGGTCAACCATCTTGGAATTTGGTAAATTTTGTGGAGCAAACTAGTAAAACACCAAATACTATCTCGAAGTATTGTCTACTTGTAGGCATGTTTGACTCAAAGTTTAGTAAGAATAGACATTTCTTTTTCATTGGTTTATGGTGTTCTGAGCCTTCACAACTCCTAAATTTGCTCAGGAGTAATTGGTAATTTGTCTTGGAAGCAGTCATCAAGCATGATTAATATAAGTGGCAAAAACTTGTTTCACAATTAATGTAAATCATAAGCATAAACTAGTGCTTTGGAAAACGTGGTTTCCATCGAATTTCCATGTCTTGTTAAAAATGTTACCATGAATTGAAGTTGATTTTATAATGCGCTCTATTTGTACTTTTTTCTGTGATTTCAGGTTCTATATTGTTGCAGAGGAATAACCTAGATGAGTGTAGAAGTAGATATTTTGTTGTTAGGCTTGTGAATGTTTACATTTGTGTGTTTGTGTTATTTTATTTGACCCTCAAACCACCCAAAAAGAATGTCATCTCAGATAGTCATTATAAAGGTTACATGCAGGCTGAAACACGGTATTGGTGCTGATAGTAGTCTCACTAGCTCAAAGAAGTAAATTTTTAGATAGCATATTTTCTCGGAGTTAATTACAAAGTTCCCCCATACAAATCAAAGTTTTTCATGAACATGCATGCATTATTTATTCACCATTTCCATCCTGCGGTATATCAGAAAATCTTTTCTTTCATTTTTACCTTTTTGTGAAGTGTCTAACATTTTCTAAGCGGTAATTTTCTATGATGTTAATTCATAGCTCTACAAATTTTAGCAAATTTAGATATAACATAAATACACATTAGCCAATGTAAGATTTATGTTTTTGAAATGAGAAACATTGAAACTATTGCAAAACAAACTTTAAATGGTTGCAGACACTACAGAATTTTGAATTTCTATATTTATGAAAGAACAATCATTCGTAATCAGCACCTAAACCATGTTTTAGCTATGTGCCCATACCACATGACTTTGACTTCATTTTTTGGTAATACAGCAAGCAAAGTTATCAAACTGACTGATTCGAAATCTTCAGCTTCACATAAGATATGACCAAATAAAGTGGAGGCTATGGCCAAAAGTGTGAACTACAAGCGCAATGTAATGTTTTTTGATAGAAGAATACTTTTGCTCGAAAATGGGAAAAATGTTTTTTTCTGCAAAATTTTGTTCGGCAAGATACAGTTTTTCTGTTTTCGGGCTAAATTGTTCATTTATAAAAAAAAACAGTAAACAGTTATACTTGATTAAACGCCTAGTATCAATGGCGTTGTACATTAATAGGTAAAAATAATTGAAAAAATATAATTAGAAAATTTGTTTAGAATAAATACAGAAATAAAGAATGAAAGATGACCACCTTTAAAGGGATGATTGTAATTAAAAGTTCATAAAATTTTCCAAGATCGTATGTTTTAAGCTTTTTCTTGAAGATGCCTTACAATTAGGCATGTTCAATGGCTACAGGCAGAAAAAACATTACATTGCGCTTGTAGTTCACACTTTTGGCCTTAGAATCAAGTGGTTTGTTCCTAAACTTTGCTTGCCATATTACCAAAAAGTCACGTTGTATGGGCACACTGCTGTAACCTGTTTCAAAGACATATTTCCAAAATGGCAGTTTTCTCAAAAAGATCTTGGAGTGCCATCATCGTTGCGATGTCTATGAAAACAGGCTACACCATCTTTAAAAATGTAACTCCAGTTCTGTTGTTATTGTTTCATGTGTTATTTGAGATGTATTGTATTACAAGATGGGTATTTAATGTGGCTATTGAAAAAGGTACAGCTATAATACCAGAGAGCCGATTTTTTCACATTTTGTGGCATGTGAAAAGTCCATGGCAGATTATGGACTTATACAAAATTTTCCCCTTGAATTTTGGCGTTTTTTCTTTTTTTTTTATGCAAAATTTCCTTCCTGCTTTTTTCATGTCTTTCAGTATATTTACCAGTTTGCTGTTTTTCTTGTGTCTTTATTAAATTCATCTTGATAATTGTTGCAATTTCCATTTTGCTGCTTTTGTGTTTATGCATGAAGTTCTTTTTCAATTACAAATGTGTTTTTGAAGTTCATTTTCTTTCATGGTATGTAATACTTTTACCTGCATATATCGGTTCATTTTATTTTCTTGTGTTTTTAAGATTTAGATCAGTCACTAGTTCATTAACAATGTATATTACTTGATTGTAATGAATGGTGTTAATAAACAAGAGACGGACCTAAATTTATTTTTTCAAATATATATTTAAAAACGCCAACTAACTAACCATGGTATTTGTTTATTTCCACAACATATGCAAAGGTATATAATATATCACAAAACATGATTTGACAAAAATAAATATACATTCACAATACATAAACACAACACTACACAAGAACGAACCCAATCAACAGGATTTATACTCACAGAAAGTAGTGATGGTCATATCAAAGATGCCCAACCCCACCCAAAAATTCCCTTCCATAGGAAAATGTCTTGGAATACGAGCCCAGTGCTTGAACTGGTTAATGCGCACCAACATGAATTCTGGAGCACAAAAGATGGGAACACTCCCTGTGATGGTGTTCCAGAATTCTTTTTTTTTTTGATCAACTCGTATTCTTTGACTATTTTATGTAAGAGAATTTTTTGGGTTTAGAGAATTCTTTTCTTTTTTATTAACTTGTATCCCTAGAAATTTTTTTTGGAAGAGAATTTATCTGTTGAGTTGGGCGTCTTCAATGTCAATTTTTGCTTTGACTGCCTGTGAGTACGAATCATGTTGGTGGTTTGTTCTTGTGTAGTGCTGTGTTTCTGTCTGTGCCACCTACCTCTCAAAACGCAATCTATGAAACAACGGAATTCTTTATTTTTAATTATGTCATATTATTAAGACATTCCAATGAAAGGATATTTTGGTTGATTTACTACTGCCTTGGCTTGTATCACAGTCCAAAAAAGCGACTCAAAACCAGGATGACTAAAACACTTATACATCTCAAATAATCACTGAACAACTATGAAAGACAAACACTACAACAGCCACAAACTATCATACATAAAACTGAACAAAAATAAAATGCATAATCTTCAAATTTCTTTGCTGAGTCTAAAGTCCAATTATTAAGCAGCCATCAGAGCTTCATTTCCACCATTGATTGCTTGCGTCTGCAAAGAAAACCAGAAACTGTAGGTGTTGACACGTTTCTGTGAACAAAAAAAATTAAATGAGGTCCAAGCTTGTGAAATTTGCTTAACAATTACATATAATGTAACCTCAATTATGAAAACAAAAATACAGCTCAGAACTGAAGCAAAACTGCAAGTTAAGGAGCAGACGGTGAAATTATGCATTTATCTGGTTTTAAACTGGTGATCAAAAGATTGAATGACTATTAATTACCCAAAATGCCAAACATAACTGTTAATTAAATTGTAGTACAGATACATAAAATCAACATGTACTGTGAATGGAGATTTGCGCAACAACTGAGCTAAAACCACTAAGGTCCTCAACTGAGCCAACACTATCAGTGGCTTCGGTCAAGTATATGATCAGCGCATCAAGCTGCCCACAGAACCAGTATTTCCCATTGGATCGCTCACAAACTTGGTGAAAGCCAAGATCTCATGGGAGTCAATAGCAACCTGAAATCAGAAAAAAATGGAGAAACTTACAAACAGCTTTAAGTTTTTTTTCTGTTATATTGTTACTAAATCATATGTAAATGTGGACAATTTTGATGAAAACAAGTGATTGGCTGAGGGGTTTCTTTAAGCAGTACGCCTGAACTCTTACGACCACCACAAAATTAAAACAATTTCACTAATACGAGCATTTTTATAAACCTACTGTGAAAGGAAAGAAAAATAATCCATAATTGATTCCACTATAATAGTCAACATTGCAAACATCTGTATGCAAAGAAACAGTAATTGGATTTCTGAAATAAAAAAATACTGTAGAGCCACAATTATGCAAAAATGGATTATCTGAAAACCTAGTATGATTCAAAATGAAATTTCAGTCCCGGTATTTTTCCAATATATTTTAATTTAAATTAACCTTGATTATCTGAATTGTGTGATCCAAATCCGCAATGATGAACAGGTTCCTAAAATCATCACAAGGCGTACTTTCACAAACCTCGAATAATGAAACAACACCTAGAACTGTTGTTTAGTTCATTGTTTGCAATATTGGGAACATAATTATCCCATTTTGATACAAATACAGTATGACAGTTCTTTATTTCTGGCTTGGTTATAAATTGTATTAATTATATCATGATTTCACATTAATATTATTAAGTTTTTCCAAAATGCACAACACCTGATCAATGTATATCACTGACCATTACCACACAATTATGCATACATCTACTTTGTATTTAAGTGTATTATAGTTTTCAATTGCCAATTTTTACTTTCAGCTCAGTTGATTAATGATATGCTTGTTTATAATTACCTACTATTTATGTCAGACAAGCGCATGTTCATTCATTGTTTATTGTAAATAATGAAATATAACATGTTGTGTTGATTAATATTTTTAAATTTTTTAAAACAGTATCGATTTCCCATATCATGGATTATCTGAAACCGAAGAATATTATTCCAAAATAATATTTCAGACCCATCAATTTCGGATAATAGCTAGAGGTTCTACTGTATCAGTGTTTTTCATAAATAAAGGCCAGCACCAATAAAGACCAGTTGTTTTATCAAAATATCCCTATTATATAGATTTGTCTGAATCCCAACTTAAGAACAATAGTGAAAAACAGCTATTTACAAAAGAAATTGACAACTTGAAATTAGACTATTATGTTGCTAAGTATATGGTGTCAGAATGAATTCTTGAACAAGCTAAGGAACAATTTTAAAGTATGAATAATGCTTACAAAATGCATGGTGTGCCTGGCAGCATTTAGAATTCTGCCTGAGACTGAGACATTAGTCTTAAAAACTATTTGCCAGTCTATGTAGTTCACTGCCTGGAACCAGGAAGCAGGAGAAATAGTTATATGTAGAAAATGTTCAAGAAAACGTACAGTTCGCTGTGACAGCTAACATTGAACTGAACTTCATTGAGAGTGTATTAACAATGGAAATAAGCTTAACATGTTACACACATGAACAAATAAGGCTTGTACAATAAGTAAAATTGCTGGCCTTCAAAAAAAATATTCACAAATTTGATCCCAGTTATGTAAAAATATTTCTAGATTATAGCACCGAAACATTGGTTCTAAACCTCATCTGCCTACAATTGTCAACGATTGTATTTCAGTGGAGGCAATAGCAGCAGTCTATTTCAACCACTATGTACAGATCACTTTCAATAAGCACAGTTGTTTTACTTCCAAAGATGGCCCTATTGTACAGGTTTGAGTGAACGTCAACAGAAGAATCATAATCATACAGTTGCTTACAAAGGAAATTCACACTATGTTGAGAAGTCTATACTGTATCTGATTGAAATCTTTAAACAATTCAAAGTACAATGTAAAGTACCTTCAACACTTACGATGTGTAGTGTGCAAAGTTGCAAGTACCCCACCAAGGTTAGTGGATACCTAGACAATGTCTACCATTTCCCTTTGTAGAAACTTGGCATTGATATATCATGCCTATTGAGTTTTCTTTCTTCAGACACCAGGAACAAGTTGACTACAATATAACAAACATATACATACATGACTGTGATATAACAAACATATACATACATGACTATAGTATATCTGACATATACATACATGACTACAGTATAACAAACACATACATACATGACCACAGTGTAACAAACATATACATACATGATTACTGTATAACAAATATATTATGTACACAACTTTTACGCAGAAGAGTATTTTTCTATATACAATATATTACATGTGCACAAAATACACAAAGTGCCATAATTTCTGTGATAGTTTGTTCGAAATCCCTTGAGAAATGTAGGAGAAATTGCACACAAAATATTACATGTGCAAAATTGAATGGCCATAATTACACAAAAAATCACAAAACCCGGACAAAAGGCGCCGGGGCACTCGGTGATGTTAAATATGTGAAAGTTTGGTCAAAAAGCATCAAGAAATGTAGGTGGAATTGCACACAGAAAAAATTGTGATGTCCGCCCAACCACGTGCCCGCCCTCATGCCAGCCAACATTTGTCAATTTAATAACCAGGATTTTTCCTTCGCAAAACCTGGTTAAAACAACTTTACATAAGCTGACACATAAAAGCTAATTGCAGCAAGTCCACTTACCTGTAAAGTCCATGCCATGAATCCTTCAAAAAACTTCTCAGTTAAAAACCATGTCTGACCAGCATGCTTGTCCTGTAGCTTCTGACTTCCCGCTTTTAGCCAACTGAATCTGATTGGACACTATTCTAGGTGTTATCCAATGAATTACCAGGTTATATCCAAGTAACTTACAAAACAAGATTCATTTGACCAATAAAAGACTGCTTTACAAATTTAGAAAAAAACACTGAAACTTGAAATCTTGTGTCAAACAAAAAGGTGTGTTTCCATGCAGTTACCAACTTTCTTATCAAAACAAAGATTTAATTTCAACACACCTGTAACCTTGACATTTAAATTGATATTGTAAACATTGAAAGCTAATGCCATTATATACATCTATTGTTAGGGCACTTTTAAAGTAACAAAATGAACAATATTAATTTATCATAAATGTATCATTATTTACATAATAACTGATTGAAAGTAGACCATATATAATTGCGTTTCATTTTTGACTAAATTGTTCATGTAATTAGTTTAAAGAAAGCAGTTATTGTTGATATATGTACACAAAGTAAAACTACAGTTTTGAGACAACTTCAACATGGACACTACCTCATTGTGAAGACCACTTCATTTTCAGATTATATTCAATTTGATGATGAGTCCACCCTAAAATTATAACTATTTTGATCCTAAAGGTTGTCTTTGTATAAAAGTTACTGTTTTTGTGGTTGGTGTGGAGACCATGTGTTGAGACCAGAGGCCCAACTGCTTGCACAGAAGCCATGTACTAGGTGTTGAAACCATATACTAAGTGTTGAGGCCCCGCCATTACGTGGAGGGCCTGTACTAAGAGTCAAGGCCCATTTGGTTTACATGTTGCTGTAGATGAGAGATGGTTGTTGTTGGGAGGTAACCAAGGTTTACATGTTACTGTAGATGAGAGATGGTTGTTGTTGGGAGGTAACCAAGGTTTACATGTTACTGTAGATGAGAGATGGTTGTTGTTGGGAGGTAACCAAGGTTTGCATGTTACTGTAGATGAGAGATGGTTGTTGTTGGGAGGTGAGGTTTGCATGTTACTGTAGATGAGAGATGGTTGTTGTTGGGAGGTAACCAAGGTTTACATGTTGCTGTAGATGAGAGATGGTTGTTGTTGGGAGGTAGGTGAGGTTTACATGTTGCTGTATTTTAGAAATGGTTGTTGTTGGGAGGTAACCAAGGTTTACATGTTACTGTAGATGAGAGATGGTTGTTGTTGGGAGGTAACCAAGGTTTACATGTTACTGTAGATGAGAGATGGTTGTTGTTGGGAGGTAACCAAGGTTTGCATGTTACTGTAGATGAGAGATGGTTGTTGTTGGGAGGTGAGGTTTGCATGTTACTGTAGATGAGAGATGGTTGTTGTTGGGAGGTAACCAAGGTTTACATGTTGCTGTTGATGAGAGATGGTTGTTGTTGGGAGGTAGGTGAGGTTTACATGTTGCTGTATTTTAGAAATGGTTGTTGTTGGGAGGTAACCAATGTTTACATGTTGCTGTAGTTTAGAAATGGTTGTTTTTGGGAGGTAACCAAGGTTTACATGTTGCTGTAGTTTAGAAATGGTTGTTGTTGGGAGGTAACCAAGGTTTACATGTCACTATAGTTTAGAGATGGTTGTTGTTGGGAGGTAGGTGAGGTTTACATGTTGCTGTAGTAAAGCAGGGTGGCCATAGAAATTTAGAAATGAAATTCCCTGATTTTCAATGACCGAAAGGTGATTTTCCCTGTTGTCATCGCTGTGTGCCAGCTCAATCATGACTGTGTCTGTATGGCCTCCAACCTCCCCTTATAGCCACATCTTCACCACCAAACTTATTCTTTAGTCATATTTTTAATTGTTAATACATTTTTCACTTTTACAGAAGTATCAGAAACATTTTTATGCAAACATACTAGTTTAATCTTGAGCAGTAACTAAAAATAAGTTCCACCTGGGAACAACTGCTGCAGGACAATAGTTAGCTCATTTACATTGGATACATATTCAGTGACATTAGAAGTGCTTATGTAGCGATAAAACCAAACAATTATTTCCATTCATTTCTGAAAATATAAAAGGGCATTCATATGATCTTAAGATTCCAATACTACTTTAGGAGTTATGTTTTAAGCCCATCTTCTACCATTTGGCCATAATGGTTTGATGTCAAAGCAAATGTGAAATGGATTATTAGTGAGGCCAAAATTAATTTATTTGCCCTTTACCAAACAATCCGGTAAATCTTGCGGCACTCAAGACTTTTATCTATAAGTGGGGAATACCTTCATATGTTTATCTATTTATTTATTTATTTAATTCAGATTCCGAACAACACTAGTGTTAGTTTTCATTTGTATTTATCAAAATAAACATCACATAATTAATGAGTCATGTTTGCTTCAAAACAGTATATTTAATACTCAATCCATGTATAACATGACAATATGAGCAATTTGAGATATGGACATGATAAAATAAAGAGACATAATTATTAACATGGTGAGAGATACATATTATATACAATATCAATTACATAAACACATCATTAAACAGAAATCATAGAGCAATATTTGTTTCCTTTTATCGTTCTATCCTAGTAAATGTATGATTTAAAGTAATGTTCTAACACAAACCACAAACATATGGGTGAATGAATTAATCTGAAAATGCTACAACAAACAATATGATGCATTTCCCATCTAACGACCCACTTGGTCCTTAAATTTAATGTCAGTAAAGGGCAAACAAAATGTTTCTTAATTGAGGCGAAAGCAATGTGCACCCAGCTAAGTACTACCATGAATTAACATTAACCAATAGATACACAGCACCTTGCTTTATAATGTATGATGCAGAAATAAAGTCTTTTAGAATAGTAACATAGGCTACAAGTAGTCAAAATATTCTCTTATTTTTTTCAAATTCCCTGATTTTTTTACTGTAATTGCAAGATGGTTGTTGTTGGGAGGTAGCTGAGGATAACAGGTTGCTGTAGATACAAGATGTTTGTTGTTGGAAGGTATTTCAGGTTAACAGGTTTTCGTGGTTGTTGTTGGGAGATAGCTAAGGACAACAGGTTGCTGTAGTTGATAACAGCTTACTGAAGTTGCAAGATGGTTGTTGATAGGAGATGACTGGTTGTTGATAGGAGATAACAAGTTGGTGTAGTTGAGATGTGGTTGTTGTTGGGAGATAGCTGAGGTTTACATGTTACTGTAGTTGATAACAGGTTGCTGTAGTTGAAAGGTGGTTGTTGTTGGGAGATAGCTGAGGTTCACATGTTACTGTAGTTGATAACGGGTTGCTGTAGTTGAAAGGTAGTTGTTGTTGGGAAGTATGTGAGATTAACTGTTAACTCTTTTCTACTAATTTCTATTGTTCATCTTGGTGTTTATAAGGGAATATACGGTAATCAGACACCTATCTGAGACAGTGAGAAAACATGCAAAAATTGAAAAAGAGACGCAAATACACCAGACTTTAGACAGAACATCATACACATTGCCCCTCAAATGCTTCTCTGTAAGTTTTATTTTTGGTGTTTGGTTGAGCATGACGTAGTTAATGCATTTATTCATCTTCTTTTGTGCTTTAAAGTTTGGTTCCGGAGTACTTGATAGAGATGATGATTGAATACATTATAATTCTGGTAGTTGTATTATAAGTAAACAGGATTTAAAATCGAACCTGAGTTAAAAAGAATCAGAAATGTTGGCCTCCTGTTACACCTGTCCTTGAAACAAAAAAATTCAAGTAAGAATTGTTGATCAAAATTTATCACGGGCAATTTCATTACTTACATAGACCCAATGCCAGCTTCTTTTGCATAATCATACACAAAGCCTACAGCTTGGATCTGTTCTTAAATTATTTACGGGGATAAGGGCACAATTTCTCGCACAATTTCTCACAATTATTGATAGATTATATAGCATGAAACTATTATAAAGTAACTAGTGTGCTACAAATTTAATTTGACAGTGAAGTAAACATTCTTAAAATCATACAAATTGTATTAATTTATGCATAATCTAAATTATCAATAAAGTATGACATTTATATAGGAATCTCCTTGTGTTGTAGTAAAAGCAATTATTCAGTGCAGCCAAGCTCTTATCATTAACTATATTAAAAAACAACAAATACAAAACAAAGATTGCACATGAAAAAATGCATTAGTTAGAAAATAGCATCCACATCACATTGACAAATTTTCTCAGGTATATATGCATATACAGTATGGGGAAATTACAATATGTTTTTAAGTATGGTATAAGGGGAATAACTCAGGTAACAATTCAGTCATTGTAATAGCATCAAATATTTTATATGGTCAATAGAATGGGTTCTCATTTAAAATTGAACTGTATAGCTTATAACACTTTTTGAGGGTCCTTTAAGCTAAACTGAGGCTCTTAGGTGACCATCATCTGTTCAATGTAAGATGCAAAATACTTCAGAAATGTAAATGCTGACATGTTTAGATATTAATGACTGTTTAGAACAAATTAAGGTTACATCAATACTGCATATGTTTCTCACATATCTGCTCAATGCGAATCAAATCTGTTATTAACATAAAAATAGTGTTGCCCAAATATCGTTATTTTTGTTAGCCCACTTGCGGTGAGCTCGACATAGTTGTTAAAATGGGGTTCCATGTATGTGTGTGCGTGAGTGGGTGCGTGCGTCTGTGTGTTAGTCTATCAGATTTTGTCCGGAGCATAACTTCCTACGCATCAATGGCTTTTAAAATGACTCGGCACAATTGTTCACCATGATGAGATGATGTGTCATGCACAAAACCAAGGTCCATATCTCAAAGGTCAAAGTCATACTTGGGGGTTTATAGGGCAAATATTGGCATGATTTACCTAGTCCAGACTGTAACTTCTTTCAGCATTGATTGGTTTTGAAACAACATGGCACAATTATTCTCCTTGATGAGACAGTGTGTCATGCAAACAACCCAGGTCCACGTCTTTAGTGTCAAGGTCACGCTTAAGGGTTTAGGGGCCAAAATTGCAAAAAGCACTACTCGGTAGCTATGCATTATAAGGAACCAAAACTCAGCAATATCTGCAAATTTAGAACTCCACGTTTGGGCATATAGGTCTTTAAGAAGCTGAACATAAGTATAAATAAAAACATTACAATTTTGGTTCTACTGATTATTCTATACATATACAAAGCCTATTACTGTTTGAGTTTTGTTTTATGTGACTTACCGCATTAATATAACCACATAGTATTGTTTCACA
Source organism: Lutraria rhynchaena (assembly GCA_008271625.1). NCBI lineage: Eukaryota > Metazoa > Mollusca > Bivalvia > Venerida > Mactridae > Lutraria > Lutraria rhynchaena. The sequence goes on along the minus strand of VIBL01000154.1, from coordinate 198,790 downwards.
TACCTATCATTAGGCATCACTAATATTCTAAGCCAATACTTAGTACATCTTTTTTAAGCTGTAACATACATATGATACTGACAACAACTGCCCACAATAGCTGCAATTACAAGACCGAAGAGGCACATACATTTAGAGGTGTTTACTTGAGTTAATATTATATTAACCCTTCTTATATTTTCATCATATGCACATCCCATTTTTCTTGAACAACGATTATTATTACATATTTAATACATGTTACATGAACGTTAATTAGAATATATGTTGAATATTACAAAACGAAGAAGAGGGCCAAGATGGCCCTTTTTCGCCCACTTGAGTAAAGATTGCAACTTCAATGGTTTTCCTGTGATTTGACCTAGTGACCTAGTTCTTGACCTGAGTTGACCCATGTTCAAGCATGATATCAGTAATACAAACATTCTGACAAAGTCTGAGGATGATCCAATCAAAACTGTTGCCACTTAAAGGGTTAACAATGTTCTCCAGTGATTTGACCTGGTGACCTAGTTTTTGACCCCAGTTGACCCATGTTCGAGCCTATCCAAGATATCATTAAGACAAGCATTTTGACAAGGTTTGGTAAACCTCCAATCAAAACTGTGACCCCTAAAGTGTTAACAAGGTTTCATATCAGTATGCTACGATTAATTCCTTAATGACACTGATAGTGTTTTACATGAGCAAGATGGGTTAGATGACATAACCGAACCTTAATTTTATGAATGTCATTTTCTTCCAAAATGTAAGGTTTTCCAAGATATTAGACAAGTGTACATTCCCGTAAAATCCATGTCCATTGCTAAAAGGTTAATGTGACACATTCTAAGGTAAAAACTTCTCAGAACACCCAATTATAGTCCAGAACTGCTCATTTTTGTCCATAACCAGTGTGACCTTGACATTTGAGCAACAGACACAGTATTGTACGCAACGATTCGTCTTATCATGATAAAGATTTGTGCAGATATTTTCACATCCTTCAACCATTCCCATGCGAGAAAATCTTGTAAATTGTACTGGTAATGGACGACTAGTACCTTTTCAAATATCAAAAATGCCAAATATGCCAACAAGTAAATGCAATATGCCTGAATTTATCGACGAAATGATAGATTGTGATCATAAATTGTCTTATGTTAAATGGTATCATTAGCTAATATACAAGGATGTTTCAAGGATGATGTAATTATAAATAACTTTAATGGATTTATTGATGTTTAAATAATTAACACAGGCAGGATTTAAAAGTTTTGTGATCGGATACATTTCTTCGTTTTGTGCTGTACACATATATGTTTTCTGTTCCGTGTATGTTGTCTGTTATTTGTATATTTTCTCTATTATATTTCAAATCGATTCATTAAATTCTTAACAAATGGCATGACCAGACTTGAAAAAAGAACAATCAGGGCTAATTAACTTTAATATGATATCATAAAAAGGGTACGAATATATAGAAAAAATAAAACCAAATGCCATAGATATCGAATCCAAAACTAAGTGACCATTTTCATTGAATTTTAACGAAGTTCTCAACGTTCTATATACCATATTTTTTATAAGATATGTCTTGAATATTTTTACGTATACAGAGAGCCGAGATAGAGAGTTCAAACTTAATTTGATATGTTGTTTATAAAAATTATCTTAGAAATAAGCAAATAAAGACCTCGGACAATGTTACCAATTACTTTTCCTTTTTCAAATTTCCCGGCGCCCATGTTGTTGGGTTCGGATTCCACGGTCCTATATTTTCTCTCTCTCATTACCTTTTAAGTGAAAGCTCTCGGCTTTCGTAGACTGCAAACTTAATGAAAATTGGTAAATGGTAACAATGTTCATTGTTTGAAAACTGGTAGTTTAACTTTAATACTACATAAGCCTAATAAGAATATGTTTAAAAAAGAATAAACCATGTGGCTATGTAATTCGAACCCAAAAATAAGCAACTATTTTGCAGCGAAAGTTTGACTACGTACACCTCGTCCAAAAGCATATTTTTCTAGAAATGATTTATAAAATTCGGTTGCAAAAAGAACCAGAGATGTTGAATCAAATTTCCTTATTTCAGGCGCTAGGACCGGGGAATAAACATTCTCTCCATATATATGTATATTACGGCACCTAAAAAGCTAATCTGCGATACAATTAAATGTCGATGCAATTCTTACTAGTTAAACATCCATTACTTGCCAGGAGTTGTTTGTTTTAATTTCTCGCAAAAAGCTCTTTGTTACGGACTAAAACGGATTATCGTGATGTTTCTCAAAAGTTCTGCCGTAATAGCAGGATAACCCAAATACTCAGGCTGTCATGTCAGAAGGAAAACTTGTCGGAAACTTGTACTTATCTACGGATCAACTACCGACGTGTTCGGATTACACGGGTTGCTATTGAAAACAATATATTTTGCTGTTTATCGAAAAGGTTAATTCTTCACAATATTACATTATTTTCATGTTTTGATGTACTTTTCTTCATGAATTCGTTATTTAAATATTCCTAGAAAAGTTTCTGCCTAAAACATTGGTTTATCATACATTTTCGCGATTTTTTTGAAAATGATAATTCGAATGTGAAATTGACAAATTGTATTTCATCTCTTTGATTTGACAATCTTAATCATGAAATAGCTTTTACGTTTAGTTTAAGACTAGCCATTGTCGAAAATTATCATTAAGTATACCTTTTCAAGTCAGAAAATCCTGAACTATACATTATTCTTTTTAAAGGAAATAGATTTGTTTTGCTGGGTATGTACAAGGTTTGGTTCATGAATTAGTTTTTATGTTCTAATAGTTCGATCGTTTCTTATATCTGCAAATCATTGGTAGTTGATAGTTGCCATAATTACCCAGCTAGCGTCACTTCAGCGGCGGCCCGATATCAGCTTAGCAGCTGCAAACTAGAAATTTGAACTTCCTGATCCCCCAGTCCAGTAACAATTATCACCTTAGCTCCAACTTCCCCAGAACTATAAGTCATAGGAATAGTCTTCCATACCAGGTCAAATCTAGTCTCAGCCTAAAAATCTTCAAGGTAGGGCTGGAGACAGCTCCTTTCTAGTTCCCTAGATGTTTTTTTTTGAAATCTTAACCTTGCACTCTTTAATCAGTAAACTTTTGTCTTTTAAATGAGCACTTAATACTTTTTAACAGTTTTCTTGACAAGCGCCTCCTAGTTATAATCAGTATTGATTGATTGGGAGTATCATGTAGATGTAGAATATCGGCTGTATTTGTTGATATAGGGCTGATGTCAATCCGATATATATCACTGTATACCGTCAACCCCCCTTGCGAGTATTATAGGCAAGATATTGGGCTGACCTAGGTAGCTATTTTTAAAAAGTGTATACTATTCTGGACATTCACTTATTCAAAGTCAAATGCATTGCAAAGACATAAATAGGTAGAATGTAAATCTGTTCATATTAATTCAAATGTGACGCTGTACCAATGTCTGCATCCAAGTGTACCAACTGTAATTTTTCTTTAAGAATAGGTCATCTGTATTTCAATGAGGCAAATAGAATTGCTAATGCTATATTATGGAGATTAGTATTGTCTTATAATAAGTTAAACAGAATATCAACACTTGAAACACACTTCCATAATAACTATTTTGTAAATTTTTTGTTTATCAAAAATATTACACTGAGATTTCTATTATTTATGTAATTTATGGTTTATAATATTAATTAATTAGTGAATCACTTATGTTACAATAAGGAACTATTAATACAGGTAGTGTTATCATGGATATTCATACACGTACATAATTATATACATCATAACATGACAATTTTGGTCATGGCTTTCTTGGACATGTTTATGTTCAGATGTTAATTAGATGTTACCTGAATCATTTGAACATTTTGTGGGGCTGTTACTGATTCAGTTTTTCTCATATCAAGAAAATTGATACATCAGGAAATGAATATCAACAACATACTGATACATTTGTACCATTATAATAAACACGCCAGTAATGCCTCTTTCGTATGTTTTTTTGTTTCATTATATTGGTATATCTAAAATTATTTTGTTCTGTGTACTTCAGAAGAAATAAAAATGAAAAATTCTTCGATGGGCTCATTACCAGAACTTAGAAACAAAACTGTCTTCAAATAGTCCAAAACAAAGCTGTTTTCCCTCGTCAAATGCAAACATTTTAATGATTTACTTTATTGTAGTAATTTCACACCAAAATATCACTATTTTGAAGTGCATCTAATATCGAATCAATTGGCAATAAAAAATGTTGATATACTGATATCAATTGAATCAATGACAGCTCCAACTTTTACATTTTGCGTGTTAAAAAGGGATATATCAAGCATCAGGATGTGAACTTATGAGGCTCTTGCAGGAGTTTGAGACCACTATTTTAACACACAAAAATGAGAAGTTAATTTTCACCATTCTTTTTAAGGCAATGTTACAACTGTATGAAATAATGCATATTTGTATTTGGAAAGGCTCACAGGGCAGGAATAATTTGAAATTTGTAGTCTGGCAAAAATTCAATCTGCTATCATGAATATAAAAAGATGTAACAGTAATCAACTGGAACTGACTGGTATGATTTTAGTCAGAAAAATAGTGGTACAAATGCATGAAGGGTCTGAAAGCCTCAAGCTTGGAAACCCGTGTAAATAAATAAACTCAGGTTAAAGAAGCTATTGCTTGGACAGTTAATTTGCCACATATCAAATCAAAATCATTGAAAAAGTCTAAAAAAATTCCCTGAAATGAGGCAAAGTTTTCTTGTGTTTTGTACTTATTTTAATAGTCACATAGTATGGCTATACTGGTCATTGATGAATTTACATATCTTTCTAATTCTGGCTAATGTATTTTAATACCAAAATCTTTTTTTGTGCTTAGTATAAAGATACTACACAAGAAACTGTTTGCTTTAATGCGACATGTCTATACAATGCAATTAGTTTTGATTAATTGCAGGTTAGTAGTCAGTGAAATTCTTTCATTTTTGTGAATTGCGTTATTTGTATTGTAATTACATGTGCACTTAGTACATTAATAATAATGTGAAGGACCATGGCTTGCTTGTCTTGAAAATAGTCAAGTAAATAATACATCAGTTTATACCTATAACATAAGCCAACTTATGTTCACTTTTCAAAGATTCATTATTTGCCAAAATCAGTACCTTGACAACGGTTCTTCAGCAATGCTCAACAGTTCACCTTGAGAGAGATACTATAAATAACTTACATTTTGTTCAGATGATGAAATATATAACCTCTGTCTGTGTGTGTAATTATGATACAAAAACGTGTTGGAAATATTTGCTAAATACTGCAATACTTATTGTTATCACTTGTAAGTGAAGAGCATGTTTGATCTGCAATTTATGCATGATTTTTTTAAATAAACCTTGCTGTCTACCTTTTGGTTTTTGCTTAAAATGTGTATTAAACTGTTTGGTATTTAGATTTAATATCTTACTTCAGAAAGTATATTCATCAAATTTGTAATTTAATGAGTATTTTCAAAACATTTCATTTTTAATGTCAGGCACAACGCGGCTGTTTAATGCATTTTGTAGTGCTGAAGGAAATCTCTGGGTGAAAAGTGCTGATTTTACTGATAAATATGTTCAAAAATTTGTTTCAAGTGAAATGAATGTGATATGAATATTCATTTGTTTTTATTTTTCATTAACCTTTTCAAAAGTAACAAATACATTCCTGTGGTTGAATTTAGTTGAAATTCTTTTCCCCGTTGGATAATGAAACAATAAAGTTAAATTATGTAAGTCTACATTGGATGGTGAGATGTAGATGGCACATTTCTATTACCATCGTACTGATTAACAGTTAGGTATAACCTGTTGCTAATCCAGGATGTAAATATTACATAAAATTCTCCTAGAATCTTATCATACTGACAATATCATGTCATATGTAATTAATTACTACATTTTTTGTATAGATGTTAAAGTACATATTGTTTTCATTTTTGAGCACGAGAAGTTAGTTCAAATTAATTAAAACTAATTGTGATGAGTTAGTGGTTAAATAATTATAAACAATCTTTGAATCGTTTATACATTTGTATTAAATTAAACAAAAATGATCAAAATAGAGCTTAATACTGGTACTAAAGGTCCATGTATTGTTGTATGTGTAATAATCCATTATCTATATGACTGTAGTATTTACTGTTTTGAAACCATGATTTACTGCTAGAGGCTTCTGTTACATGTATATAATTATGATCAATGTAATTATAAGTATTCATCTAATTAGTTGATACCATATGTTAAACGAGTTATTTCTCACATGTGTTATATTCTGGTAACCCAGGCATGTTGTTTTCCATTACTGAGCTGAAAATCCATCAATTCTGTGGGACTTATCACCTTACTGTATGTTTATTGCTATTTGAGAGATTTTATTTCTGTGTGCTGTATGGTGCTGAATGATTTGCAAGATTTTGTCCATCTCTGATGCTCTGACTCAGAGACTGGGACTCAGAATGTTAATTAAGCTTGTAATAGAATGAAAAAAACATGTAGTTAATTTACTTATAAAAGTAGCCACATGAAGTAAATCTTTTTGGGTTAAAGAAAATGAAATCTATCACATTCTATGTATGTATATTGAGGTAGACTTATGGCTTCATACATAGAAATGATTAAATCATGACTTAGAATAATATACATCATAGACTAAAGTTCTGTTAATGTATGACCTCGAGTTAACACTAATTAATTTTATGCCATGCCGCCTTCCTTTTGATTATGTCAGTAATGTTTTTGTAGCAAAAAAATGCACAGGTGTGTAAATAGTTGTAGTATTTCTCTCTGCTGTTTCTTTAATAAGAAATTTGTGGAAAAAATATTACCTCATTTATATCTATTGATCTGTTCATCAATTTATGGATGTTAGTTATGAACACAATGCATTTATTTGTGAAATAAAGGTGTAGGTTAGTAATAATCATGCAAAAATGTTAAATAAGAGGAAGAGCTGAAATGCGTGTATTAATTTATTAAATGATTATTTTGCTCACTAACTGTTATTGTTAGTTAGAATTGTACAATTTACAGCTTTAAACGTACCTTATATTTGACAATAATACATCTAAGAATGCAATATGGAGCCCCAGATTCAGTTTGTGTAAATGTTAAGTTCACAGCTGTTAGCTCATCTATCTTTGCAACTACAATATATATACATAAAGAATTCATTTGATGGTAAAAAACATGCAGCATGGAATCTAGAGTTACTAAGAATTGAGTATATTTCTTTTGTTGAAAATCCACATCTCATTGTACAATGATTTAATCTGTGTTACAAGCAAAAACATGAGCGTGAAGTGTTTGATCTCTCATTCATGAAACAGCTGACAGATTGATGAAGTTTATGATTAGTAACATACATGTGTATGATAATCAGATGTTGATAATCAGATGTTAAATACGTAACATTCGTATGCAACTTATTGTCACGCAAGTTTTGGATAATTAAATTGTTACATCACAATAAAATGTAAAATATTCATTTTATACTATCTTTGTTAAGATTACAACTAAATTATTGATACATATAGAATACCAGCTTGCTCATTATGTTGGATTGGTAGGATGTTTAACTTAATCTGGAAGCATAGAGTTTGAGACCCATATAACATAGGTATTAACTTCCTTGCAATATCATCAGCATTATTGATTGTAGGAACCTAATTGCTGTAGTATATTTGTGGTGTCTAATTGAAGATAATACGTTGGAGGTTGTTGGTCTTTCACTGAATATATAATTGAAATACTGTCAAATACTGTTAATCAATGTTGAAACCTCATTACATAAACAAACTAGTAACTCATAATTATGTATGCAATGAGTTCTATTTACTGGTGTGTGTATGAACTGATTATTGCTCTATTTCAGACATGATCTGACTCCTGTGAGTTTTCTGTGGTATTCATTTGGACATTCAGACAACAAGACAACATGCATCCTGCTATTCCTATTTCCTTGGTGTTCATTGGGTGTTGCTCCAATGTTATATTTTTAGAACTGTTAGTCAGGTATGACTTAATATATTTCCTATTTTCAGCATGAATATTTTATTCAGTTGTACAAAGTTACATATGTTTTGTAGAAATATACCTCCTTTGTCAGGGGTGTAGAAATGAGTCGGAAGCCAGAAAAATCAACAGGCTATTTGAGCATTCTTTACAGCTACTCTTTCCCCACAGGGAGCACTGCCCCCTTCTTGGGGAACCCTCAGGGCCCCCTTCTACTTTTAGAAGCTTACCAGCTACATGAACAAATTTCTACACCCTTGCTTTTGCATTGTATGAGTTCTGTTTATTTTACCAGACATGTCAACAAGCTGGTCTTGACAGTTAGGTACCTCACTTAATGCTACTTATAAACACTGTCAATATGAATGGAATATGACTGGTTGGACTAGAGCCAAATTTAGGAGAAATTAATTTTTTTTACATTATTTTAATGCAAATCCAAATTGCAACATACCATCCCTTATTACATGATAATGTATTAAATTTCAGTGAACATTCTGGTGCTGGGAACATAGTTACTTTCATGCAGTTTTTGTTTATTGCTGCGGAAGGGTTTATTTTCACTTCCAATTTTGGGACTAAGAAGAGCGCGATACCAATGAAGTAAGTGATGTGTTTGTGGTTAGCGTTACTTCATGCTTCCAGGGTTCGAAGAAATGGTTGGCAATGTACATAATGTCTAACAACACAACTGTTTTATATAAATATATTCTAACTTTACTTTGTTCTGATCTCTGACTGATTATCATAAGACTTAATGGTAGGCATCTTATTTACAAGTAGCTCTTGTCATCAAGTTTGCTTGCTTTCTGTCATTAAAGAATGCTTTAAATGATTGCCAACATTTGTGTTGTTGTGTACATGTTGTCTGTTGTTTTTTTGCTATTTATTGTTTTATTTCCAGAGTGTATGGTTTCATGGTGACATTTTTCTTTATTGTACAAGTGGTTAACAATTATTGCTTCAATTTCAAGATTCCTATGACCCTTCATATTATATTTAGAGCTGTAAGTATTTTCGCGTGTAGGTATATATTTGAAATAGTCAGCAACATAATGGTACGCAAGTTAGTTTTAAACACTGGAGGTTGGAGTTTAGATCTATAGATTTGACTGATACATCAGAAGTGTTCTGTTCTTGGTTATTAATTACATTAGTTTGGATTCTAGTAATAATGGCTTGGCCTGTAGCAGTACATATGACATGTTGATCATGGACGCTTAATTATTGACCAATTGGAAACAATTTGACATTTTATGAATTGATCATGTTTTTAAACAAGTTTTATAACTTTTGCATTATTAAGATAGAAGCTATGGTTGCACATGTTTATATTGAGTTAGACATTTTAGAACTTTTCATGAAATCAATCAAATGCCTACACTATTATAAAAATTTGCATAGCATATTATAATAATCCCAGCTCTTCTGATGTCTATATATTGTATTGTTCTATTTCAGGGTTCTCTAATTGCAAGTCTTGTTCTTGGTGCACTTATTTTGAAAAGGAAGTAAGTGCTTATAGAAATAATTAGTTTCTTTAATTTCCTTCTCAACTGTGTCAAATACTGATAAATTATAAAATTTTTAAAAATTTATTTCATCCTACTTTATGTATTTGGAAATCATTTAATTTGCTAAGCATAGATGCATTATTGTCATTAATATTTATGTATAATTATGTAATGATGATTAAGTACAGTTTCAGACATAAATTTGTATTATTAACACACTTACTTTGAAATATTTTAAAGACACATACTAACACATTAAAATTAACTTTGATAATTTTTGCATAATTATTAATGTGATTTATTCATAAAGATGTCCAGACAATACCTAGAGATGATCAGGTTATTTGTAACAAACACATTGAGCAAATGAAGAACTTAAGACATTTTATGATAAAATCACTCGTAAAATTAGTCTATTAGATGTCTGAGTCAGAGATATTTTTCCCAATCTTATTCTTCTGCCATTGTACAAATCTAGGTATCCACTCAGCAAGTATTTGTCAGTATTAATGATAACCGTTGGGATATGTACGTGCACTTGGGCATCAGCAACACATGTAAGTAAACTGTAAGCTATCAGGTTCCTTGTTAACAAATTCCTAACAATTACGTTCAGAAAAAATAGTTAAGACATGATATTTAATCCACCTAAATTACGATGGATTGGAATATGCCAAACAAACAGATTTTTAATGATACTCATAACTACTTACAATATACATGTACATCATGTATGTACCTGTATTGAAAATATTTATTTTTGATGAAATTAACTGGATTTCCTGCTTAGAGTTTCTTTCTGATGTACAATCATGTCATCATATTGCTATGTATATTCAATGTTAATATATTACAGGACGGAGACAATGAAGAACCTACAGATTTATTCAATTACATAATGGGTGAGATAAGACAGTTGTTTGAAAATTATATTTTTCTTAACATTTTATGTAAAAAAATGACAACTTCCCTGTCCTGGACTTAAAATGCTAAACATTTAGTGAAACACAGCTACTGTGTATTTTCATAGTTTCTCTGATAATAACCAGAAATATAAAGCATACTGTATGAAAGTGTTATACTCCTTAATGTTAATGTTATCTTCAATATTTGCATCATACTTTTAGTCCTTTATATAACTTGGCACCTAGGCAGTTAGTTTTGAGCTTATTTTTTGAGAAGAAATACAATATATTTTGGCATTTTATTCAGAATTTATCCAGTTTCCTTTGATTTGCTATACTTGAATGTCATTTGGCTGTGAATACAATAAGCTGCTTATTTCAGGTGTTGGTATGTTGGTACTATCACTTTTTATGACAGCAAGAATGGGAATTTACCAGGAAACTGTGTACAAACAATATGGAAAACATCCAAAAGAGTCCTTGTTTTATAATGTAAGTCTCATATTAACTTTTCTAATACAGTGTAACTTCTAAATTCCAAATCTGGAAACTTATTAAAAAATCCAAATAATTTTTTTGGTCCCAAATTTTCTCCCTCTGGATTAAATTTCACACTTCAAAACATGTTTGTTATAGGACATGTCATAGATTTTGACAAATAAATTAAAGAAACGTTGGTCTTATTTCTGGCATCATGTCCAAATATTAATAACACTATTATACATAAAAAATGATGTATCTATTTACAGCCACAAAGAACCACTGGTGTTGAACATTTGTACTTGTTTAAATCATTCTAGACTTCTGAATTCCTGAAACTTCTAAATCCGAACATTTTGGCCAGTCCAATATTTGGATTTCAGAAGTTACACTGTATTATCTTAATTTTTCTAATGGTTATTGTATATTCTGCTCAGCACAGTATTGTCAAAATTACATGCTACGGACTGAAGATTTGTTATTGAGAATTTTGAAAGGTGTTGAACTACATATAGTGTTAGATACCATTTTCTGCTACTGATGTTGTAAACCACACTCTGTATAAAAAGAAACTCTATACAAGTTGCTATACTTCTGTAGAAGATAAAGAAAAAAATAGAGAATATCTCTCAAAATGGTAAAATAATAAGTGTTTTATCTTTGAATGGACAATTTAAAGTCTGCATCTATTGAACATATCAGTTTCATGAGGATTAAAGTTAAGTTGTTTTTTTTTAAAACAACTATTGTCTATTTGATACTGATTGTCCTAACTTCAATGCTATGATTACTTTGTTGCATCATAGATCGTTTTATTATTTAAAAAAACTTCCTATCATTTTCAGCATGCCCTACCTCTGCCTGGATTTTTGTTAGTGTCAAATGATATATACAATCATGTGATTGCTTTCAACCAGTCAGGTAAGACTAAATTGTTTTTAACTGAATCTCATATTATCCAAGTTCTATGATGAGCTATCACTTTTATTGAACCACCAAACTTGTGTCTTTCAATGCTTTTTAAGCAGTAATGCAATCATGTACATACAAACCAAAGCTCCACTTAACAGTTAGAATTTATGGATGCAGAATTAATTGTTTTCCTGAAGAATGGTAATCCTGTCTCAGATATATTAGGAACTTTTAATACAGTTTTGAAAATTTATTAATGATTTACAAACATTAGAAGTCCTTTGATAACCTTTTTGTATATCATTTCACAAATAGTAAAATTTCATATACTGGGAAATGCTAAAGTGCTTATTATATCAGTAAGTATCTAGATTGTGGAATGTGCCTATGATCAATTTTGACAGATGTTTGCATGAAATCTAGGGTGAATAACTTTTAACAACTTAATCTAGTCAAGTCAAATATTTTGTTGGCTTTTCATCACCAAATAAATTACATACAGTGTACAATAATGTACAATGATGGGGGTGATTGATTACAATGTCATTATATTGAAAAAAATATATACATTGAAAATATAAATTAAAATACAATGAAAAGCATGCACACTTGATACTACATAGAAATAGATAAGAAAAAAAAGAAGCATTACTTTTTGGATCCAATTATCAATGTTGATATTGTATTACAGTTCAATACAATATGATTTAGGATATTAAATCTAACTGTCGATGACAATTAGTCATGAAGTATATTTCAAACATCAAAAGGTTTGGATTGGGCATGTGGTTTCACTTTAAGAAAAATAATTACCTTGCTCAACGTAAGACTAAATTTATTGGATTAATAAATGAAAGAAGCAAATTTAATTTTGTATTACTATTCAGATTCATTAAATGAAATGTCTGAAGATTTGGCCAAGTGTAACAATATTCTTTAAGATGATTCTTTCTATGAGCAAAACAATTAATACCTCATAATGTACATTTTATTATGCCTTATTTTTCAGCACCAATTGGATTTGCGACACTAGGTCTGACAATACCTAAGATGTGGTTATTTTTGGCTGGAAATGTGATTACACAGTATCCTTACACAACTTTGTCAATTATCAAAGTAAACATAAATAATTTATGATATCTGTTAACAAGTTCGAGGTTCATTTAATTAATTCTGCTTGAACAAACTGGTAGTATTTATAAGTCTTGAGCCCGTAATCTCTCATGAGACTGGTGTTATGCCATATAAATGCTTAGTTTTGTCACATCAACATTGATCTTTATATGCCAATTGAAGATAAAAATATCACAGATGTTATGATTTGGTATTTTGTTTAAAGTCAATGTCCACATTATAATAAGATTTCTGACAGGATGATTGGTAAGTTTTTTCAATAAAAATCATTTTCTACATTATGTTCTCATCAATGAGACAAGTGATGTTACATTTAAAAACAAACTGATGTTTTGTAATAGGCTAGATTATAGAAGTTACAATGAACAAAGAACAGTTAAAATTACCTGATTTTGTGCACATGAATTAAGATATGAATGTATGGTCAACCAATGAAATCCATTAATTAATTAGAGAGGAAAATGCAATGATTCCCTGCTTGATTGACAATGTTGTATTGGTAATTAACTTTTGTATAATGCTGAAATTAAAAATTTTACAATGACAATTTGATATATCTCATATATATATATTCCTTAACTGAAGTCAGATATATATGTATAAGATCAGTATTCATTCTTACAACTGAATGCAGTGCATTAACAGTAACTCTTGTGGTAACATTGAGGAAGTTCATCAGTCTCATTTTGTCTATACTATATTTCAACAATCCATTCACAATGCTGCATTGTTTTGGAGCAGCCTGCGTATTTATTGGAACTCTGATATTCACAGAGGTTATTCCTATCATGAAAAAGGTGCCAGTAAAGAAAACAGAGTAAAATAATTGATTTTTAATGTCACCCTTAATTTTTTGTTCTGCTTGCCAAGTATCATCTGTCTGCATATAACTACTTTGTCTCAGCAATTAGTATTTTAATTTCAAATTTGTAAACAATATCATCCTTTTTCATTACTGGAAATTAATGAATATTGTCAGCTTTTACAAGGCAATGCAGTGAATTTTAGCAGTCTTATAGCTCTTTGATCTTTATAATTTATTTATAAATGTTTAGACACATGCAAATGATGGCTTTAAAAGCACATCTCTTCATAATTAATTGTATCACATTTGTGTGTTTATTTAAATCACAGTTTATTTCACAGCGTTTAATAATTTTAAGTTTAGTGTCCATATTTTTGTATTCCAAGATGACACAAATTTTGTTCAAGCCAATACTGAAAATCGTCATTTCTGCTCATACCACTCATTTTGAGGACAATAGTGACATTTTAATAATAACAAACAATTGTATGTATATTATGAATATTTACTGCTTCTCACCCGATCCAATTATATCTCTGTACTAACCTAACATTAAATTCCTGGATTGATAGCAGTAAACAAGCATTATTTAAATAAGACTACATTTGTGCATATATGTGACAACACAGTGTGCTTTCATTTCCTCAAGCACAATTAAGAAATCCTAAAACGTGTATTAGCTTTGACCAGTACCATTATTTTACAAAGGCCAGTTTGTAATCATAATCCAGCCTTGACATGTGTTTTTATTTAAGCTCATAAACTCATGAAAACAACTGAAAATATTATGCTTAACATAAAAAATACTTCATGAGTTCATAAATACTCTTCATGCGAGTGTCCACAAAATCAAACATGTATGCCCTAGATTTCAGATGAAACTTGAAAATCTGTTGTTTGTGTTACAGTACCTTGAAGTATGTATCAGGTAGTTTTATCAAGATATACTTCATTTTAGGAACTTTTTCATAGTAATATCCATAATAATAAACCTTTGCCACAGAATGTTTATAATAACACTTTGTTGTTAGCAACTTTCTTGGACAGTGACTTTTTATTAAAATTATATCTATATTATGATGTTCAACATTCTTGAACGGTTATCATATTATTTACAAATGATTTCCATTGTGGTTTTCTTGTAACAAACTTTATTTGTACAGGTACATTAAATTTGTGTTTATGCATGAGGGTACAATTGAATTGTCCAATATTATTTTCACTTGAAGATTTTTATTCATATTTAAATGTCTTTGGCTTAAATTTAACTTTTTTTGTCATAGAAGTTTGTTATATTTAATTGCTGCTAACTTCAGTTACGTTGTAGTTGTTTAGAGGGCTCTGTAACTTTATTTATGTAATACAATTCAGAGTCTGATTAAGATATTGTTTCATTTTGGTGGTCTTAAATTATTCAAAATCTTAGTCATAAAATCTGAATATTTATAGTAATTTGGATCTCTGTTAAGTTCTCTGTATGTGAATTATATGTCCTAATAATTTACAATGTATTAGAAAATACAATTAAGTTGAATAAAACGTAGCTTCTTGTGAGGTGTTAGTTTAATTGAAGAGTTCAGATTTAATATGCAAAACTTGCAATGCAACACAATTGTATGACCAGCGACACAACAAAAAAAAAATTAAAAAGAACATCATTATGAAATATTGTATGTATAGTAGTGTGCAGTATGTATAGTCACATACCACTTTCAGAACAAGTACAAACAAACATTTCTAACACAAAATTTGTTAACATTTTTACAACACATAAATTTTAGGACTGTATCGCAAAAAAGTATATCATAAAACATAATGCAATATTAAAATAATAATATGATACACATCACAACAGTATCATATTTTCTTCACACAGCATCTGTATGTTTTACTAAAATGAATATTATTACGTAATTTAATAGGAATTAGTACTTTCAAAACATATTTACAAGTTATAAAAAATAAGGATTTAAGGATGGCATTAAGTAGATTACGTATGTCTTCTCATCATCTTGGTATTGAAACCGGCAGATGGCATAAACCAAACAGCATTCCGATACATGAAAGAAAATGTATGTCATAAATTAGACGACGAATATCATTTTGTTTTAGAATGTAATCAATTTTGTGAATTAAGACAAAAGTATATTAATAGATATTATTGGAACAGACCTTGTATGTACAAATTCATTGAACTTTTGAATACTGAATGCAAACATACATTAAATAATTTGGCATTATATACATACAAATCTTTTAAACTGAAAATGCCTACATAAGTTATATATGATGGTATACAGCGGTTGTCATAAATATTACGCAAGGTAGTGGTAAACACATTACAAATTGTGACACATGAAACGAAACATAAGCAGCAGCATTTGTTTCCAATATTATATCAAACTATAAATATCATAATTACCTAGGTCAGTTGTAAATAAATATTTCTCCAGTGTAGTGTATGGACGCTGCAGACAAAATCGCCACATACTCGATAGTTGGATTTAATCTTATTAGCAGGCGAAAGAAAATAGTTTGTATATCGGGAGAAAAATTTCTACGAACTCAAAAGATCCATTTTTATTCTTTTTACATTCTTTTTTATCTAAGAACTAAGATTTTAAATGCATTGAAATCTCTGCAGGTGCAGTAACAGTAGTGATAATAATGCTACCACTTTCCTATCAGAACAGTGTAAATGCCCCAACACCCTTTGTTGTGTCCCTGGTCATATTGTAGCTTGTTTTATATCAGCAGTAAATGCTCAATCTTGGAAAGGGATAATCCAATGCATTTACTAGATTATTAATATCTCTTGAAAAAGTTTTAATGAAGTGTTTAATAAAGATTCTTATTTGTGTATTTACAGATGGAACTATCTTTATGAGTTTGACTTAATTTAGAGTTATAAAGATCAATTACTGTTTTGTTTCAAAGATTCCTATTTAGTACTCTATAATCATCAGCAAAACAATACAACATAACTTAAAGTATTAAATAAGTTGATATTACTACAACATATTTTTACTTACTTGTTTTTTGTAGCTATCGTCCAATATAAATCTTTTAGAATCAGGCTGTTTCACACCAGTTATGATCTCTGAAAAGAAAGTACAATTGTTGTGGTTTCATACATATAACAATGGACATTGTGCAAGACCAAATTCATTCTTTCACATGGGTATGTTACTTGAGTCATTGAAATATAAGGAATTCAGTATGACTATTTCTCCTCAGACAGAATGCCGCCTATATGTACAGCAGGGACTTCCCTGATGCAGGTTTCTTACATCCCCGACACGATATTCAGCCGAGGGACTCGCAGTGAGAGTGACCACTGCATCCTCGGGACCCCTTCCGACTCGGAATTTGCCCTTGGCATTTTCTGTGTGGGACCCCCAAAATTTCCAGGGGATCCCTAAAATGTTGGAGATTGGAGTCCTGGGGACCCTCAGGTGAAAAATCTTAGGGATCTACAGTGACATAATCATGTATGTTTATGACTGCATCTAGCAACACCAGACCTAATGTTATAACCAATACTCAGCACTCAAATTCACTAATGAGTCTTAGCATGAACATTTGAGTTGAGAATAGTTTGTTTTTTCAAAATGAAAGCTAAATATTGCATAGTCCATTTCATATCAGATTTAACATGAATCCACTGAACTCATGTTGTGTTCGAGTATAGCCAGGGTTGCACACAAAATTAATTATTCTAAATTCTTAGAATAACATAACATCTCAAACAAAGTCAAACAAAATAATATCAAGTGTTTCGATTTCTTAAGAGCATTTATGACTCATTTGTAACATATATAGCTTGACATAATAATCAAACATGATAAGCCTATTTTTCCAACAATACCTTTTCAATAAGATCAGTTCAAATACTAGCATTTCTTAGATCTTCAAGAACAAACTGAATGATCAGACACAAGCAGAATGCTGTAAATATTACAAGTAATCATGGACAGAAGTTCAACTCTGTGTTAAGACCATTTATATAGTACTTTTCCCCTTTAATAAGAACATACATGTTCTGTGGAATAGATAATGACAAAGTACTAGTTCAGAAAGGTAACTAGTCTTTGCATGAAAGTTTCAGAAAAATAATCACATGTAATATCAATGTATATATTCTGGAACAGCACACACAAGCCTGTATAAAGCTATATTAACTTGGTTACTTTTAGTGACAACAGTATGAAGTATTAACGTAAAAACATGATTTTTGCACATGTAAACATGATATTGAAAGCTTATAGGTATTTGATTCCTACATGATTTACATGCAATTTATGCTACAATGATATTGTGACATACAGAATAAAATGACTTGGAACCACCAGTGTATTTGGTTGTTTCTTGAGTTGTATGGTAGATTTAGTGTTAGACTTTCCTTGGCATCAATTTGTCTTTCTTTCTTTTTTTTCTTTCTTTTTTTCTTTCTTTTTCTTTCTTTCTTTCTTTACTTCTTTCTTTCTATTCTTGCCATGTTTTGGATACAAATTAAATTTCAAAGCTTTGAAGCAGCATCAGATTGTTTTTTATGGGCAACTCTCCACTCTATAGTGATACACTGTCAATGTCTTTTTCATCTTACAACTGAAGATAAAATCAAATCCTCCAATGATGCTTCAGTATTGAAGTTTTTTCATCACAACAATCATAAATGTAGGTTATCAGGCGCATAGCTTCTATTAGGTAGCACTAGGCAATTGCCTAGACTAGATTTCCAAAAATGAAAATTTAAATCAAATAAATTTGGAATCATGTAACTAATGTTAAAATGTTTTATCGAAAATTGATATCTTTGACCACTTATATAACTAATACTGTATTTTTTTTCCCATTTTTAATGATCCTAAAATACCCCAAATAGCTGTAAAATGCATCTATGACATTCTAGAATTTCAAAATTTTCTGGGGGAGCATGTCCCCAGAACCATCCCCCTAGAATTTTGCCTAGACTCTCTCTTTAGGCAAGCTACGCCCCTGATTATAGATAAAAAAAATTATTGTTTAAATTGTAATAACACACTAATTCCATATTTAATGATAAAGTCTTGTTTTCTGCATTCATGAACAGATGATTTTAGACTGAAATAAATTGATGGTACATGCGATAGATAGCAAGCATACAGTCAATAAGTTATGAGTTATATCCAAGACTTATAATAAATAAACTGGGTGTGACTGTAACAATTCTGACATTGAATTGTTTGACTAGACTGAGTTCTAATTGAGGGAGCCCAAAACCCATATCTTCAATAAGTTGCGTTAAAAAGGCATCATTGGTACTTGTAGTCAAGACCACAGGACTAGATCAGATCTTAGAGGATAGTTCTACTTTTTAGAGTAGCAATATCAATCCATTTTCCTATTGCAAATTTTTTTCTGTGCATGAACATCTTTGTAATAATAAAACAATATAAAATCACTCCAATTAATAATATATTTTCTGAGTTAAAAGTAATTTATACAGTATTTATGGGCTCCACTTATTGTCCATATTGATCATTTCATTACAATTGTCAGTATCACAACAGAATTCACAATAGAATAAGTTGGCATAGATATAGTCTTCTGAGAATGTGGTACATTTGTCATCTGGAGAATAAGTCTCATACCACCCTGTTCTACATTCTTCTTTGGTGCCACACCTGCAGTACACATAATACTAAAATATCATGTCGGTACTTTTTTTTCACGGAAACAAAATTCTGGGATTAATGAAATTTAAGCATGACCATTGTACAACATTAATTTAAAACAAGTGTTAACTAATTATGTGTCAAATATCTGACGAGTGGACATAAAGAAAACCTATGAACAAACAATGTGATCATGTCAGTATTAATATGTTTAGTTGCTGCTTATGGTTCAAGTAATACTGTAAATAAAATCAGATTTCTTTTTTTGTTATTATAACTTGCACATTTTGCAATGATTTTGTTTAAGATAGAATAAGATTAAAATTGTATGTTGGAAGGTATTCATTGGAAAGAAAGCTAGAGCAGACAAATGAATACAACTGAATGCTATTAGTCACTTACTTTCTTTCAACAGATCTTGAAGCATCCTCCTGATTATCTACTGTATTAATACAATATGGTTTATCTAGCGGACATTGTTGAGACTCATATTCAAATTCACATATATCCGCAGGACCAGTACACACTTTGCAAATTCCTGAACATTTCCATGAAAAAAAATGTAAGCCTTTTAATATTTTTCAACATGTAAGTTTTCAATGCAACATCATCTACTGTGTGATAGTGGAAATCAAATTAAACAAGTTCATATTAAATTTTGGCCTAATGGTATAAGTAGTAACTAAATGATAGCATGAAAGGACAAAGTTTTTTTTTAATGTTATCACCAAATGAAACAAAAATAGCAAATTGCAACATAGAATAATTGTTTTTGGATGATTCAACAAAATCAAAACTTTGTCTTTTGTTAATAAGACAACTTTGCGAAACAGAAATCCAGTTTAAAAGTTTACCATCATTCAAAGCTTTAATGTATTCTCAATTTTAGAATGCTGAACTATTGAAAAGTATGTATCAAGTGTTCCACACATATAGGTATATACTACAATGTTGGCATTAATGTTTGACAAATTAAGATATAAAAACAAACACTGAAGTAATATTATAACTTGATGACTTACTCGGTTTTGGAGCTGGTGCTGAAAAACAAAAATATCAGTTTTCAAATTTTAAAAATATAAAAAAAACAATGAAGTAATGTGATTATGACCATTATATATTTCATCAAGGATCAACTGTTACGAGCATTTTTTCTTATCTAAGCCCAGTTATACAGACCAATACTATCATGTAAGTAGTTAATCTCTAATAAAAGAATATAGGCACACCATTCAGCCCCGCAGCCATAACAAATTCAGCAAAACTTCTGGACACTGCTGTTCTTAAGTATTATTCTACAATGAATAGCAACAAGAAGCAAAGATTACAGCAAACATTTCTTACATAATTGCAACTATAAATGTACACCCTTGAAAGGCTAACATAAAAATCATACCTATCCCTAACTTGGACAAAAATCTGATAGGAAAATTACTTACAATAAAATAAGCATAATTATTAAAATCAGTCTAAAAAGTGCTAAAAGAAATTCAGCATTTTACTTCACTATGAGACAGAAATACTGGTAAGTCTAACAGTGTATTTCAAAGTAAACATTTTTGTATATGGTTTAACAGTCACCCGGAAAAGCTGTTTCCCAAGAGAAAACATTTCACTAAAGATTCATGAAATTGCATTTGAATGCAGCTTTGAATTGTGAAGAGGGTTGAGCAAGGTATTCCGAGCGACTGCCATTACCAAGAAATTAAGTTACCAATAGAAACATAATTGCAAAGGCATTAAGAATTTAAGTAATAGCAACTGTAGTGTTGTTTTCTGATTAAAGAGTTTGAATTTAAGACCATCATCATTGATACCACAAAGTTAGAAAATGTGTGGCCACACCAGACTAGAACACAAAATATATCTTCAACAGCTTTCTTGGTCCCTGACAATTTCTTGATTGTATAAACAATATTTAATGTTTGTTCATGCTAGTGTTAAAAATCATAATTGTATACTTAAAAGCACTTTTTAAACTACAAATTTCATTTCTGAACTGGTTTTGAAAGGTCTTATTTCAAGAAATTATTTTTACAGTAATCTTACTCACCTCATTAAAATATGTCTAATCATGTATGAAATACAACACATTTCAGCCGGTATCTTTTTCTTTAATGGCAGTTGCACAGAAGGCCAGCACAGTTTAAACAAATGCAAGCATTAAAGCAGCGCAATTCATTCAAGTGTTACAAAAATGAAATTTGCCAGTAACGGTGCTTAATTTGACATCAAGGTATTGAAAATTGTTTATATACTGATTCTTTTGAATGACAAGATAACCGAAAACCTGGAAATCATGCTTTAATATAATTTGATCTAGTATAAAAGCACAATTAGAAAAATAACTATGTTTTCAGTTGATATTTTCTGAGGGGAAGACCATCCTTACAGGTGAGCATACAGTAATGTTTAGTTCAGTAAGAAATATTTACTCATACATGAAAATGAAGTTGACAAATGCTTGTTTGTATACATACATACATGCATAATATAAAGAAAACACCTGAATACAGTTTGGAATTATATTCTAATACAGACAAATCAATACAACTTAAAATGACAGCAGTATTTTAGGTTCCCGTCTCTGAAATTAAGCACAAATTAACATGTCAATGGTAATACAGAATGTGCAGTGCCAATACTAGCAAGACCAAAGTACATCAGAAGCATCACCAATTAAGCATGTTTATTCTGGGCTTGAAGCTACATTCATTTTCAGAAACATGCAATCATAAACTAAAGTGTGCATATATCATTACAGTCATATCATGGTTTTTGCTGTTACGATATAATCCAAATTTTCAAATATAACACCTACACTATTATCTCATAGATTCACTTATTTGGTAAGCAAATAATCATTTGAAAATGAAGACTACATCCAAGCAAATAAACCAAGCTACAGCAGAAGGATTGAATGCAAGTATTTTCATAGTAATTACACATTGAAAAGTAACTGAATGTAAGCACTTGCATGCAAATATTACACATTGAGCAGTATATAATTTAAGATGTTTGTACCAACAAATGTATCAAGTAAAACATTTTATCCTCCGTTCAGTGCAATCAGAAGGTATCTTTATAAAAACAAAAAGGATCAGATCCTTCGTGCATTGTTGTGATAATGCGGACTTAGCTTGTAATAATGTCTTAAAACGATTCCAATTCATGTGATGATAAATGCTTTAAATGTGCAGAACACTACATGACATACTTACTTGTGGTTGTTGGGACTGAAAGATAATATAACACATATTTTATAATCTAGTCATATTTCAACACCAACATTCTACATGTAGTAGCAATTTGACTAACCCATTCAAACTGAAATAACAGGAAGGTGTAAAATAATCAACTGCACTGACAAGTGATTTATATTACAGACAGTAATTGGCTTGTATAGTAAAATAAAATCGACAATTCTGTGACGATTATGAGAGTTTGAACAGTGTAGTGTGTTGAGGAGAAACAATTAAAAAAATTCAAAACTAGTCATAATTGAATCTCATCATCAAGACAAGCATAACATACCTGGACAGGTGTCTTCACCACATGCTCTTTGTTCTGTACCAGCACCTGTGCAGAAATCACCTTGAGGTACATGTGGAGGGAATTCACAGTCACGTCGACGACCCTGGGAACCACCGCCACATGATACAGTACAACCTGACCATTGTCCCCATTCAGCCCAACTACCATCCACTACAAAATTATAACAGAATTGACATAAAAAACAATAAATAAACCAAAGGACTGTCATAGTAGCCCTTAAAAACCACATCTAAGATATTTGTAAATAATTCTACATGTAGAATACAATTTCATAGTGAAGCTCATAAGCAATGGGAACTGATGGGAAAATAGCTTGATAATGATTGACCTTATTTCATCAGAAGACCTTCAGATAAAAATTTCAAAAGAAATTCTAAATACAGTTAATCAGAAATTTTATAATCTTATCAAGTAACCTGCAATTCCCAGACTGAACTTTCCGGTCTGTTCCATTTCCTTAGAAACATTACCAGGATTATTTTTGTCTGTTCCTACAATATCATTAAATGAAAACTTACCAGCACAAACTTTAGGAGAACAGGACTGTGTCTGCACATAATCACCAGTACAGTTCTGTCCCTTAGGAGCATCAGGTGGTGTAAATTCACATGTCCTTGTTCTTGATTCATCACCACTACCACATGTCACTGAACAAGTTGACCAATTACTCCAATCACTAAATTTTCCATCAACTAAAAAATCAACAACATATTCAAAATGTTTACAAATTTTGCTATGGTATACATCCATAAATCAAATCAATCAAAGTTTCATGTGTAAAATTCAACATGTCACAGACCTTAACAAAAGTAATACACTCCATGAATGCAACAAACTGGAATCTACTGAAAATTTAATAACTAGAGCTCTGCACAGCGGTGCCGACATTTGTCTGTTTTACATGTCGGAAAAGGGGGCCACATTTGAGATTTAGAATTTGAACACGATAAGGTATAATTTTTACTAAAATTCTGAGTTAAAAAGGGGCATAACTAAAAAAATATAGCTTTCAGAATAATGGTTCTTGTCTTTCAACTGCACCTTGTCATGATAATCAAGTATTTCAAGTGTTGAAATGATATCTTTCAAAGTGTTTGAGTAATGGGCTACATTAAACATTTTGCATGACATTGATGATGACAACAAGAACCCAGTGATCAGAAAAGCTCCACTTTTTCTTCAAAATAGACAAGCTAAAAATCATACCTGCACAAGCATCACTGTTGCATGCTCTTTGTTCTGTACCAGCACCTGTGCAGAAATCACCTTGAGGTACATGCGGAGGGAATTCGCAGTCACGTCTACGACCCTGGGAACCACCACCACATGATACAGTACAACCTGACCATTGTCCCCACTCAGCCCAACTACCATCCACTACAAAATTATGATAACATCAAAAGTAAAAAATGTAATGATAACAGACCACAACTATATATTTCAGAGCACGATGCCTAGACTCCCCACACTGCCCAAGCACTGTCCACACAAAATACCTAGATTTGTAACACTATAAACATAAATATAACCAAAACTTGTTATATCGAAGTTCAAGGGACTTCACAAAATTGTTTGATATAAACAAACTTCCATACATAATTAATCAGAGAAATTTGATGACTGTGTTTACTTTTTTGAGCAATTGTTGGTGTGTTTAAATAATAATTCAATTGTGCTATTTTGTGTACAGGTTCGGAATGAAAAACAGCAATTATGCATTTGATGTATTTATAACATGTGACATTTACATTAAAAAAAAAACAACACATAAACAAAAAATTACAGACATATTCACACAAACTGATTTATAATTTTGTGTATAAACACAGACCTGTTTTTTGTAATTGTCATTAAATATTGATTTCGGAGTTAAATAAAAAAATATCCGATCAGTTGAGAAATAAAAAGATGATGACTGGAGGTAAAAAATTCTTTTGTTAACTGGAGACTAAATAATTGGTTCGACATAGATGGTCACTGTTGAAAATCGATGTTTGGAGCTGAAAATCTACTTCAATATTCAAAAATATCAAGACAAATGAATTCGAAATGATATGTAGACAGAATGATAAGATTCAAGACTTTATCATTATTTCGATACAAGCGGGAATATGATGTAAGCGAGTTTGACATAATGTGTTTCTACCGTATGCATAATATCTACTGCCTTAATCTTATTACTACATTTTCATCTACTACACTCCAAGAACTGAAAAGTGGCTGGATGTGGTCTCACTTGATACCATATTATATTTAGTGAGTTCAAAAAATCTTATCCTATGTTGAATCTTATTATACCTGGACATGATCTGGCTGTGCAACTTTTTACATCACTCCAATTTCCGGAACAATTTTTGCCCCTAGGTGCATCTGGTGGATCAAAGGTACACGTCCTTGACCTTGACTGTGAACCAGCTCCACATGTAACAGAACATGATGACCATTGACTCCAGTCAGCAAAGACTCCATCAACTGTAGATACAATATCAATAATGACACATTTTTTATTGGTTGTTTACGCCAGCTTTTGTGCAAATTATCAATCATATTTCAGACAAATGTAACATTAGGTTGTCAACAGAACCAGTTAAAGTATGCTCGACTAACTTCAGTTTTTGAAATCTAAATCAGAGATGGGTGACAAACAGACTTTGTCAGTAAAATTTGCACTGAAACTAATGGCTAATTTTGAACACACTACCAGTAGACCAGCAGGATACTAATGCAATATCTGCAAACTACCATCAATATAATTAATTAATGAGGAAAAGCATATGTCATTGGTAACATAAAACACAGCTAAAATATACTTAAAGTCATTAATGACATTGCAAAATAGTATTTTCACAAATATGAACAAACAACTTTGGCAGTGTTGACATTTGTATTTGGCACTCATAAGTCTGCTACAATGACTAGATACCTAAAGGACTCATGCCAAGTTTGCTATTTACTTTGACCTTTAAAAGGATATGGATCTTAAGCATGAAACATGGTTTCATCAAAGAGAACATTTGTACCAACAAATTTCAAAATCCCACAATAAATGACAGAGTTAAGGTACCAACAAACAAAATCCAAACACACGCTCATGAATGCCCAATTTGCATATTCACCAATTAGCCAATGAGGCAATTATGTTGAATTCACTGCAAGTGGGCTCCACAAAAAACATTTTCTTTGATCCTCATAAGGACAATTTGAATGCCGCATCTTACCTTCACATGTTTTGTTATTACATGTCTGTTGCTCAGATGATTGACCAGGACAGTCATCACCATGTGGTACTCCAGGTTGGAAGAAACAAGTTCTATTTCTGCCTTGTACCCCACCACCACAAGTCAAAGAACATGTGGACCAAGTTGACCATTGCAACCAATTTCCATCCACTGAAAAGAGCATGGTTACCAAAGCTAGTATCAGAAGTTATATTACTATCATGGAATGAAAAGTGTGGACAACATGGGAAAAAAAAGCCAAACAGCATCTTGGTAGTGTAAGATACATACTGTTGCACAATCCTAGCTGAGTTCATTAACTGTTCACACTAATAAAAAATTATGGTATGTATCATTTTGGGCACAAAATACATAATTATACCATTATAATATAAAGATATTCAGATCTGATAAGTCTTGACTTAACTATTATTACACTCTAATTGCTGGTAAGTAATACTATTAAGTTATTTAACTTCTCTCTCATTCCATAAACAATATTTAAACATAAAATGATACTGGCAATAACAGCTCACCAGGACATAGACCAGGATTACATGCTTCCGTCTCATTTGTGGTGCCATGGGGACAATCCTTGCCTCTCGGTTTTGTTGGATCAAACTCGCATGCACGTGTTCTATGCCTGTCACCATTACCACAAGTTGTTGTACAACCAGTCCATTCTGACCATGATCCCCACTGACCATCAACTAAACAATTAGTAAAAGAATATTATATTAGTATCAATAAGGAGGAAGAAAATTGTATGTGTTTTTACTGATAGTTCAAAAAGATAAAATGGTTTGCCAAAATAGACTAGACTGTAGTGACTAATACCGCATATACCTGTTTATGATTTGTAATCATAAACTTTTAATCCATGTTATAAACATGCACTGGTGTAATAGTAGATTTGTACCTTCGGGAATAAACAGCATCAAAAACGACATCTTTTGTTCTAGGATTATCCGGCATAATCCATGATTCAGACATTACAGACTAGACCACCTGTTTTTAGAATAAATTCAAGAACATGATTACAGTGTTCCCTCGCAAAATGTCACTTCTCAAGAATGATTCACTCTATGAAACAGTGTTTTATTTTCCTCCCCTGCAATTTCAACATATTTTTCTCTCCTAAGAAGAAAAACTCCTCATAACGACAAACAGCAGTCAAAAGTCTGTACTGACACGGCAGAATACCTGTTTAAACGTCAGTACAGTCTGTTAATATTGGAAATCAACAAATCATAATTTATGTATGGATTTATCATGGATTTTGCTTCTTAGACCTTTGACATACAGTGATCCAAATGATGTAAAAATGTTGCTTATAAAGCAGACAAATGAATAGGTTTAAATGAATGCACTGAACACTGACAGAGATGTAGATTCATGTTCGCACTGTTATATATTACCAGGGCAGTCAGTGACATTGTCACAGGGTTGATATTCTAGGTTATCTCCTACACAGTCCTGGCCATGTGGAGCATCATGTGGGATAAAATCACATCTTCTACTTCTGGTTACATTTCCTTCTCCACAAGTTGTAGAACAAGTACTCCACACTGTCCAATCTGACCATACACCATCAACTGTGTACATATAAACGTAAGGTGTTTGTATAGGTGCATATGAAAGAACATGAAGGTACTAATTTAGGCCTAAACAAAAAAAGGTTTGTTTCCGGTTACATGCCCAAAAAAATATGGGTCGGTAGGTAGGGATTTTTTCTTTTACGTTTTTTTAATATATATCGGCAACACTGTTGTGAAAATTACAAAATAGCCCTAAATTTTGGTTGCCGTAAAAACTTTTGAGTTGGCAGGTAAAAGATGGGTCGGTCGGATAATTGGAAACAAACCCAAATTTAACGCCTTAAAAGGGTAATTTTCTATCAAACTAGTGAACAAACAGTAAATATTGTATTAAGGACAAAGGTCAAGCAGAAATGGGTCTGGTCATTTATTATAACTCAGTATTCCTTACTGTTTGTTACTTGTATCTATCAACCTATTTATATGAATGCAATAAACTAAAATTGAGACAGACACAAACAGCATACTGAAAATGACAAGTCTTGTACTTTGACTTAACATGATTCCCTGAAATTCAGTATGCCTACTTCATTGGTGAGCATTGGTGATCAGTATTGAACAAAATAGATTTCACATAATCATTTATACAGTCAATAAAAGCATACATCCATTTTGCATCATAAAATTCAATTTTACCATTTCACAGTAAAAATTAAACTAAGGTGTTCTTATTTTATGCCTGGTTATTGAATGCATAACTAAAACAAAAAATGAAATGTTTTACACAATATTAAAGAATTTTACACATTTGACACATTCTATACCTGTTATCAACAAATAAACTAGACTTGAGTGCTGTCTTGAAATCACTAAGCACAATATCTTATACTGTTCATCAATGCCAATACATAGGTGTTGAACCTTGCTTGCACACCATCTATTGTGAATTTGAAGTGAACATCATATGATAATAGATAAACATACCTGTACATGCTGCAATTTTACAGAATTGACTTTCATTTGTTTGACCAGGACATGTAGCTCCATGAGGGGCAACAGGATCATATGTGCAGTTTCTTGAACGATAACTATGACCAATCCCACATGTTTCAGAACACCCTGACCATTCACTCCAGTATGACCATGTACCGTCAACTACAGAAAAATTTCATATCAAAAATCTAACAGCTAAATAATTCATACATTTTATCAAAAGAAATAGGAATGAAAAGTATATTAAATATCTGTGTCAAAACATCTTTTTACAAAATCCTGTGTAGAGTCAAGTATTCAGATCTTGTTTGAATTATTTGGAAAAAATATGAAATCATTCTATAAAGATTCATATATTTGTGGATATCAAAATACAACCCACAATATCATCTCAGGATGTTAGACTAATCATTATACATATATATCACAAATCAATAGAAGCAAAACGTCTTTTAGATTAAATACATTGACACGCACTGGATCTATCAACATCATTTCTTCATTTAAGACAACAGAAAATAAATCTGAGAGAAGCAAATTCTATAATTTTATTATTGAAAGAAAATGCAATGTATTATCCTATCATGAGAAGAAAATTCTATAATGAAAGGAAGTGAATTGCATTTTCCTATTAATGCACCAACTAAAACATATCACTGAAAATGTGACTTTAACTGTAAATATAGATATAATGCCACCTGTTTGCACTTTATTACATTGTTTTTTTTTGTTGTTGTTTTTATGTGACTTATTGTCACTAGAGTTTAATGCTGTTTTTCAACAATATTTCAGTTATATACAGCAACCGGTTCACCTAACCAGTTCTCCTTGACTGTATTCTAACAAGTACTAACATACCCTTCCACAAGGAGGCGGCAACTTCTCCACATATGGAGGAAAATCAACATTTTTGGCAAATTTTCATAGAAGGGTATGACCTGCCGCGACCGGGATTCGAACCCGGATCTCCGGGTTACAAACTTCATTACATTAATAGAACACAAGTTTGGAGGTAAACAATGGAGAATTCGGTATTAGATATTGTAAGATTAAGACTGAGTAATTTAATTTATATCATACATTACTTACTTTAAAAAATTGCAAATTGAACAACAGATGCAAAAAACAGTGAATCTATATTCATTAATATTATACTCTTTCTGGTCAGGAAGTAAAATACAAGTCAAATAATACCTTTCTGAACAGTTTTCAAAAGTTACATTATGATATTCCACTTGTTGTTTGAAAGGTCATCTGAATATCTGAATACATTAATCGTTATTTGTTTACATCCCAAGAGCTGGATGAATTCCTAATAAAAAAATCCTATCATTCATAAATTTTAATTTTTTAGGTAACGAGCCAGGAACACAACTCCACAATTACACAAACTATGTGTTGGTTAAAATTTCAATCTGATTTTTTATCTATAAGTTATTGCTTATATCAATAAATCAGTAAAGTTTAGACATTTTTTGTAATATCTGGAATAAAAGAAGACTGCATACTGGGACATAGATTGTTGTTACAGTCCTGCATCTCCATCGAATCACCTGTACAATTGTTACCGTGCACACTAGAAGGCCATGTGCACTGCCTGTCACGTGTTTGATTGCCACCACCACATGTTACAGTACATGCAGTCCATGTACTCCATGCTTGCCATATTGCATCAACTGTATGAAATAAATAAAAAGCACATCTGGACTATCCATAAAAGCAAATTCGCAGCATGATTCTACACAAATGAATACTTTTAAAGTTATAGCAAAATGCTAGTAATGATTTTAATAGTTCAAGCACCAAGGTCTAAAAATCCTCTTTTAAAAATCATTAAATGGTAAACTGAACAAACATTGTAGGAGTGGGTACTGATTAATTAGTAAAACTTTGTGAGCGAACCAGTGCTACAGGCATTCAATCTATAACTGACCTGTTTTACCTAAAAACAATCCAAAACATCACTTTCAATAAAGAATTATACAAGTTCATAGAAAACCAAATGTTTATCAATAATCTCTTACTAAAAGTAACCATTAAAAGAAAAACATTGCAGAAGGCATTAAAAATTCTTACGAGGACACTCTGTTTCATTGCAAAAAATCACATCTACTGAGCTTCCAATGCAGTCATTTCCATGTGGTGATCCAAGTGGCAAGAATTCACACACTCGATTCCTGTGAATTCAAACAGGCAATATGGTGTTTTAAAAGCTTCATTTAAAATTATGTGTCCTGCGGTAAAATATTACAAATGGTGTTCAGTTTTACAATGCCAGAACAATCTTTGCAAGGAAGAAAGTTCCAAATTCCCATATGACTAACTGCTTACGAAAAAAAAAATTAAACATATTCAGTAAGTTTTTTATCCACATCAATCGTTACATTCATTATTACATAAATTTATATCTGATGACTACAGGTAAAGTAACATTATAGAAAATAATTTATTCAGAGTGTAATAGAATATTCTCATGCAAACACACCTTGTTGATGTTCCATTGCCGCATGACTTGGTACATGGGGTGAAATCTGACCATTGGCTCCAAGAACCATCCACTGTTACACAAACAGAATTTCAAGATAAGTATCATTAAGAAAAAAGGAATTCATAAAGTATGATGACTGTGCAAAAAATCAGAATGCTAGGATAGCCTTTTATTTTACAAAACCTTAATATACATTGAATATACTAAACAAATAAAAACATTCAATACTTACAACAAAGCATGTGTTATCAAAGGGAGGCTATATAACTGTGGACGTGGTCCAGTGGTTAGTGCGCTGGACTTGTAACCTGGAGATACGGGTTCGAATTCCGGTCACTGCAGGTACTACCCTTCTATGAAAATTTGACAAAAATGTCGATTTTCCTCCATATGTGGAGAAGTTGCTGGCCCTTTGTGGAAGGATAAGTTAGTACTGGTTAGTATACAGTCTAGGAAAACTGGTTAGGTGAACAGGTTATCATATATAACTGAAAAATTGTTGAAAAATGACAGTGACAATAAGTCACATAAAAACAAACAAAGGGAGTTAATCTACATTCAGCAAGATTTTTCCGAGTTATCAATTAGCCACCTTAGCAAATACTATAAAAACATTAACTTTCCTGGACATATATCTGTACCACAGATTCCGGTATCAGTACTATTACCAGGGCAAGGGTCACCCATGGGTTCAGGATTATCAGGGTTAATGTTGTATGTGCAATTCCTCATTCTTGACCTTTCACCTCCACCACATGTCACAGAACATGTAGTCCAACTTTCCCAATCTGACCATACACCATCCACTACAGAATAACACAACTCATTAAACTTTCATTTCATATAAATGTTTACCAAGCAAATGTTTTTTTTTTCACCAAATAAACAAACTACAGTCAAATCTCTATATATCAAAGTTCAAGATATTTCACAACATTGTTTGAGATAAACAATTGGATATTTGATGACTGTGTTTACACTTTACAGTGATTGTCAGTGTGTCATTCATGCTATTTTGTGTAGGGGATAGGAACAAAACATCCCATATATACTTTCAGTTAAAAAATACACATCAACAAAAAAAAAAAACATATTCACATAAACTGATTTTATAATCACAATTAAATACAGATTTCGAAGTTCAATACAAAAATATCTGATCAAGTGAGAAATTAATAGGTGTTTGTTGGAGGTAAAGGCGCAAAAAAATTGTTTGTAATGGGCGACTTAATTGACCATTGACAACAAAGATGGTCAGATCAGTAAAAAATCTTTTAACTTCTTTTACTAAGAATTTAATACAATCTCAAAATTTCTCTTCATTTCCACATCAAATGAAAATGGACTCGCTCTTTAACATGAAAAATAAAATTCAATTCTGTTTTTTTTTTGTTTTTGTTTCTAACTTATAACCATTAAGACATGATATATACAACAAGGATCAGTAAAAATTATCCTTAGTTATAGCTAATTACAATTTATAGTGATGTTCTCTATAAATGGACAAGAAGATCTACGAAATATCAGAAACACCTTTGAGTACTGTGGAAAGTATCAACAAATTCCACATCAATGCCAAACTATAAAATACATTATATTACCAAACTGTAGAATACATAATAATACCAAACTGTAGAACACATAATAATACCAAACTGTAGAATACATAATAATACCAAACTGTAGAATACATAATAATACCAAACTGTAGAATACATAATAATACCAAACTGTAGAACACATAATAATACCAAACTGTAGAACACATAATAATACCAAACTGTAGAATACATAATAATACCAAACTGTAGAATACATAATACCATATAATTCTAATTTCAGTACATAATACAGAGTACCTGGGCACAGACTCTCTCCACATGAGTTTTGTTCTGCTTCATTACCAGTACAATTGTCCCCATGTGGAATACTCTTTGGAAACTGGCATTTTCTTGTATGAAACTTAGTACCACCACCACAGGTTTTGGAACATTTAGTCCAAGCAGACCAGTCAGTCCAAGTACCATCAACTAAAATATAAACATAAGTTAATTATCATCTACAGAATATCTTACAGCTTTTTTAGTTGTCCTTAACAAATTCATAGCCTAATTAAGAAATCAAAAATATATTCAGCAGAAAACAAAAAATGGAATCACAGCTAAATTAGGTAACTACTTAACCTGTTTAAGGCTGATAGTGTCAGTTGAACTCTGATAAGCCAAAAGTTTTAAATTTTTATTTATGAGGAACTATATACATAGATTTTAACAATTCATTACACAAAATTTTCAATATCAAAGACTGATGTAAGCATACTGACGTTCATAGAATTGTACAACATTTGATAATTGCAGTACTTGAAATAAGTTTAAAAATTGAAAGGTCACATACAAAAATATTTTGTAGAAATAAATCTTTATTACACTTACTGAAGTATCAATTCTGTTGATTTATGCATAACATAAGAGTGATATTGTATTTCATAATTAACAACTTAGTTTTAACAGAACTGAACATAAAATGTTAAGATGCTTTACCCGGACATGGATTATCATTGCAAGCTTCAATATCATGTGACACTCCAGTGCAGTTGTTGCCATGAGGCGTGTCTGGTGGGAAGAAACAATCTCTGTCACGAACCCTATTCCCACCTCCACAAGTCCTATCGCAAGAATGCCAAGCATTCCAACTGGCCCATACACCATCAACTAAATGAAATAGCATATTTCAATGAATAAACATTGCCTGCATAGATTCAATCAAAAATTAATAAACAAGCCCGCTAAGGCACTTATCATTGTCCCGAAAAGGTTGTGCATTGCTTTTTCAGGGAATGATCTTGACATTTTGAATGGGCCCACCAAGGGTCATAAGAAAGACAGATGCGTTGAATGCCTGACATAAACCAAAGAGTGCCTTTGACCGTTGAGATATAGACGAGGGTCTTGTGCATAACACACCATCTAATCATGGTGAACACTGTGTCAAGTTATTTTAAAAACAATGGGTGCATGAAGAAGTTATGGTCCGGACAAAATTAGATATACTAAAACCTGCCAATTTTGGCCCTTTAAACCCTAAGTGTGACCTTGACATTAAAGATATAGACCTGGGTCCTGTGCATGATACATCGTCTCATCAAGGAAAACAATTATGCCATGTAGTTTTGAAACCCATCAATACTGAAAGAAGTTACAGTCCAGACAAGGTAAAACATGCCAATTTTTGCCCTTTAAACACCACATGTGACCTTAACCTCTAAAATATGGTCTAGGATCTTGTGCATGACACAATGTCTCAACATGGTGAACAATTGTGCCAAGTCATTTTAAAATTCATTGATTCATAGGGAAGTAATGGTCTGGACAAATTCGGATGGACTAACACACGGACGCATGCACGCACGCATGGACACATGCACATACACAGAACAGCCATTCTGACAACTATGTCGAGCTCACCACAAGCGGGCTTAACAAAAGTTACCTCCTATACCATGTTAAGTTGTACCTGTACCATGCTTTGAATATATGTAACAAAGTATGATAAATACTGACAATATGAAAAAACTTGTTACAAGACAATTCTATCTGGTGAAAACATGCATAAATTTGCAAATAAATACCATTAAAAATACTTAAAAGATCATTAATGTGTCCACTGCTGCCTGTTATACTGTAATATTGAGATAAAAGCAAATTAAGGAGGTTCAGAGCACTAGCCTGTCTCCATTACTAAGTTCACAGAAACAAAATGTCAAATCTTAATTCAATGCCATCATAAATTACCTGGACATGGTTGTGTGTTGCAATCCTGCATATTGGTTGTGTTTCCAAAGCACTGAGCACCATGTGGAGCATCAGGATCATACAAACATGTCCTGTTTCTTGTCTGAGTTCCACCAGCACATGTCACAGTGCAATCTGTGTAATTACTCCATTCAGACCAATGTCCATTTACTATTTAAATTAAAGTCATTCTGATAGTATGAAATAACAGCCAATGATTTTGTGTTATGTAATAAAAAAGACTGAATTTTATGAAGAGTCAAATTCCTATCATAAAGATACTGTTGACTAAATAACACATAATAAAATGCTATTTGCTGTTCTGATTTCATTTCTTCAGTATAAAATTCTAGATTCCCCACTGAACTGTATGAATTATATGATGTATGACATACATCAAAATTAATGGAAATTACAATGATAAAAAATATATTGAAGCGCACGAGTTGATTAAAAGAGTAGAAATGGTACTATCAACAAATTTATTAATCAACAAGGTCATTGCAGTACATTTGTGCTTTGTTTAAATGCACAATTCAAACAACTGTGCCATTCCATCAATGCACTTTCACACACAATATAAAGGATGCATTTTTTTTTTGAAATGCAATTACTGTTTCAAGAAAGACCTCACATTACATTTATACAATGAACCATGTACCTGGACATTTTTCTTCATTACAAGATTGTGAGGCAAGCAAATCACCAACACAGTCGTCTCCCTTGGGAGCCACAGGATCAAATATACATGTTCTGTTACGTGTCTGGGTACCATTAGCACAACTCAAACTACACTCTGACCATTCACTCCACTGCGATAAAACTCCATCAACTAAAAGAAACACATATGAAAAAATTAAACAAAGGATGCCATTATGGCCAAGCATCTCTTATTGGGGATTACCAAGAAAGTATTTAATGCGTAATTTATAAAAAAACAACAATTGAACAACAACAAATTACCGCAATATCTTACCAGGACATAAATCAGGGGAACAAGCTTCTGTTTCAGAATCAGATCCAGTACAGTTTAATCCATGCGGAGCAGCCAGAGGTCGGAATTCACACTGTCTCTTTCGTATTCTTGTACCACCTCCACATGTTGTAGAACAGTCAGTGTAATTACTCCATTCAGACCATGCACCATCCACTGAGAAACATTTGTCATAAATTTTGTTTTTCAAATATGTGATGAATAAACATAAATGCACTGAATACAGTATTTCAAAATATTTACTTACAAGACATTATTTACTACTCCCAAAAGTCATGAACCAGACAATACAAAGTCACAACTTAATTATTATTGAAGACTTTATTCTAAGGAAACAGTTCAAGAAGCTGCATTCATCAAAATGGAACACTGCTTTCTTGGTTCAGATACCTTAATATTTTTGCTTTCATATCATCATGTGATCCAATGAGGTCAAGATGTCCTTGTAAGCAGATTCATTGAGACAAAACATACATGAAACAACTAAATCATTGGGAACTCTTCTTCTTCATAAGGTAGAAATAAATTACTGTATATTCCCTGATGGATGACCACTGTTTACAAGTTTGATGCAGAATATACAGTTTGGTGTAATAGAAAACTGACTACGTATATTGCACAAGGAAAAACACCAGAACCAAATGTTTTTTATGTACTTTTTATTAAAGAGCTAAACAAAAAATATGTGAGTAATCGTGAAATCAATTTTACTCACCTGGACACAAATCACGATTACAAGTTTGTGTTTCATCAAAATCACCAGAACAATTCAATCCATGTGGTGCCACAGCATCAAACAGACAACCTCTGGATCTAGCTTGTATTCCTCCACCACATGTAGCTGAGCATGCACCCCAACTACCCCAGCTATCAAAGTGTCCATCAACTATTAGTATC
The DNA here is from genome assembly GCA_008271625.1 of Lutraria rhynchaena. Classification (NCBI taxonomy): domain Eukaryota; kingdom Metazoa; phylum Mollusca; class Bivalvia; order Venerida; family Mactridae; genus Lutraria; species Lutraria rhynchaena. The sequence continues at coordinate 161,842 of VIBL01000154.1, read as the reverse complement.
AAAACACACGAATGTGAAATAAAAAGTTTCTTTTTTTTTTTTACAGTAGCAACATTCAAGATGCATTTAACAAAAATATAACTACAACTGACCCCACATTAATATCACCCCAAATTAAGACCACACAGCTATTGTGGGCATTTTTTAAAGAACTGTTTTTTCCTTCTTTGTGCAATGGTCTTTTACTCAAAATTGAGACCACTCTTTTATTACAAAATAAAACCACTTTTCTCTGACTAACTTGTGTGTCTTCTAAACCCAACATTAAGACCATGCATGATCAAACTTTGCATCTCCAACTTCGCACCTCTGATAATGAGAATACCGCCACGCTTGAACTGTACTAGATCACAAGCTTGCATTAATGACATTTACAGATGGTTTACAGCGATTTGTTGAGTGGACAATATATTAATGTCAGATAAATGAAACTTTGTGCAGTTGTTCTAGCGCTACAAGATAACATTAAGAAGAAAAAAGCACCATGCAGATTAGTTTATAGAAATTGCTTTCACTGGCGCATAATTCATGTGTCAATGTCCCTCTTATTTTACAAAAACCCCTAATCTAAATTTCCAAATAGATGCAATTTTAATACATCAGATTAAACTTTAAATATTGATTTATTTGCTGTATTTGCCAGAACACCTATCAGTTTACTGAAAATCTACTTTCACTTTAACAAATTCATCAATATCTCACATTTTTCACTGATCATCTATTAATGTTCAAGGATAAAGTAAGAACATCACAAAGAAAATTTAATGTAATAATCAAGACTTTTCTGGCTCCTTGTGGAAGGGTAAGATAGTACTAGTTAGTACATAGTCCAGGAAAACTGATTTGGTGAACTGGTCACTGTATATAACTGAAAAATTGTTAAAAAATGGTGTTACTCCCCAGTGACAATGTCACATAGAAACAAACATATCTGGAAATAAATTGTTGTCTATAGACACTGGAATAAATATTTTTTTGTTTTATGAATTTTTTAAACCTAAGGTAACAGACAATTGCCAATAAAATTACCTAAAATGTAACAGTAGATCCTTAAACAAAGTAGTATTGACTTACTTGGGCAAAGATTTGTATTGCATACTTCTGTATCTAGGTCTGAGCCAGTACAGTTTTCACCATGAGGTATCGGGTCAGCTTCAAAGATGCATGTGCGGGAACGAGATCTTGAGCCAGTTCCACAAACCACAGTGCAAGAAGTCCATGCAACCCAATCAGACCATTTACCATCAACTTGAATTATTTAATATCACGACTATCATACAATGCTAAAGATAAGTCTGTATGTTCAATTACATACAGATATTACAAATGTAAAACATTTAGAAGTATAAGTATCGTTCATTGCTGACTATTTTAAATAAGAAATCATTCATACAATATGTAACAGCTTCTTTGATAAAAACTTGCATCAAAAAGATGCAAACTAATTGCAATTTTTACAAGGCCGAGGTAATGATTTAACAACCAAATACAGAAAAAAACAAGTGAAATTGTATTAACACAGATTTAGTTAATTGTACAGATTAATTGCCAATAATAAACATTTTAAAAAAAGTTGTACATTTTGTAAAATTTATCAAAACATATTCAGTAAATAACATTTTATTGCTCATGGCATCAGAGAATTGTGGCTTTCATTAAACTTTAGACAATCCTCCACTTTTTCTTAGCTGTAAATTCATTGGCATGTATCGTGTCTCTTTCCTTAAGGTGAAAACAGTTTAAGACATGAAACGGACTGTTCAGAATCTTCAATATTTTCTGCTGTAACACAACATATGGACACTAAGAGTACAAGTGCAGTAAGACTAGGGTCAATGTTTTTATATGCTGGACGAAAATTGTATGAAGGCACAGGGATCATCCTAGGGCGCGATTTCCGCGATTTCTCGCACTGAAATGGCAAAAATCGCATTGATAATCCTTAAATGCAAAAAATTATCGCACCGCTTCCAGCCAAATGAAATACGCTGATTTACTGGTGTCTGACCTAAAGCGCTTTAAGTCAACATCCTCTAGATGACTGCCAAGCGTCTAGAATTATCTCTTTGTTTAATAAGCGCTTCTCTGACGTGATCAACATGGCGAAGTCGGGGAAGCAAACTTCTCTACTTTCATTTTTGAAAACATCAAATACGGACGATAATAATAACACCTAAGAACCATTATCGCCAAAGAAAGCGAAACTGCCGAAAATGGTCTTTCAACACAAATGGTTGAAATCGTACTTCCGTTTGATCTCAGTATGTTTTGATTTCTTGAATCGAAAATCTCATCATTTTTGTGCAAATGGGAGAATTTCTCTCACAGAAATTGGATATCTCTCATGAGTTTTTTGTAAATGGGAGAAATTCTCTCATGGAAAATTTGACCTAGGATAATCCCTGAGGCAGCTTATGACTGTTTTGCCTACTGTTTTCAAAGTATACTTACACCATCAAGGATTTCATCTGAACCAATGTTTAACTTTTAGAGTGAGTTTTACGCATAAAAATCCTACCTGGACAAGGACCATCGTTGCACATCTCTGATTCTGACCCATCTCCTGTGCAATTGTTACCACGTGGGGCAGTATCGATAAAACTACAGATACGAGTACGTGAACGAGTACCATTCTCACAGGATACTGAACATTTTGACCATGTGACCCACTCTGTCCAATGTCCATCGACTATTGAAAATATTAATATTAACAAAGTTCATCATTCAATGAACACTAACTGGTATGAGGTACATTTCAATGAAAATTAATAAAACCAAGTCTCTTATTTGTAATATGTTATCATAAAAACAGTGATTGGTGTTTCAGGAGTCACTTAAAATATTTTCATATTTTACTTCAGCTTGACAATAAAAGAGTAAATATATAGTAAGTTTATTGACTTATGTATAAGCATGTATCCCATCAATACATACTCGCAGAATTTAAACTTCTAATTCAATGTCATTCCATGTGCTATATTATTTTACATGTATACGTAAATCATTTGATGTGATGCATGTTAATATGTATAAGTCAATAAACTATGCATACACATTTACTATAAGAGAGTACAAAACATTTTGATAAAAAATGTGTGAAGAACACTATAACTATTTTAAATTAATAAGCATATGCTAAACACAGCTTACTAGACTGTCCAAATCAATTAAATGATTACAACTAAAGAGATGCTTCTGCAATTTGCTATTACAAAGTAGAAGCTAAAAGTTCAAGCACAAATTTAACAGTAACATAAAGTGATGTTACAGTGCAACCTCTCCAAAGCAACACCCTTTGGGAGACACAAAATTATGTTGTTGTTGAGAGGTTGCCGCTCTAGAGAGGTTAAATTAACAGCCAAATCGTACAGAGGTTAAAAAGCATGCTGTTGTTTAAGGGAGGTTGTCGTTAAAGAGAGGGCCGCTCTGGAGAGGTTGCACTGTATGTGCTTAAAATTTCAATGCTAGAGAATGTTTTTACCTGGACATGTGTTTGTGTTACATTGCTGAGTTTCTTCTTGGGCTCCACTACATGTCTGACCATGTGGAGCATCTCTGAAAACAAAAACAAAGTAGATTTTTTTTGCTTTTAATTCAATAGTAAAAAGATAACACATATGGAGAAAAAATTTGCATCTATCATGGAGTCAGGCAAGTTAAACATTATTATAAGTACATAACAATTATACTGAAGCAAATATGCATTAATAAATGTATACATGTATATTCATTGTGAACATGTGACAATCTTATTTTCTGCAACAGTTGCTTTTTCATAGAGAATACTACATCCATAAATATTTTATGCCATCATGAAAGAAACAGACAGAAAGACAAACAAACTTTGTTGCAAGATATCTGATAGCCCAGGATATGTGGATTCAATACAAATGTAGGATCTGTCAAGTTGCACTTACTGCCAAGGATCATCTGCATCAAAATACTCCATTTATACAAAAAAAATGTACAGACTGAGCAAAATACAGATAGGAACACTATATACAGAATACCCACCTATCATATTCACATTGTCTAAATCTGGACTGGGTTCCTGATCCACAAGTTTTGGAACATGCTGACCATACTGCCCATTCTGACCACACTCCATCAACTGGAACAAACAGAAATAAGCATAAATTATTCAAACTATAAATACTTCATGCAAAAATTTCATTAACAACACAATGGATACATCTTTAATAATGATTGGACTACAACATATTTAATTAAAAAAATGAAAAAGTATTTTATCTTATGAACTATATGAAATAAGTGAAAATCAGGAGTACCAACCAATCTTTAATTATGAAATTCACACATATTGTGTTAAATGAACTATAAATTATAAATTGGAAATTGAATAGCCCAAACATATACATGGCCATGTTCTTATTATATCATCATCAATTTACAAATGTGAGTTCGTATAACTATACATCAATGAATAGATTTGTTATCATAAGGTTCAAGTTTAGCAGATTTTAAATAAAATACACAAAATTCATCATAGCTTACTTGGGCAAAGTCCATCATTACAAGGCTTTGTCTGGTCAAGAACTCCAAAGCAATCATTTCCCTTGGGCCTATCAGGTGGGAAGTCACATGTTCGATTTCTTATTTGAATGCCACCGCCACATGTCACAGGACAATTTGTCCAATTTGACCATAAACTTAGCTGCCCATCAACTAAAATGATAAAATCGATTAAAATCTATGAACAATGTCAGTGATTAACAATCATAGACAATGGAATCAACATGTCCTTAGACAGTAAACTACATTAAACTTTTAAATTACAAGTTGCTTCATAAATGATCTTTTTTTGTTGGATTAAACACTAGTTATGAACAAACTCATAAGACACGTCTTTGAATTTTCAGTAAATTGGTTTCAAATCCTGGATGCAATACTGAGCTCATCTGTAATCGATTATTCAAAAATTTTGCATATCTGAAGCAATAATCTGGTCCACACAAGTAATTACATGCATATTTTCACACCGATCAAAACTAATGGACTTTTGTCAGTTGGGCATTTTTCTCTGAAAAAAAAACAACTATTGAAAACAACTGTAAGGTGTTAAGTCTAAATTGTACTGACAATCTTCAACACTCCTCACTTTGTATGTGACTGTTCGTGTTAAAGTTGTGTCATAAACATCTGTCTTTGATAAAAGTTTGATTTCATCCGATGTTGTTAAATGTTTGCATGTGTTTATATATGTATTTAAAACAATGTATGATATTTTATACGACCAGATTATCCTGACAAATTTTTACAATAAATATACACATACATACAATTATTGCAGCGACTACAATTGAGACTAATACAAACATTAATAATGTTATCAATGCATTTGCTAAGCTAAACTATTTATAATTATCTTTTTAATTTGCTCCATAATCCATCAGTAAATTGATAAGCATTAATTATATAGAATTACCAGGACAATAATCTGTTGCACATGTTTGGGTTTCAGTTGTATCACCAACACAATCTTTTCCAATGGGCTTTCCTTTTGGATGGTAACAACTACGGCTTCTTTGTTGAGTGCCCCCTCCACAGGTCACTGTACAGGTTTGCCATGCATTCCAGTCAGTCAATACACCATCAACTAAAATATAAATAGCAGTAACTATCAAACATTCTTGGTCTACTGTCAGTACAGAATCAATCATTATCCTGCATCATGAAAAATTATTTGGTGCTTGACAGTCCATCAATACACAACTCGAAAAAAGGAACCAATTTGTTACAGCAAAAGCTGTGAAAACTGAAATAACTGAAATGGTAGATCATCACAATGGAAAAGATTAGTCATCATTTATCCCAGGTTTATGAATTTTTTATTGCAGACAAATTAGTATGAGGTTAGTCTTTATCTGAAATAATGTCACTATGAAAGCATGGACTTTATCGTTACAACTAACAAAAAAAAAAATCTCGGATTTAGTGTTGTACAAGCATCATGAAACTAAGGCTATTTATTACCTGGACAATATCCAGCCCAACAATCACCTTTCTGCTCACTACTTCCAGTACAATTTTCTCCCCGATCGTATCTTAAATCAACAGAAAAGACAACAAATATACTATGTGAATCAATCCTGTCTGTCATATACCCCAAAATAAAACAAACATAAGAAGATTCTGAATGCAGGAACCCAAGGGACCATTTATTTTATGCAAATAGCATGGGAGAAAGCATGAATAGAAGCAATAAGGTTTCAATCACTGGCAAAAATGGTATATTCTGAAATACTAAGAAATTAATAAAAACCAATTAATGAGAATAATAAAATCACATTGATAGCAGTAGTTGGCTCATAATTCAAACACTATTTAATTATACAAATGCAAAAATTCTAAATGAGATCTATTAACTTCTGAAATGCTTACCTGCAATTTTGAACTCGTGAATTTTAAATAACTCAGATAAACTAAATACTTTCTATGAATATTATTAAAGTAAGTTGAGTCAAGGTTACTAGTTCCATAATAAAGGAGTCAATACATTGAATTGAGTTATCATTAACATTGCACATTGTTACCTTGGATTAAAATTACAGGTTCTCGTCCTTATATGTGTACCATTTTCACAACTTGCTGAACATCTACTGTATGCACTCCATGATGACCACACTCCATCCACTGCGATAAAAGCATCATTTTGTCAACATTTGTTTATCTAGTTATGCTAGAAATTGTAAATGTCGGCAGAAGAAGAGATAAATAGTATGATGTAAAGTACAAAATACCCAGCCCTGTGAGATGAAAACCAATGGATGTTAAACAATGAATGCACAAATTTTAAGTTACTTCAAAGAACAATCTATATACCAAATACAGATGTGTTTTGAAATGTTCTAAATTTCCACTTAAAATGTTCTTGTTCCTAAATCTTATAATCAATATTATTTAAGAAAAAGACCAAGTTCTTTTAACTATGACAACAATTAATCAAAATATAACTGTTCTTTACATGCATATATACATCAGATGATTGTTACATCATTTGAATTATAACCACAAACCTGGGCAATGTTGCGTATTGCAACTAGCAGTCTGATTCTTATCCCCAGGACATTTTTCACCATGCAAAGAATGATCAGGATAAAGGCAAGTTCTGTTGCGTGAATGAGAACCACTTCCACAAGTTAAAGAACAGTCTGTCCATGCACCCCAATCTGACCAATGTCCAGGAACTGAATTACAATTCAAACTGTTAAAATTAACTTAAAAAAGTACAAATTTAAAATCATATTAATGATAATAAATCACAACTGTAATATTAACCAATCTTCAGATGATTTTTTTGAGCAATAATCAGTGTAATTATAACAAGGCCAAATTAGTACAAGAAGTTCAAAGTTACAAGGTAAAGGCAGTAATTCAGAGATCATGACTAGAACAGAAAATGAATAAGAAATGCTAATGAAGGAAGACATCAATGCCAGTTAAAACACAAACCTGGTGCTTCTGTTGTTGTGGTTGTTGTAGCTGAAAATAGATAAAGAAATATGATAACAAGACTGCAGAAAATTAACAATTCACTCAAATATAACAAGCAAAGTTGACCACAACTAACCAATACATTGAACCATGTCTTTAATGAGATCTTGTAAATGTATTTAATGACATGCAAATGAATTGTATACAGACAGAAAATTGATGTTTTAGCCTAAACTCATCTAACAACAACATATTTATAATAACATACATTAGACTCTGATTCCCATTGCTTTTGTTTTAAGAGTCAGGGTAAAGGTAGAAACAAAGACTCAAAAAATCAAATGCAATATCGTAGATCATCTTACTTGGACATGGAGATTCATTGCATTGTCCGTCTTCAACCAGATTCCCAGTACAATTAGCACCATGAGGAACATTTAAAGGGAAATAACATTCCCTCTTCCTAGATCTAATACCACCATCACAGCTTGCTGAGCAATATGTCCATTCTTGCCAATCTGTTAGCTGGCCATCAACTAAAAATCAATAGAATTATGTCGGTTACAGATATATGGGAAAACTACAAACAATTTTATGCTCATTGCACATGGATGCATACAAGAATCTATATTAAGTCCAAATACAGTACCCACAAATAAAATCCAGTTTAGAAATTGAACTAAAATTATGAAACATCTCTATAACAAAGAATATACTTGTTACATACCTATATTCAAAATGTGCATTGACATAGAATGTCAATGGCAACTATCAATTTTTGTTGAATAATTGTCACCTATTTGTACCAATACAAATTAGTTTGAACATGTACTCTCTAGAAATGAATATGCTACCAAGACAAAACTTGTGATGCAGCATTTCACATCACCATTACATATAATTCAAATAATAGCAATAGCCATTAAAAAGAATAATCTTTTATTCAATATTGCATGAATAATTTACATTTCAATTATTGTTATAGTAATTTAATTTTTGGTTCATATTTTTTGACACCCATACCTTTATATTACTAGCAAATGCAAAAGCATGAACTATATCTACCTGGACACTGCTGTGAATTACATTGCTCCACATAATTAGCACTCCCGTCACAATCTCTACCCTTTGGTGCATTATTATCAAACAGACATAATCTTGCCTTGTGTCTGAAGCCACCACCACAAGTAGCATTACAAGGACTAAAATTAGACCACTCTGACCATCTGCCATCAACTGGAAAGGAAAATATTTTCACTCCTGTAAATAAGGAACGTCCAATATTTGTCACTTACCTTACTCATCGGATCCTCATTAGTGACAAACATCACGTGGCCGTGATTTTTTTTATTTAGAGTTTAACTCAATATCAAAGTATTTTTCCCAAGAAATATTATTTTTGTGACAAAATATCAAGTAATTAACATGAAATACAAAAAAGCATGTACCTGCACATGATTTTGTATTACAGTTTTGAGACAAATGACCCTCTCCAGCACATGGTTGGCCATGGGGAGGGTTGGCTGAATGGCCCCTATAAATACAGGTGCGTGTCTTCACTTGTGTACCTGTACCACATGTACGTGAGCACTTCTGCCAGGCTCCCCAGGCACCCCACACACCATCAACTGTAAGAAATGAAATGTAAGAATTAGATGAAATGTGTAATACTGTATGTGTCTAAATACTGTTTTCATAATTAATACTTTCATCTAATACACTGTTCACACAAGGGCACCAAAGTTTACCATTTATCAAACTAAATAAAATGTCCACCCCTTCTCTATATAACTCTATTTGAAAAGGACTACTTTTATGTTAATATACTTTAAAAACTTTAGTTATCTATAAAATAAGTCAACATTCAAAGCGAATACAAAACTCTGCAACTTTAACTAAGGCCAAAACAAGATTCCAATACAATATTTTGTCTTTAACCCTTTACCTCATAGCCCCTATTCCATTTACCTACTACATACTGATGATAGATAAGATAAACTGATAACCAGTAACTAATACCAGCTCAGTACCAGTGATAGCCTTATCTTCATACAGTTATTTGGATCAGCTACTGTTTTTGATACATGAGTTTTTTAAAAGGTTATAACTACATTAAATATTGATTTAATAAAAAAGGTGTGAATGTAAAAGATTTAGGAAATTAATTTTTCTTTCTAATGATGTATTGATTTTATTTGTAGGCAAGGTGTGAAGAAAGTTATTGCTAGTATAAGATGACCATGAAAATAAAAACACCTTGTTTATGCATATTATCACTGTCATGTCATTTTTGATGCATTGTTTTCAACTGACACTATGTACATAATTAGTGATTTAATCCTAGACAGCTGTAAAAACAATGTACATCCATAAAACAACGGGTGATATACATATATATGCCAATGAGCAAGACCCCTTACTGTTTTTCTGGGGGTAATGTCTGTCATTAATTGTTATCAGTATGGATCGTGTCACCATGACCGTGTTTGTCACCCTGATTGTGATTTTGATTATAATAAGTCGCCGACATTTAGCCATAATTTCTGTCGTAAAATGGACTATATGAACATCAAAGACGCACCCGACTGTTTTCCGGTTGGGCGGATATTTGTTGTTCTTTTTATATGAATTATAACGCTGCCAACGTGAAAAAAATCGTGATACTGCAAGTGCATTTATGAAAAAAGACAGCTAAATCTCGCATAAATATGAAATATTTACGCCAATATATTTAGCTACAAGTTAATTATATTGATATCTGTAAATCCAGCAACATTAATGAACATATGCAAACTAAACAATAATTGTACGTACGTATAAAACACGGAATTATCGAATTTACAGATGTGATGCTGTGCGACAATCACTTCGATTTATTTAATTCCTTCAGTTTTCGTGATTTTCATGACGCGCAATTAAAACAATGCATTCATTATTATTAAACAAAATGTGTTGAAATTCAGTCCCAAATATGTTACATATGTTTAAATCGACCGTTATTTGCACCTGTTAATACTCTCAGTTTCAGAGGCACGCGACAAATTACGTCACGTCGCATTGGAATGTGTCAATTTTGAGGCACTCGACGGGTATTTTAATGTCAGTTCAAGGTTAATTGGTGGCATGACTTTTTACGCAACTTACTCGTTTTCTTAGTTTTACACATAATTGACACTTGAAATCGGGTGGTGAACGAAAAAAACGCGATGTATGTTGGATCGGTATTTGCGAAAAAATCTTTAAATAGGAACAACATTTTTTCCATATATTGTGCATAAAATGTTGAATTCATCAAAAACAAGATTAATTAAACATGATTTCCACAAAAAACATGATTTATCAGTGGTTTGCAGTCTTAAATAGTGCTAGAAATAGTGATTATATGTGTATAAAAAATGGATATTTAATGGAAATCGGGTGTGAAACGAACAAACATGACATAGGTAAGTTTGATCGGTATTTGCGAGAAAACTTTAAATAGGAACAATATTTTTTGTTTACATATTTTTTATGTTAAATGTTAGATGCATCATATGCACAAATAAAAAAACACGGTTTCAGCGAAAAATACGATTTATCGACTGTTTAATTTCGAGGACGCACTTCGTGTCTATATGAGGGAAAGGGTCTGGACGCACTTCGCGTCTATATGAGGTAAAGGGTCTGGACGCACTTCGCGTCTATATGAGGTAAAGGGTCTGGACGCACTTCGCGTCTATATGAGGTAAAGGGTTAAGCACTGATTATTTAAAAAATGTGCATATACATAGATCATGATCACTTACCTGGGCATTCACTTTGTGCACAGTTGTCGACTTCTTTCTTGTCTCCAGTACATGCAGCTCCATGTGGGGCCACAGGATCATACGAACAGATTCTAGTTCTCAATCGAAAACCACCACCACAGGTAGCGCTGCATTGTGACCAGAATGACCAACTCCTCCATGAACCATCAACTTATAAGAACAACACAAACTATCAATGAATCAATCTACTAGCACATTTTTTTCAAAATGCAAGTCAAATTAATAGTCATTTCTATGTAAATATGTCGCCTTACTGAAGATAGGAAACTAAGCATATGAAGTTTACAAATCCATGTTAAGAGCACTTTCATGTCTCATGCTAAGATTTGTGAAATGCAACATTTAGATTTGCTCTAAAATAAATATAACATCAGATGCAGATTAAAGATAGACAGGTTGATTTTTTAGATAAAGTAATTATGATCCACACAAAAGCTTCCTGACTGAACTAAAATTGGTGTTACCATATACTCAGAATGCATACCTGCACAAAGGCCATTTTGGCAAGTAGTTCTGTCAATGGCATCCCCAACACAATCCTTGCCTCTTGGCTTACTGTTATCAAATAGACAGGTTCGTGCCTTGAATTTCATACCAGCTCCACAAGTTGATGTACAACTAGACCATGAAGACCATGAAGCCCAGTAACCATCACCTAGGTAACAAAATAATTCAAAGTGTTTATATGATGCTGCATGATTAAATTCAAATGAAAAGGTTATTGTCAGCACATGCTTTCACTGTATATCTGATAACTGAACTTAAAATGTTTTCGTCATGCATTTTTTTAATTATAATTTCATTAATTCAAGAATGTGATAACATTATCATTATGAGCCAACATGAATTTAACACTGGTATAATGAGGCATTTTGTGCTGTGTAGTATTGTAAATCATAGTGATTTTTTGTGTATTTTACCGCTGAATATCTGCTGTTTCCCTATCCCAGAAGTTATATTTTCCCCTAAAAATGCTATACATATAAGTGATAGTTTTTCAAATTTTCCCATTTTTTTCTGATTTAACATGCTATATTTCCCCTTCAGAAAGCCACAGGTAGTTTTGAAAATTAAAAAAAAAATCACTGGACTACTGATCACTAGCCCCTCACAGCTGAGTTTGAACCTCACCCTAGAACCAGACAAATTACGCAAGTGAGGGAAGGTTATCTTGTTTACTGAAGACCAGTAGTTTTACTAAGGCATATGCCTAGGTTCTTTCTCAACCATTAAAGCTGGAAGTCGCCAAATGACCAAAGTAGATGGTATGAAGTTAAACCCCATTAAACAGATAAATATTTAAATATAATGTTCAATAATTCAACAAATATTATTAATTCATTCTGACATCACTTAATTACTTCAAACAAATTTAAAAAAAATTAATATCAATTAATCATTCTAGCTCTGTACCAAACATAGATCATCATCCAATATTTAATTCAAATGGTCTTTTCTCTTTTTTGTTTCAAATAATAAGGTAAACAGAAAGCAATAAATTCATACTTATACAAAGTGCTTCCCTGCAATTTGTGGTATCTGTATTCGGTCCAGTACAATCAACTCCACGAGGAGAGTCATTGGGAAACATACACGTCCTAGATCGCGTTTTCAGACCATCATCACATGATTGCGAACACTGTGACCAGGCTTCCCAGTTACCCCATGTTCCATCAACTAAAATATAATCTATTCAAGTTACAAGTGAAGTTGGAAACAAAGCCAATTTACTGATTCATGAAAACAAATACATTTCATATCAACTGTGACACAAGTTTTCACAACATACATCCCTCTAGACAATATGTACAGTGTAACTTCTTAAAGTTGATCATCCATGGGACCGACAAATAAGTTCAGTTTTTGAAGAGTTTTCAACTGTTAAAAATATATTTGAATATTAAGTCTTCAATATTTACAAACGTACATGTCTTTTTAACAATCTATATTGAGCAGTTGTTGATCATTTCATTAATAAATACATTGCACTGCGTAAGAAATAATAACTGTACGCAGAACTAACATCCATTTCATTGAGATTTCAGGGTTCAACAATTTTTTTCAGGCTAATCATCTAGCAGTAAGACCAACCAAGAATTGTAACTCGTTCTACAGCAATTTCAGCACATCCTGAGTCAATTTCTACACAAAATTATCCTTTATCTTATGGCTGATGAATAATTCTTTGATTCACATATTGCTTTTAGGGATTGGAAACACATATCTATGAATATACAGAGATAATGCTAACTTTTCATAAACTCTTACAGACATTTAAGTTGCATCATGTGAATATCCAACCTTTGGATAGAGTCTTGACAATGACAAAGTAAATGTCAGAACTAACAGATCTTTATTATCAAAGTATACAAATTATGAAAATATAACACAAAGGCCTAATAAAACTTTCTTTGTTAAACTTGACACTTTTAACAATTAGTTTACCTGGACATTTATTGTCATTGCAAGTTTGCTGTTGGTCTGCATTTCCACTACAAGGAGCACCTTTGCTGTCTGGGTCCTGATAAAAACATGACCTTGACCTTGAAGATGACCCACCACCACAAGAGACAGTACATGCTCCCCATGAGTTCCAAGCTCCCCAGACACCATCAACTATCGTAAATAGATATCAAACACCATATTACACCAGTACTCGTATGCAAAACATTTATCTATTATAAAAAATATTCATACTTTTATCAATACTGCATTCTGCCCATATAAAACATGAAAAGCTACGGGAATTTTCGGAATAATTTCTTTACAATAAATCATTTATAAGAACTTTTTCAAACAAACAAAAATTCAGCAGTTAAACTAGCACATCTTTCTGACAGAAAACTATTCATTATAATGCTGAAAAATATACCTACACAAAATATTTAATTTTTTTATCAGAAAATTCTAAGATATTGAGATAAATGACAAAACAATGCTGAATTTTCAAACAATTTTTGTTGATATACATAATTATATAGATACTAATGATTGAGCAGATTAGAGTCCAATTATTTCTGAAGTCATACTTAGGCACTCCCGCTGATTACAACGAGACACTTTCCAGTAATTTCCCAAACAATCAGAATTAACCCCAGAGGAACAGTTTCGTATCTGTTCACCATAGCCATCTCCACAAGTGACTGAACATTTCATGATACCAGACCATTCACTCCATGCTACATAACATGAAAAATATTTCTAATACAACATATGAACACATGTTGTAACAAGTATAATTATCATTTTCTTTACCATTCTAACCTCAAGACACCATAACTAGAGAATTTACAGACCTTATAAAAAAAAATAGCTGGACAAAATCTGAAAAAAAATCAACAGCCATAGTTGAAAAATGACGAAACATCATTGGAAAAGGAATAGTATATGATCAAATATAGGTTCTAATTTTGAAAGAGGGATATGCCAAGAATACATTCTTTGGTTTACAACTAATATTTATCCAAATGTGAAAATTGGAAAAACAGAGATTTAAATTTTCTAGATTTACACTTGTACACATGCATTTTGCAAACTTGAAGAAATTAAACAGTACTTACTAGATGGAACACCCTGCGTTGTTGTTGTTGATGCTGCTGTTGTTGTTGTTACAGGTAATGGTGTTGTTGATTGGGCTACAATGAAAAATAAATTATATGATAAAAATCAGTTAGCATAGACTTATTCCTTTCATACTTATTATGAAATAAGTTCTGAAAACACTAGGATGCATGACATCTCAATTTGAAGTTTCAAAATTTCTAAAAATAAGCAATAATAAAATGGAAACATGGATAAAAGAGTAAATAATCTATCTTAGAGTCAAACTGTTTTTTAACTATCAATATTTACAAATGTCTCACTGATAAAAGAAGTTGATGAATATAACACTACACGCTAATATTTAGAAAGGCAGGTTTAATGCACAAACAAATGATCAATAAAAATCTGGCAATACTGCATTATAATCTTCTGAAAAGTCATTCTTGAATCGGATATTTCATGTCATGTCAAAAGGAAAAATATGCAGGTGACAGTTACATCACTATTAATTTTACCTGTAGGTCAGAATTTATTAAACAAGATCCTTCATCAGATATATATTTTCTTTCATTTATTTCTTATCTAAAAATTGAGTATAAGACAGACATAAACTGAGATGTGAAACAGGATAATTTTATCATTACGATGTCATTCATCATGAACATTTTCTGAATTTTTCTGATAGAAGCTTAAGTATGATAGGTCCACAGTTATGGAATGATTTATCTCCGAGTCTTAGACAATGTGAATCTGTAGATACCTTTCAAAGACAGTTGAAGTCATAAAACTTCGAGGACTATTTTTCATTGTTTTCAAAGTTTTTGTCAAATGACCATGACTCTATTAATCTTCCCTGTTTGTGGTATTCATTGTTGTAATCATGTATTTTATATGTATGTATTTGTCTGATTGTACAACACCATTGAATATGTTTTCTATGTAGAAATAGGCGTTTCAGCAAAAAAAAATAAGTTTCAAGTTTCAAACACATTTCAAATTGATAAGAAATTAATTGTTCAACAATTCGACAGTCATTATACTGCTATTACCAACCTGTACAAGAGTTAAGGTTGCAAGCTTTTAGTTCATAGTGTTTTTCTGTTGGATCACTTTTACAGTCTTCTACAATGCCTGTACTACAGGTTCTGTACCTTACATTAACACCGACACCACATGACTTAGAACATGTTGTTGGTACACCCCACTCTGACCACACTACAATGAAAAGTAATAATAAATGGTGAATATACAAATATTTTAAATGATATCATCAATGTATAATAACATCCATTAATAATATCTGTAACACATAATTTCAATAATACAGGATCAAAATATTGTGACACAAATGTAATTTTTACAGGAAATAATGACTGTTGTTAAAACTAGATTGCCCAAAATTGTTGTATTAAAATGTTTTAAAATCCATATAAGATCCAAGCCCATTACTAAAAGGTTCAAGTGACACATTCTAAGGTGAACATTTGTGCCAAGTTATTTCAAAATCACCAATCTAAGGACAGTAATGTTCCGAACAAGCATAATCAGGATGGGTGTGCGTGCGTGCGCGCATTATTAAGTTATGTCAAAAATCAAAGTAATCATTATTTGGTAAATACTGACCTAAAACAACCGAAGATAAATTTACTTAAATTTACTTATTTCAAATCCATTATTAAGAATGTTATCATTTGTTTTTGGTATTCTGTTTGTTTTTCGGTTTGAAGGGAAGCAACTCTAACATTGAAAAATATACTTGCATATTTTACAAACCTTTATAACTTTCATCAAAATCAATTTCATTTACAAGTCCAATAAACTTTTTTCTAAACAAGCATCAAACACTTTTCTACAACAAGAATTAAGTTATATCATTCGAATATCATTAATCATAAAAATATCATTTGTCTTCTGCAAACATACCTGGAGTACAAGGACCATTATTGCATGCCAAAACTTTCCAGTATCGACCACCAATAGTTTCACAGTCATGTATTCTCCCAGTTGTACAATTTCGAACTTGTTCAAGATATCCACTTTTACCGCACTTTTCCGAGCATTCATTTTTTACTGTCCATTCAGTCCAAGCTGAAGACAAAAAGCAACAGGAGATCTTGCCAGTCATATAAATGGTTAGGTACACATGTATTATGATACATAGTGACATTATTATAATTGACAACTATTAAACTGTGGTTATTATACAAGAGCATCATACACAAACATCATACAATCAGTGGTTGACTGTGTGAAAACAAAATACTCATCAATGAATCAAATGCCAAATACTTTCACACTGGGACAGTAGACAATAAACAGTGCTCAACATTAGCCTTGAAAAAATGCTTTAATATTTTTCATACGTAAGATCTATTTATTGCCTTAAGTACTTATATGTGTATACCAAGATTCTCCCTTCTAATTCATCAACCATTTGTTGGCATGGCAGACAAAACAGCGAGTACTTATTTAAATACAATAAATCATTACTCCCACCCATCCAGCTCTTAAGAATTGTTAATACCAAATGCTTTCATTCATTTCTTGTCTTGTATTTTTGGGTATACCTGCTGGTACATTAATACAAGGTCCTGCATCACAAGGTCTAACATCCCAAAACTTTCCACCAAGTTCAGTACAATCACTTGTTTGTCCTGTAGAACATGTTCGTAGAAATTCTTTGATACCTGTACCACATGTAACAGAACATGCCTTATGTACAGTCCATTCTGTCCATGCTGAAAAAAAGCATAGAAATTTCAGCAATTTTTTGGCAAGGTGGGACTCTGATAAATAGCATATCACACTTTCATTAAACGAAGTACATATCATACAATAATACTACAATCTAACTCTACCTGCTGGAGCATTATCACATGACCCTGCATCACATTTCACTAAATTCCAATACGTTCCATTTAAACTACTACAATCTGCTAAAATTCCAGTTGAGCAGTTCCGCAATGACTGTTGGACACCAATACCACAAGTTACAGAGCATAATTTAACCACAGTCCATTCTGTCCAAGCTGCAAGTATATGATAATTGTTCAGTTTGTTTTGGTGTATTGCAATGGAAGACTGTATAATTGTGCAACTGACATCATACAATTCAGAAGAAAACGCACTGAAAATTGTACAAATGTTTCAAATAATTTTTATACATTATTTTATACAAAGAATATGGTAAACAATGAAAAAAGCAATGTCAAATTTTAGAGAAAAGATGAGATATCAGAAAATTTCATTAACATAAGGATTATTACCTGCCGGTAAAGTTTGTCTCACATGAAAATGTTGTTCTTCAGCTATATGTCTAGATCCCAAGTTTTCTCTATTAGCTGGAAAAAATACTGATTATTTAAATCCAGAAAATCACAGCATTATACAGTCCAATTCATTATCACTGAAATTATTACTGTTTCATATAGGAACAACAAAACATGCATTGTTTATAATTCACCTGTTTGGAAAAATGATGTTTAAACAGAAATACTGATTTAAAGGTTTAAACTTTTATAAAGATGTTATTTTGATTACTAATTATTACCAGCGGAAAATTCATAATTAAATTGCAATATTAACCACAATAAGATCTTCTGAATTTCAATTCTGAATAGGGCTGTTCCAGTATACCAGTATATTGCAATTTGATTTTGAATAATACGTGTATTTCATTACTGTCCCCTGTATCGATGTACTGCAATACACTTTTTGGTGGGAGACGATCTAGTCAAATTAACTTCTTAAACATTGATTTTCCTTTATTTTGTCTGCAATGTTGCCGCTGTTAATCAATTGGCCCATGATGCACGATTATAGTAATGCAAAAATACATTACAGTATCCTACACAACTAAGTTTTGTACAGTTTCCACTCAACTAAAAATTTGTTAATTCAAAAACCTTTTTGATGAAAATATTGGTTTTAAATAATAATTTGTAAGTCAAGAATTTGATTCGTATTTTGTTCACAAACACGGTAGTGAATACTGCTATAGCAAGAAAAAAAGAGAGACAACATTTTCACTGATTTTGCCAAAATGACAACCAGTAGAAGGCTTACACAGGAGCGAAGTTCATGAAAATTTCAAAAGAGTGCCCCCTAGTCATAGCCTTAGTTACTATTCTGTATGCTAATAAATTTCCTCTAAAATTAATAAAAGTAACATTTTATATAGTGCAATGATTTTAGATATTATCATATAATTGTTATTACTATTTATAGACAATTAATACTAATTGCTGGTAAATTGATTTCTCCCACAGGAATTATCAGAAGGCTCCTGGAAGTACTGAGTCATTTAAGCATTCAAAGTTAGACGTATATTGTTCTCCTTTAAAGGTTGTAATAATGTAAATGTGCATAAATCAAAATGTAGAAATTCAATCTGTTGCATTGAGGGCTCAATATAGAACAATACAGCAATTGTTAGCACAGTAGAATACAATATTTGCAAAATCTACCATTTATTGTAATTATGTAACTAACTTACCAATTACTCGATGTCTAACTCCATGAGAATGAACAGTGCCAAATATAACTATGAGCGACACTACAAAATAAACAATTTCAAGAATACACATTTTCTGAAAGAGTCCCTTCACAAATGATGTTATTAAATAGAATTTCAGCAGAGTGCAATGAGGATAATTAGAGTATCTCCAGCCAAAATGTCACAGAGCTCTACCTTGCCAAAATTTATAAGCTAAAATCTGTGGACTAATGTTCTTGTAATATAGAAAGATATAAACTTACAGGTACTACAAGCTGAAGGAGGGGATCTGATACAAACTAGAACTTTCACTGAAGGTGATTTAATAACCCCCAGAGCCCTTTTTTAAAAGCTTAATAACTTAAAACAATTTCGGAGAAGAAAAGCATACAATATTTTGTCTACTGACAAATAAAAGAGAATAAATCCGAATAATTTTTTTACAATATGCGCAAGTAGACCTAATGCCTAATAAACAGGCAAAATTTTATAAACATCCAACAAAGCCATTTCGGAGAAGAAGCGCACAAAAGATTTTGTCAATCGATAAATAAAAAAGGGGCATAACTACATGACGATAAATCCAAATAATTTCTTGTATAACATGCACAAGTAGACCTAATGCCTAATAAACTGGTAAAGATTGATAAACATCCAACCAGCCATTTTGGAGAAGAAGCGCACACAAGATTTTGTCTACAGACAGACAGACAGTTGGACAGACAGACCTGAAACTAGGGGGGAGGGGGGTCAATGAGTACTTGCAATTAAAAATACACATATAGATAAATTCTAAAGTTGTTTTCAACAAATTTAGGATAAATATACTAGACACATTTCATTAGAAATAATGCACAAAATATAGCTAGCTTATATCATATCTTAATTAGCATTCTTCAACATTTTATATAAACATCTGTATATATTATATAACCAATTTATTTGCCCTTGTATAAGACTTGTCTTACTTCATATAATGCCAGCTAAAATTTCAATGTCTATTATCACGATTTTTACAGTCTTATCAATGACTGTGTCATAATTTATGTCCATTACGAACAATCTGTACATATCTAATGTACTGAGTGAAAACAATTTTATATTCATTCATAAATTTAACTGATTTTTTTGGCACTCACTGGAAAACAACCATATGGAAATTCTTGTATTGACGATACCTGAACAACACAATATTTTTATTAACTACATCAGCGTCTTTGTCCTCCTGTGAATCAGTTTCAGTAAATAATTTAATACACAATCAGTTAAAAGTAAAATTGTTGGATACATACATGTAATCAATAAATTCTAAAAAATAAAATAGCTTACCAGGAAAGTTATATAGGTGTGTAATGTAAGAGATACTTATGATAAAAACATGATTCAGTCATATTCTTGTTATCATGTAACTGTTTCATAACTTAACTGTTACTTTTAAATAGTGGATGTATCTTTTCAACTTTTGTGTTTAATTAAGTATGAGCAAATTACATCAAATCAACTTCTATTGGCATTGAATAATTCCTTACAGAAATATCATTACACAGAATATGTTAATTTGTTCAGAATGTGTACGAAAATGACTTCACTTTTGAAGCAGATTGTCCAATTTATTTACAAGTTTGCACAAGATTTAGATAAAATAATCACTGTGACCTTACAAGAACATTGCCTCACATTAAATAGGATGGTCCTTTATGTAAAATTGTCAATTAGACAGAGCAACAGACTGCTTAAAGCAAAGCACCAGGCTAACGTCTCAACAATCAAAAGACATAATAAATTCTACATGCTTTAAAAGTAAAGAATGGTTCACCAACCATTGCACCGGGCAATAACTCATTTTCTATACAACTAATTCATCAACCAATACATTCATACATACTTTTAAAGACTACGGTACTAGAAGTTCTTTGAGCATTATAAAAATTTGTTCCATGCCTTCATTATAAAATATCCTTTAACCATACATTCTAGCTATCAAGACTAAATCTAGAAAAAATCTCAAACCAAAAAAAAAAAAAAAACAGAAGCTAGGTGTCACAAATAGTATGTTACAGTTTTATCATTACATTTCACAGGTAACATTTTGTGGCTTGCAGTCTGACTGGATAAATGGCAAACTCTGTCTACTACTACAAGACATCATGTCCAGATCACTATAAAATAGTTGTGAAACTCAAAACATACTTAAGGTTTTGCTTATTTTTATCTGGACAAATAAACAATAAAATGGTGCAGAAAATATTTGTAAATGTAAATCATATAACCTATTATGCAAAACAACATATTTGAAGTACTCACCAAAATAAATACAAGTGTCCATTTTAAGTACATTTGGCAACAAACAATGCCAACTCCTTCGTACTTGGTTATCAAAAACCTTATCTCCAGACCAAATCCGATCTAGACCTGAGAGATAAACTCCAGCCTAATGGGATATCATGGCCTCTAAAACTACTTTTAAATCATGATTGTGATGTAAATGGTGATTGTATTCCTAAATGACTTAGATAAAGCATTTGAATACCTATGTTATACAATGACTTAATGGCATTGTTATTTCCCACATTTGGAAACAAGTATACTGTTTATTATTCACAAAAAATGTAACTAGACAAAGTGGGAAGCTGCTGAGCTCACAAACATGGTGACAATTACTAAATAAATGTTGAACCATAGTCTTATGCAGAACAAAATAGCTGAATGAAGTTTTTGAAAGATATGTTAAGGAAAGAATAACAGCATACCTACTTTTAGTATCTGCATGCATGATAATACAATATCCTTTGTGACCAACATATCACTGTCAGTTTCTTCTAATTAAAAAGCAGGGATTTTTTGGCCAAAATTGAGAAGGGACCTGAGCCTTATTATTCAGCTAAATAGGTGAACAATTGTGTATAGTTTTCTTCACTCAGTGAACTGGAACATCAACACTAATTATTGTATCCAAAAAATAAGGTGTCTTTTTTATCTCTTATCTTTTATCATATAGTATCAAGCATACATGCTTTTCAGTATCTGCAAAGTACTTCTGCTTCCTAAATAACTGAACTTCAGAAAAGTATTATGGTCATGGATCAATAATAGTTAATATTTTCTTATGCAAAATAAAATGGGAAATTGGTGCCTGTGACAGCCAAGCACAACTAAATTTCATATTATCAAGTTTACAAACTATTGTGCAGTCTTCTGTTTTCAAGATACTTAAAATCAAGTTCTTTTAGATCTCCAAAGTTCATACTACCTTATGATTTCAGGAATATTATGGACAGAGGCAAAGATAAGATTAGAAATGCATGTGTAAAGTATCTACTGTCACTTTACAGGTTCAAATACAATATGTTGACTGCTTTCAAAATTTCTGCCAAGATTAAAATGGTGAAAACATACAAAGGGTTTGCAACGTTCGATCTGATGCCAACTATCCAGGGGCCCTTCGTTTCAATAATCAGAATGTCCAGTGTGTCAAACATGACTTCATAACATTTAACAAACCTTCTAAAGAGCAACATGTAGATCAGGTAACTATCTGCAAGACAAAAAACATCAATGAACGCCTTTTTTAAAAAGATAGTGAACAATTGATCTGTAAACTATTTTGATAATACAAATGCAAAACTCTTGCCTGCTTTGCAAATGCCTTAGATTCAAGTCCATAAGTATAGTCTCAAGTAATTGATAAACAGGATATAAACATTGCCATCTTTGAATCTAAAAAATCAAGATTATTTTCCTTCTTCTTATGAAATTGATTTAAAGAAAGTATTGTTACATGTGAATACTACTTACCTGGCTGCTGAAGCTTTAACTAATGTGTGAGGGCTTTTGTCATGCAACTTTTGGGCAACTTGGAACACTTCATTTGATCTAGGCGAGAAATGGAAGAATTTCTAGATAGGGACCAAAAAGCAATCTTCTTCTAAGGTTGTTATCTTTGGCCAAGTACACAAAGCACATAGCCAGTCCATGATACATTCACAAACTATAAATAATAAAAAATAGTGAAAAAGAATATTATGATAAAAATTAATTTATAAAACCTAAATAAATATTTTTTTGCCAATCAATATGAACTTAGGGCTGTCAAAGTAACAATTCAGTATTATACATATTTATATTTCAAAGAAAAATTTATGGTTAAACCAGAACTTTTCCAAAACTCATTGTGTTGCAACCATCCAGCATAATGAACCTAATATGTTTAAAGTAAAGAACCTCAGACACAAAGAAATCACAGTTGCTTTAAGATCTGCAGCTTTTATTCCATTCATCAGACTAAGGCTTGAGAAAACTAATGTTTATAGTTACTTGTCCAAACAAATTAGGGTCAGTAGGTAAACAACATTTCACTTCTACAACACTTCTACCCTTTTCTAAACATACTTTTCATGAGAATTCCAGATACAATTTATCCCCAAGTATTTTCATACATGTATTGGAGTTTGTCATTAGAAACTTTCAGGTCAGTGCCAAAATATGGTTGGTCAGGAAACCACATACACAACTTTTTCTGTCTAAACCACAAGGAATACAGAACATTTTGACCCTTTAAGCGAGGCAAGAATTGAAACTTAAAAAACTTCCTACAGACACTAGTAAGTTCAACTTCTCAAGTTGCTGAAGGACAGTTAATTCTTGGTCTCATAAACTTGTGAAAGTCGGAAGTCCCCAAGACCTGCAATTAATTGTGCCTGGTCATGCATGTTATAATTACAGCCCAATTTCTTTGTAATAAGAGCACAGCCATTTGTTTATTTTCCTTGTCAACTAATGAATTAGTAAGATCAGTATTATCTGCCAGGCTTCTACACAACATCTTTGTGAAATGTGCCTTCAGCATACTTCAGTAAGTGATAAGTAGAATATGTACCCAACTGACTCGCTGTGTGTCCAACTGTTCCTGAACCAGAGAGTGCATACACAAACTATACGGTAGTTGACTACTGATGCATACAAGAAGGGACACTGGAAATGATTTTGTTTCAAAAATCTTGAAATGTTAGAGCTGAAGCCCTTCCATAAACAACCATATAATCTTACAATTAATATATCACACAAGCTTACAAAGTTACATCCGTTTGTTTCTGCATTTGGTGATAGCTGCGTTTTCTTTTCACAACACCAAACCATAATATCAGTCATGGCGTTCCATACTTTAAATACGCCATTTGAAATTCTTTTCAGCAGGAATTGTACAGAGCGTCAATTTTAAGTCTTTAATTGCCAAACCATATTTATTAGTCTAAAAAATAACCGAAATATCACCACTTTGGTTTGTTTACAACTAGTGTCAAGTCGCTAATTTTGGACAGTCGAAATAACGCGATATCTAATTATTATATCACATAAATGTTTTGGAATGGAAATTTGAGCGTACAAATGTATTTTAGAAGTTTGTTATTTTCCTTTTTATTCGAACACACTGTTTTTTACCTTTTTTGCAAGTGTTTTAGTGGTTTTATGACACTCAGGGTGTAATTTCAGATCGTGCACATCCGGGTTCTGCATACGATTGCGTAAATTATACGGATACACGGGGTATGGAAAGCCGCTTGGACACACTGTTAGGGCATGCAAGTATGCAGCGCGAGATATTGAATGATCCGTGGTTGAACAACTGTCCAAACTTAATCAACTGATAAAATAAAGGAACGTAATAATTTAATATTTCGATTCCAGCCGTAAAATAGTTTACATTCAGTAACTAATTTATTATACAAAACTGATAAGACGGTACTATAAGTCTATACTGATAAGCTGGCTATGGCCATAGTGGTTATTGATGTACTGAAATATATATATATATATATATATAATCAATTTTCCAGGGGGCCTTTTTCGTAAAAGCCTATATAAGTACTTACTTAACTTGTAATAACTTTATTAATTATAAAATCACAATATTTTCCCAGGTAATTAACAGGTAAGTTTGCAGTTGCTTGCATATTATAAATAAGTATACAACTTATTGATAATGAATGAGCGTTGAAAGTAAAGCTTATTCTTTTTTATTATATGTATAATTTCTATGTAGTACGCATGTTTTGAACACAATTTTGCATCTTTTTCTTTATAATGATATGTTTTAGTTATGTTTACTTCTTGCTTCTCTTATCGTTACAAATGTATCAGTCTAGATTTACTAATATGAACATAGAAGGAAATTTCTAAAATTAGAAAAAATGGAGAATTTCAAACACACAGAAAGTCATTTTGTAATTTTAATACAACATTTTACTTGTCACAGTTTTGCATTCTCCTTATTTTCAGTATTCTCTGTAATAATGTACATGTATATTTCAATTATAAAAAGATGCAATTGATAATACAGTGCAACATCTCCAGAGCGGCCCTCTCTCGAGCGTCAACCTCCCTTCAACAACTGCATGCATTTTTCCCACTGTACGATTTAACTATCTATTTAACCTTTCTAGTGCGACAACCTCTCAACAACGACGTAATTTTGCGTCTCCTAAAGGGGTGTTGCTTTGGAGAGGTTGCACTGTACATATGTAATGAAAAGAACCTGCAACACATTGTATTATTTAGTAAACATGTCTCTAGATAATCAAAAAAATCTTAATATTTTGTGTTTATCTTCCATAGACGATTTCTAGTAGCTAATACGATTGTCTAAATTCTTTTTAAGCTCTTAACAAAGTCTGTAATAAGTATCAGTTCATTGCATATAACACAAAAGAAGCATAAACACACCCAACAGTTAATTGTTTCATGATCTAAACTAATAAATATTGCATCATTCACTGCTATGTTGAATGGCCCAGGATATTGGATAGAAATACATCAATATTTTTAATCAAGCGTGGGATTATTTCCATTCATGCCTTTATCCTGTAAGTTGAAACAGAGAGCTTTGTGCCTATTCAATTAAATTCACTTGAAGTACTTTCAACGGACCAGAATATATAATGATATATTCGTATACACATGTTATCATTAAATAAAAAGGTTGATCGTTTGACTATTTGGAAGAAATGGTTTCGTATTTAAAAACACGCATTTTTGCATTTGCTTTGTTAGGTTTCTCTTCTTCGTCTGACAGTTCTTCCTTCTTCTTTGTGCAAAGACAATTACCATTATTGTATGATAAACAGGGGTATATAACAGAAGAAATCTACGCTGAAAATGCGATTGGATGTACCAGACGATGTGTAGCCATTGGCTGTGCTGGGATTCTGTATAGAAATAGTGGTAAGTTCCATTTTGACACGATTTGAAATATCTGTTAGTTGTTTTATTCTATGTACTTTTTATCACAGCCTGTGACCCCTTTTTCTTGCTCATTGTTTTATTTCAAAAATATTCCCGTGTAGCCCAGTCAGGTTACGATAGACTGTTTGTCGACACGAGCTCGATACTCGAATTAGGTCGGAGACAGTTTGAGTGAAAATAAAATCTAAATCAATCTGGTTCCAGTCTTATATTAACAGGTAAGTTTGCAGTTGCTTGTATATTATAAATAAGTATACAACTGGCTTATTGATAATGAATGAGCGTTGAACGTAAAGCTTATTCTTTTTTTATTACATGTATAATTTCTATGTAGTACGCATGTCAGGCTATTCGTTAGATTTCTACGAAATCGTGAGCATTGATTTGCTAAAATTTTGTTTGTGTACACAATAAAGTTACTGAGTACCAGACGAAAGAAAAAGTTCTGTTGCATTAAATAGACACGAATGCGATCCAGTTTATCTCCGCTGACGTAATTTGACGAATATATCTGGATTTTATAGAATCGTGCATACAAATGTAAAATTTTGTCGCATTTCAGATCAAACGGACGACATAAAATGCTATAACACGACGACGCATTTTGACTACAATGGTACGCTGAACACGACCATATCGGGCCGTACCTGTCAACGATGGGATGTTACGATTCCCCACCACCATTCATTACATCTTCCAGGGGCAAATAACTTCTGCAGAGATCCGGATTCCAGCGGTCATCCTTGGTGTTACACAACAGATTATTTTGTCAGATGGGAGTTCTGTGATGTCAGCAAATGTATGCCTCCTGGAAGTAAGTATCGACTTGTATTAGCAGCGAAAAGGTTTCTGGTGATTTTCAAACGGAACTCATCGCGATGTAATTGTCGCCATTCACGGACGGCGACATATACAATAACTAGATTTGACCATTTCTTCCCTTACACCGCTTGCTCTAAGCCAATCAGAAAGGAGAATTTAATACCACATGATCAAAAATGGCCGACAAAAAGACCTCAAAAAGGGGCGCCTACGGGGCACATCGTCCGCCATGTTTTTGTCGGGTTATCTGTATAAATAACTGGCATATCTTTTTTTAATATATGGAGCTCGAAACCAGTTTGTAGACTCCTGCGAGGTAAACAATATTTCAAATACATGTATTTCACTCAAAAACATTAGTTTTTATTGGTCAGAAACGAATCTATTTCTACAAAAAAGGATTTTATTTGATGAATATTTAGATATGAATGCAGTTTAATTCATCATGTAATCATTTGATTCCTCTGAATGCGATACTTTGATATTTTAGTTGTGTTTTACACATGCTCTTTTGTGCCATTTTTGTATTGTCATTCTTCACAAAATTATGCTCTTTTGTGCCATTTTTGTATTGTCATTCTTAACAAAATTATGTTCTTTTGTGCCATTTTTGTATTGTCATTCTTAACAAAATTATGCTCTTTTGTGCCATTTTTGTATTGTCATTCTTAACAAAATTATGCTCTTTTGGGACAGTTTTATATCGTCACAATACAATGTGTTGCAAATCTCAGTGAGAAATGAAATAAGAAATGAAATCTTTTGGAAATCTTTATCCAAAATTCAATTCTTAGCTCTTATGCTTGGCTGAAAGGCGATTCCAAGCATTTTTGGAAATTCTAATACTTGTACCTTTTAATAATCAGTAATACGAACGCATTTAACATATAAAGAAACATAGATCGAGCTCATTTTGATTTATATAAAATCGTTGCTGCTTTTGTTGACTATACGAATAGCCCTAAACATAATAATAAATCTAACAGAATAACGGTTCTGAATACATGCTTGTTTCAGCAACATGCAGGTTGTACAGTTCAATCTTTGATCCTGATTCATTCAGAGATGGTTATCAGTACTACATCAAGACATAAACAAACGACGACTTCGGCTATTCACACATGTAAGATATCTGCGGACTAATACTTACCACAAACGTTCGCAACATATAATGATTCGCACGTACATAGGCAGCGAAGCAAGTTCCATTGAAATGATGTACCCATGAACATAAGTATTATAGTCCAAATCAGACAATAAATTTGAATATAAAAAATATTCAGAAATCAGAGAATTATGGTGGCAAATTTCTACTTATACTTATAGCGAGTTAATTTTCATGAAGGCTTCCTAAGTTTTCTTGAAAAAATGTTTTATTTTCCACTTAATAAGTACGTTTACTACGTGTTGAAGAAATCTGATCATGAAAAGTTATTGAATTTTTGCGAAAAAGTCTTTGTTTTTTTTACGAAAATCTGGTAGAATTTCGCGAAGATATTCTGATTGTCTCAGGCAGAATTATGCCATCACAGAGAATATTAGAAAACCGCACATGAAGCAATTCGAAAGTATCAAATAAGAGAAATGGCATATAACAAGTTAAAGCCATTCTTAAAAATTGTGTTTTTGCAGCTACGCTATGTTGCAATTCCATGTATGTTTAAGCTTATAACTTTACACATCACTTTTAAATTATATTACGATGTAATTTTATCATACTGAATATGCCTATTTATATTTATACTTTTTCCATAGTGCATGAATACTAGAATACATTTATTGTTAGTAACTATGCATGTATTAACACTTTATTCGCGCTGATTTTTGCGCCATCAGTTAACAATAACATGTACTTCAGAAAAAAATGCCAGTCAATGCAACACATATCCAAATGTGTCATCGGCAACATGTTGCTTGAACATACAGATTTACATTAAGTCGGCGAAAGTTTAATGTCGAGAAGCTTAATTGAGTGGGTTCATTAGAAATGGCATGTACAATGTACTAGACATTTGACATCTGATCACCTGCACAAGAAGAACTCGCAACAGAGCAAGTGCAAGGAAAACTGAAATGTCTACAGAGCCGCACTCCATATATGTCATCCATATACAAATAAAACACGCAGCATATGCTATCCAGTCAATGGCCTCCAAGCACAGATTTCACTGACACGAAACATACCGATGGAGAATTTCAAAACAAAGCAATGCATACGAAATGAAGCGTATTTTTATAAAGAATGAGAAGTGGGGAAATCAGTCCACAAAAAGAGAAGGGATGGATAATGAGGGGATCAAGAGAAAGTGGGATGGATAAAAATGCTGATCTACAAAATCCGTGCAATCTTAAATTAAAGAATATCAATAACTGGTTCATTCAACCTTCTAATACGACCATGTTCATGCAGTCAACAGCTGTATATATTTCCATTTAATACTAAGTATTTCATCATGACTATGTTACAGCGTAAACGTTGATTACAGAACTTATCTCAATACTACTCCATTTTCTTTTAAACGATTGTCCGTCTTCTTTAAACAAGTCAGAAGGAACATTTTCCGGTGTCGATATTGTTCTAGTCATTCATCGAAATGCATTCACCAGGAGTTTGCATTTTGTTTGCGACGTTCATTTGCGCGATTTATTCCGCGAATGGAGCAGCAATGCACGAAGATCTTGAGACTGAAATTGGTAAGATTAACAGTAAACTTAATTTTCGGTTTAAAGTTTTCACACATTTACATCGTACAGTTTGCTTGACCAATTGAATTAATCTATGGAATAACGAATTGTCTGCAAAGATAAAAAAGTGATTATAATATTATTAGCCGTATAGCCGGTTGGTAAAAAGTTCACAGTACTTGTATAACATCAGAAAAACTCTTATACATCTCTTACTCTTACTCTTACTCGCTCTAACATTACTACAGTTTACGGCAGATCTGTGAAATATTGTGAACATAAAGGAGTGAGGTTGTTGCGACGCTCAAAATTCAAGGATTATGATGGCTGCAGTAGATGTACATGCAAAAAAGATGGGCTCTCTTGTTACACGTAAGTAGGTTAGATCTTTTTTAAATCAAGGTCGATGATTCTAAGTGTTTGCATGGTCCATAAACATTGGTTGGACTAAGAGTACTTTGATTTTCTGAAGCATTCGGTTTACAACACAAGCAAGACTACACTTCGTTTGCTAATAGTTTTAGTATTATCCACATTGTCAATATTATCATATTGTCACTTGTTGCAAAATTTTTCATCGCTGGTTTCTTTCCGAAACCTCGTATTTACCTTGTATATATATGCGTTATGTGTTCTTCAACAGTATATATTTGTATTTACTGTTGAAGAACACATAACGCATGAGTAATTTACTTAAGGAATGATATGACAATATTGCTGTATTATTTAAGCACATATTTTATAATTTTCAGAATGTTTCCACTGATGCTGATCCCAGAAGAATCCGAATGTACATATCAAATAGTTGGTTGTAAAGTGATATGGGTATTGAGGGAAAACAACGAGATTCGATGTCCGAAAGATAAGATTCCGGACATAAATTAATAATGCACAAATCTGAAATAAGTTGCCTCTAATGTAGACATCTCAGTAAATAAAGCATGCATTAACTTACATGGCGATTTTACCGATCTCCATTTTTCACATTAAACAATTGCATCATGTATAAACTGTCTAATACAGTATGTCTGTGACATTGTCGATACGACAAAACTTTTAAATACAGCGCATATCGCAGAGTTCATATGCTAATGAACAGTTGGTGTCAACTGTTCCTATTTTGTAAAAAGAAAACAGTATTAAAATGTTAACAGAAATTCTCAGGAAGCAGTACAAAACGTGTCTTTAACAAACTCAATATTTATGTGAGTAAGAAAATGAAACATTCGAGGGTGTTACATGTTGCGTATAATTTGATTTGTTTCTTAATTCACTTGAATCATCTAGTTCGTCGATGTGGGAAACTGCATCGAGTTCCTGTTTATTTTGCTCATTATGTTCTGTATTCAAATTCCCAGTTTGACTTTGTCCATCGGCATGTTTGCTGCCGTTTCCATTTGAATGTTGTGCCAACGTTATTCCATAAAAACTATCATCACCATTATGGTCACCAAATTCATTCCCTCCGCGGTCTTTTCTCGCCGAATTATACAAATAACCATTTGTCGCGCGCACAGACGAATGGACGGGTAGCGGCGAAAAATCATGATGTTGACGCCGTCTTCTGTTTGACTTTTTTACTTTTGGAGTTGATGGCAACGGTAACGGCGAAGCGGCCGAGTGTCGAGTCCGATTTTCATTATGTTTGGTAGAAATATTTTTCATCTCGGTTTCATCATAAGTAAAGAAATCACTTTTAGGTACGTGGGGGTCTGCTTCCAAACTAGCATCCAAGTTCTCTAAACTAGCTAAGCTAGGATGTTTCTGCAACCGTTTTAAGACCAGTTCATCCATGTTCATAGATTGTTTACCAGACGAATGTGATTCCCTACTAGTAGTTCCTCTGGATGGAACTCGAAATGATGATCGTCGAGCTGAAATATAGATATAAATCGTGTCTTGAATTTTTATGCAGTAAATAATAACCTTACGCCAGCCAACTGACATTCTCAGCGACATTACGCGAAACAAAATATTAGTTACTCCTTACATAGAAATTGTAAGATACTGATTACTTTGCGTTCTTCGAAGTAAAAAAAAGCTGGAAGCTACAGTTATAAGCAATTATGATGAATCGTAAATATTCCGTTCTATATAAAACATACATAACGGTATTTCCAGAAGCTTCGTTCTGACTTTCGAGCCAATCAGAGGTCTGCTGTTACCAACATCATTCATGGCTATCACACAAAACACAAATTCGATATCTTCTTGAAGTCGAGGCACTGTAAATTTATTTATATTGGCTTCGCAAACACCAGCTTTGTTCCATTTATTTTGCCCCTTCTCTTTATATTCTATTGCGTATCCGGAAATTGGCCTTCCGCCATTTTGTTCAGGTGGTTGCCATGATAATGTGATGGAATGGTGGGATATTTTTGCATACTTTATTGGGCCCCTTGGCTTGCCCGGTGGCTCTGGAAAAAAAGAACGAAACTTACGTATTTTGATTCACGTACGTCGACTTGATAAGGTTGCTTATGCAGTATATTAAATATTCAAATAGGTATGTTTTACAAGATTTGTATATTTTAGTAATGTTTAACTTGAAGAAATGCTGCCCTTACTTGGTTGCTCGCTCAGTGTTTCGATGGTGGCTGTTTCCGCGTACGCTCCTAGGCCCGCTATATTTTCTGCAGTGACTCTGAATCGATACTGATTGTTACTTTTTAAATTGATCGCTCTGAAGTCCATAAATCTGTCAAAGGCTGGAAGTGTACACAAATGATTCCAGTCAGTATTTTCACCAAAGTCTTTAATCATCAGGTGATAACTGTGTATCCTTGAAAAGCCCGTCTTTCTTGGTGGTTTCCAGCTCAAGGTAATGCTATTATGTGTTTTTTCTCTCACGTCGAATTCCGTTGGAGCACCAGGTTGCACTGAAATTTATGATGTTGCATTTCTCAATTATTGGTTTCATATAAATACTAACTTCTGGAACTCTTTTTAAGACCTCTTAAACAAAAAAATCATTATTTGGTGTAATAGAATGATGAATTAATTCAGGTGCGAACCTAAAACAAATTCAAAATCGATGATTCTCTGGAACAACGAAACGAATAATGTATTGAAATATCAAAAACTGAAAGACAGTGAACTAAGGGTAAAAAAGCTTAAACAAGACAAGTTGCTGTTATACACGGAATTGTCACATTTCAGCTAAAAACTCCTAAATGTATGTATGCCAATTGAGAATTTCTCACCCGGATTTCTCTTCAGTATGATGGTGGGTGTATCTATAATTGAGCTCTCTCCATTTCTAGATTTGCTAGAAACACCTGCCACGTATCGTTTACTTGGATTTAATCCTTTCATACAATATTCCTTAATGTCGGACTTGACGTTGGCCACTAAAAGTAACAATAACTGTATTTTATAAATGTAGGCGGTCAATATTTTCATCGAAAATTACGTTTTGTACATAATATATTACGGATAAAATAACTTTCTATTAATATTCCCATCAATCATTTATAACTGGCGTAAATTGACAATGTTGTTTGCCATTAAGAATATTATTCTTGCAGATATTAATACATCATACATTATTAAAAATGTACACCGTACAGAAAACAGGATTTATAACGATAAATTCATTTGTTACGCCAAAACAACCAATGGTTTTAAAAATGATGAGTGCGGTTTATTTTCAAACTACCTTTATACCATGCGTCGGGATTTTCGTTCAAGCGGACATATATTCGGAATCCTTCTATGGCTGTTGATGAATCTTCTGTTGACGATATGTTCCAAACGACAGTTACCTCTGATTCGCCCAGATCTTTTATTTCTATACCAAATGGCGCATCTGGTGGTGCTGGAATAATGAGCATAACTTTCAGTGACAGACCATCAGTGGGTACATTTCTAGTTATGACAAAAAACGGATATATTGCTCTTAAGAGAGAAAAAATATCATATTTATAGGCCCTATAGAATGGTATGGTTGACTCAAGACAAAATACAAGTACAACATTAGCATGTGTACAGAATTAGTAATGTTGGCAACAGCTGCATCCATCAACACATTTATGCAAAGTTCACTCAATTCAGTAAACTCGACATCAGATTTAGTTTTTATATATGTATTCATGAAACTTTCAACATACGTCCGTTTTTCTTTCTACAGCAAGCGCAAAGAAAGCAGCATGATTCTTGCATCTTTTCTGCTTTAAGTTTCTCTGCTTTCTTCTCTGAAATATAAATTACAAATTACGTTTCCATTAGTGGTAACAGAAAGAAATACTTCTCAGTTTTGGTCATAAATTCATAATGGTGTGGAACCAATGTTCATAACCCGTAACATTATCATTATAGTAGTTTTTGCTTTATGATTTATTCATTAATTTGTCTTTGTTCACTCGAATTAAACGAAACAGTTCTCGTCTGATATATTTTATGTTTTTCGTAAACAAGTAATACGAACGTATATTTTTCCTTTATGGTCTTGAATTAATTATGCTGATATACAGACTGAAATTAGAGGAAGCCGATTGATCAGGAATATAACTGATTAAGTACACAAACTCACTTATCTTCTCCGTGGCCTTCGATGCGCTTTTAACAACAACTTGTTTTCTTGGAGATCTTGAAGTTTGTGATTTCATTGACCTTGAAGTACGACTTCCATTTGGATTATGTTTATGTAACACACAGAACAATATTGTGATACTGGCAATCAGGACAGCCACCCCGCCCGTGACAGCCAACCCTACCGCTAATGCTGCAGTACTCATTCCTGCATAAGTGAAGACAATACCATAATATATTCATTCTTTTTATTCCTATAAGACCTAAAATGCATTTTATGTAAAATTGAAAACAATTTGTCTCGCGAATTGTATGGCCAACTGACCCGAAATTACTTCAAGTTGATAAATTAGGATCAAATCTAAGTGTGGCTGTCGATTACGGTGTATTTTCTATTCATGGTCTTTAACATACGCCATCAATGCTTTTTTAGTCAAAGGTATGAGTATATCGTAAAAGATGTTACAAAGATTTATTGATAACATATGAAATTAGCTTTGAAATGATCTAATATGTCTGTACCTAATTTACTTGTGAACGCAGATATAGCAAATTATTTAATGACTGAGTGCAATTTGATCACATCGCGATTAGAGGTTCGTTAGAGGAATGAATAATGTAGATCACTCGCTATGCAATTACAAAAAAAAAACAGAGAACTAAGAAAAATAATAAATATTATCAAACTAATTGCAAAAATGAAGTAGGTAAAGTGCTAACCTGTACTGTCGTGCTTAGTCCTTAATCTCAACCATAAAACACTGATAAAAATAGATCTGAACAAAGATTTACGTATATATCCTTTATAAATCAAACCCGGTCATTAGTGAAAACTATTCACTTCAGTGATTTTCTATTGTATTGTTTCTTTACAATTAGATCTAATTGATTGAATATTGTTTGAAAAGAATACATATGAATACTTGTCGAGGATTTCTCTGCTTTCTGCGTGGTAGTTTTTGTTTTACTATATTATTATACATGAACATGTACTTTATCACGAGGCACGCTCACACAAATGATACAGTACAGTATTAAAGAATAAAATAACAATTTCCTGAATCAGGCTATGATAAGATGCAACGAAATAGTTTTGTGTCTTTTTTCGTTTGTATAGGATTTCCAGTACTTTATAAACAGCTGTTTATCTATTCAGTGCACTTAAATTAACTAGTGCTGGTGGGTAACCTATCAGTATTAACAGCAGCTGACAACTTCCCCTCTTAATGAGGAAATAAGGGTGTGAGACAAAAAATAATAAATGTTTTGTACGTGATATCTAAGGTGCTGTACCGATTGCTCCAGCCGAATTAGTATCATAAAAAGAATGTTCAGTCGCTATAGAATGGAGTTATTTTTTATATTCTGATCTATGAAGTGTAATTAAGGCATCATATTAATTAGATTTGATACATTTTGTTTAAGTGACTTATGAATTGCGTGAACAGCAAGATTTTTGGACACGTGTCTACTTAGTGATTTGTTATGTTTCAAATTAGAAATAAAAGGATGCAACTTAACATTCTTTCACAGCTGCGTATTTTATCTTTTCTATGGTTTGTATTTGTCTACGTCACTAGGTTCTGCGTGAGTACATTACCAAAAGTGTCAAAACTTGAAAACATGTTATCTTAACACAGGACATTAATTCAGGTCAAAGCTAAAAGCAGGCATGATACAATGTACACCATGACACGATTATTCAAATGTTCATCTGAAAGTCTCCCTAGCCAGGAACTATACGTTACATTGCCCTATAGCGTTTTATCCACTCTTGGTTGGGCTAAGGTACCACTTCTTCGTGCGCTTGATTTTCGACGTGCTGCTCATTTTACTACTTATGAAATGGGAACTATCAGAATTTAATGTGAAAGATAGAATGGAACAGTGCATACAGAAATATGAAATCTATTATAACCCTACAACTCCCCACACAAGATTACAAGCTTAAAATAAAATTAAAGTTTAACGACCAAAACTTAGATATTAATTAATAAACATGATTTACACGTTCGTTATCATATTTACTCGGTATGATCTGATTTATTTGTTTAAAAACCGAATACTTGGCTCTGTCGTATGAATTTAACGAAATAAAAAATTAGATGCACAGCCCCCAGTGAGGATCGAACTCACGACCCCTGGTTTACAAGACCAGTGCTCTAACCACTGAGCTATGGAGGCTAGATGCTGATAAGGTAAATAATTGTGTATATATTCTATAGCTACATAACGCTATATAAAATACTGTCATTTCATTGGTTGATTGTTTATTTCACGTCCAATTAAACGAGGTCAATGGCTGCGCCCAGGTAATATTTACAGGTGAACTGGTTTCAACTTTGGTCTAATTTCTGTTCTACTATTGGCTAATTAATGGACATAGACAATTTATTTTCATCATTCAACTAGCGTTACATCGTGGCGGTCCAAATAAAATCAATCGAAAATATTGAAACACGCTGAAACTGCGAAAAGTTTATGTTCGTTAACCGTGTAATTGTTTACAAAAATTATGCAAGATTCAAGAATTACACGGAAGTGACTCAAGTAAAATGTAACACTACTACTAGATTACCAATATAATCTGTGACTAACGATATAACGACCAAAATGCCATCGAAAAAACAGAGACTAGAAATGCTATCTAAGGTCTGGAACACCCCTACACCCTTTGATATCGACTTCTTCGACAAAGGGAATGAAATCGTTATTGTGTCCTCATACAGAGATATTGTGCCGTGGTGGATGAACATATTTCAGATAATGTATCCAAATGACACGTTTAGGGAGAAAGAAGATATCATTAAAATCAAAGTTGGACCAAAAGTTGTCTTGAAATTGAACAAGAGGTCTGGCACTATGAAAGTATGCGGCAAAGAACATTTGCTGTGGATGACAGAAGAGTTTCCGAGTGTTCTAGAGACTGGTAATGATGAAATGGAGGAGCTCGCTGATGCTTCGGACACTTCAGTCACTCGATATCTGCAGCTTGACAAAAATGTTGAAGAGGTATGTATAGGATCAGAGAGAGACAATGTTGTATGTACTATACAAATATATTCCTGATTGTATGTATGCATATATATGTGTGTTCACGGTTATTGATTGTGATTCTAACTCTAGCATTATTTGAGAGCCATTTCCGTAATTATTCCTGCATTGATTACTATCCCCAGCCAGCAATTATTGTATGTTTAGGTGTTATTTACATTGCACTGTCTTAATTTTAGACTTCCAAATTCGAAGCAAATATACAAAACATCAATTTATTTCAGAAAATTTGGTTATTACTCTTTGACAGGGCGGAAAACATTATGACAAAAGAAGTCATTGCTCATTACAAGCATTGGCTTCTTTTGCCACAATGTTTTAAAAAGTAGTCTGCTTCAGATGCGGGGAAATGCGGTATTATATGGCAAAGGGTTAAAGTCCCGAGACTTGTCTTGGAGCTTAAATCTGACTTTGCTGTTCTCAAAATTATGACTGTATTACTAGTCATTTCCTTATTGCAACATGTGTATATTCTAGGTTCAGGATTTGATAGACATGATACCAGAGGGTGGTGGAATAATGATGCATGATTTCATTATGAAGATGTGGAAAAGTCTGATTGATGACTGGTTGGGGTGTGGTGCCACTGTGTATATTGTCACGCCGAAGATAGATGAAGAGCGTTTATTTCAACTTTTGCTTCTCATGATCAGAAACAAAGGAACCGCTTTTCATGTTACTTTGGTTACTCCAGAAAAGCCATCTGGTGGAGTGAAATTCATCAAAGTTCTAAACACGGCCCGTCGCATGATGAAGAAAACCCGCACTCCTAGAACACAGAAGCGACTTGTATCTGACATTAAAATGCACTGGGCAATGTCAAATCTAAGCATACATCATGAGAACTTTTCCACTAATTTTATTGCTGGCTTTAAAGATGATGAAGCTGAGATTCTTAGTACCACAGCACATTTTCACAAAAGTCATTTTCACACTAACCAAAGAGACAATGTGAGTTACAATAAAGTGAGTACAGATGAACTTAGAAGAAACTATCTATTCCCTCTTGGGCTCAGCCCAGTCAACTATTGATTTACCTTCACAGATTGCTTATTTACATTCCAGCAGTTATTTTTTAACTATAAAGACTCTGACATCAATGTTTTAGACCCAAATGATGGATGTACTTCTAAAAAGGAAAAAAAGTACATTTCAAGCAAATTTTCATATCGGAAACCTGTGAGTTATGAATAGAAATTCAGTGAATACTAAATATTTGTATTGAATACTGAAAAGTGTTTTTAATTGATAGGTTGTGATCAAATATGATTGATTAGAGATTTTTATGTGGAATTTAAGTAGTACAATGTACTTGTTTCTTCTTACTTAATGTGACATTTTTGTGTTTTTGTATGAAATTATTTACTGAATTTGCACAATCATTTCTATAGTTACACAAATAACCTCTTTCCATGGGAAGATTTATTTTTTGTTTTTATTTTTATTGTACTGATATATTACTTTCAAATTCATCATATGAATGATTTGAGTAACTCCTTCATTTTATTTATAGCATAGGGCTCATACAATTTTAAGAATCTGTATAAATTGTTTACCTGTACATTGTATTTTGAATGTTTATATGTCAATGTGATAGAAACTGTGTTATAATTTGACAATACTGTTTACTCAATCTGTAAAGACCAATGTTTAGAATAAATATTGTTCATTATTGAAAGTTGTCATAATGCAGCAGAAACGATTTACTGCTAATGTTTAATTTTGATGTATACATATAAGCAAATAGAGTTAGATGATTAGCCTTTGGCTGATAATTAGCTCTGGTTGACAGTATGTAAGTACAAAAAAATATGCCATGCTCAATATTTTAAGAGATACATTCCATTTGAACTACATACTTTACATATTTACCTCTGTTAAAAATCAAAAAAATGCATTGGAAACTGTAGAAGTATGGTATTACCGATTTTCAACTTTTTTAATGGCGTAATATTGTCAAGAACTATTGGATGATAGATACTTTCATGGTCTGCTTATTATTACATTGCGTAAATATTTTTTACTACATAAAATAAACCCAATATAAACAAGAATATGTATATGATATTAAAAAGGCAGCATTTAAATAATGTTTTGTTATTAACTTACTTAACAGTTAATCCTAAGTCTTACTGTTGCCTGGTGAGATTGCAACGTGCAATGTATAAACATCCATTGCACTATAACATATATTTATATACCTGTATAGTATTTACCAAAATTGGCCAGACATACACAAAGTACATATTTATTCTCTCCCCTCCCAGCCTTTGTTGCCTGTTTCACTGCGATATCATATTTGACAAAGGACTTTGATTAAACATACATTTCTGCACCAATCTAATTGCGTACACATGCTCATTTACTGCTAAACCTGATTTATCATTCTTATTTGCCTACTGGCTCTAAATCATAAACAGAGAAACTATTGCATATATTATTTGTCAAGTTTACTTTGAATTATTTATATACTGAATTTATTTCTTGTACATATTGTGCCGTCTGATTTGATCTTGACTCGTGCTGATTACGCATAATAGAAACTTGTATCATAACATCTTAATGCATTTTTGTGCTGTATTTTATACTTATATTTTTTCAGATTTATGGGATATTTTCACCATTACCATTCATAAATTCTTTTTTGACTCACCAAGTTAGATGGCATTTTCCACTATTTGGGACATATTTAGTATTATCCTGGTATAGTATTTTTAGGTGCCTTTTCATGACGAAGACGTTCCAAATATGAATGATTCCTGGTATAAAATAAGTCACTAAATTATTCAAATTTACATAAAATACTTGCATTGTAAGGCAAGAAAACTAATATATGCATAAAATGAGACTATGTATGAATGTGTACTTTGTATTAAAGAATAAATGTATATTTAATTGTATTTCTGAGTTATATTTCCCTATGCTTCATATACTTACCACCAGTGATGGTTAGCAATAATTACTGCTGACAGTGACCGACTACTTCAGAAAGAAAAGTGATCATTCAAAGATGATTATATTGTGAGTGCTTACACCAAAATCATGATGATTTTGTACTTCAGACGTTTAAGTATTATCTGCTATCAGACAATTTAGCAAACATAATTGATTGTTGAGCTTGAGCAAAATAAAACAGCTGAGTAAAATGGCAAATTTTTATGGGTTTTCCGCATTTGTATCCCTGGAATATGATTAGTGGACCTTAAAACTTCAATACACGATGAAAGATTAGCAAATATGTAGCTTCTAGAGTAGTGGGTTTTTACAATAATATAAGTATGGCTTAAAATAGTTGCTGAAGCGTTATGTTAAAGATGTGTATAATGTATATAGCTTAAATTAGATAAAACTACAGTGTCTTATCATGCAATTAGGTCATATTTATCATATGTAAATATAGGGACATCTCCAAAAATGTAAACAACAGAGGGAAATCATTTATTCTGCAAATCTTTCATTTTATCGTGCTATATTTCAGAAAACGCCCATTTATAATTGACTTCTATTATCAGTCGGTGTGGTCAGTTTTAGATAAAAATCCTTAATCAGCAAAATTCCACCACGACTCAAACATTCCACGATGTACTATCATTTTTTATTCTCGGAGATTTGGTCCATTTAGAGTGTAGGACGGTAATCAAGCGGACACTGTTTTTGTTTGTGACAAACACAATGAAAGCAATTATATTAACTTTGTTTTTTGTTGATTGTGCCTTGTCGGCAGCGATAAGTGGTAAGTACTTGCTATTTCAATTAAGTAATTTAATGAAAAAAGGTATGAAAAAATATGATTATACTAATAATATATTTTTATGACATATAATCACAGATATGTCTTCAAGTGTCTTAATATATTTTTAAAGCCCGATTGCTTGATCCTTGTTTTAAGCATTTATTTATGTATGAAAAATTATGTCAGTTAAGATTTGTCTGAAGAAAAATATACCGTCAGTTAATCAGATTATAAGTGTATAGGAATTTTATAAAAAGCATGACAGAATTGCTACAATCATACTTGGAAAAGAAAACAGCAAACAAATATGTAACTTTCTTAATGTTTAGACAACACTGTGATCTCTGAACCATAATGAAATGGTAGATCATTTCTAATCAATTATTCTAGTTCAACTTTTTATAATTTCTCCTTAATGTGCCTGGAAAGATATAACGGAAATAATATTACTTTGACTGTCAGATGTTTCAATTCATCGTATGTTATAAAACACAATATTGTTTCATCCATTTAGAATACAGAATAATGTGCTATATATATCACAAATAATCTTTTCATTTATAATTCATGTAATACATAAGCAGCACTTAACTTCTCATCTCATTTTACTTCCATCTCACATCAAAGCAGTGATACTCTGGTTATCAAAGATTTTCTGTTTCCCCAAGTGAAGCATTAAAGAATGGCTGCACAACCAACCATAGGTTATTGA
The DNA here is from genome assembly GCA_008271625.1 of Lutraria rhynchaena. Taxonomy (NCBI): domain Eukaryota; kingdom Metazoa; phylum Mollusca; class Bivalvia; order Venerida; family Mactridae; genus Lutraria; species Lutraria rhynchaena. The sequence goes on along the minus strand of VIBL01000154.1, from coordinate 119,768 downwards.
ACAAAAAATAAATAATGCTGTTATATCTATCTTTGACACTATTATTTCAGAAATACATGTTATAAATTCCAAACTTTATATCCATAAGTTTTTTATTCAAATACCCAATTTATCACAAAGAAGACCAAAAAGTAAAATATACACATCATTTGCACAATTCATTACTCAGGATATAAGAAACAACTTGTACTTGCAAATAAGCCAATACAAGATACCCTTCATTTGAATTATTGATAAAGTAAAAACAACACCTAAATTGTTAGCTTTTTATCAGACGCAGATCTACCAAACATATGTCTCCAAGCCGGCGGAAGAATTTACTTTCCTCATCCAACTGATAACACAAAATTTATTCAGTGCGGTGATGGTGCAAGAATGTTCATCATAACATGTCCTAAGGGTGAAATGTATGACAAAGACCAGACTAAATGTGTTTCTATGCAGGTAAGACACAGATCACAAAACAGTCAATCTAGTGCAAAAAAGGCACCTAAGCTGTAGAACAATTATAGACTTTACGCACTGTTGCTCTTCATTCAGAGCAAGTCTAACTTATCAATAAAAGTGTATCAAGGAGTGAGTATAGTTCACTACTGGCCCTTATTCACAGGTAGAATTTGTTAATGTTTGGCTGTACATTGGCAACCACATTGTACACTTTGCATAATTCCTTCCTTCAGGCTCACTAATGTTTTATACAATTAAATGCAATCTCTAACAAGATACATCCTAGTTCCAGTCCCAAGTTAAGCACATATGACTTAAAGTTAATTGAGTTCATTTCTCAAGACAGTAAAGTTGTCAGCTGAAATATCATGTTTTATCAAAGACTGGTATTTATCTATGTTTTCTGTAATTTTTATAGGTAAATCCTGGTTCAACCACAAATCCTTGCACCCCACAAAATTTAGCCATGGGAAATCTTTTTTTCCCATATCCCAGTGACAAAACCAAGTTCATTGAATGTGACAACTCCGGACAACCTGTGGTTCTGTCTTGTCCATCACGTCTCGTGTATGATGCTAATCGACAATCATGCGCACTTCCAAGCGGAACTATTGTTAATGGTGGAAGTGTTGCCACTAATCCACCAATGACTGGAACCAACACTGGTACAGGAACCAACACTGGTGTTGTTGTTGGTATGCTAAATTCAGTTTATTTCTCTTTCAATTAAAGACACAACTACAAATGTACTCACACCAATATATTGTGAGTCATATTATTTTGATGGTGAAATTTTACTTGATGTTGTATAAAATTATGCTGTTCTCGAATGCAGAATAGGTGGATCAAGCAAGTCACCAGTCAGTAAATGAATAATGCAGTCCACAAAGGGAGAATACAGTAAATTATAATTAATAAAATCAACAATTTTTGTATTGATATACATGTTTGTCTGATCCTATGGCCTGCTCAAAAACACTACTTGTGTGTAAACACAAATTTGTATACAAAATTTTAGATTTGTCCAAAATTGTAAGTCCAAATTTTTTATTATGAGGTAATATTTAGATGATAAAAAAGATATTTATTTCTTTTAAAGTGATTTAACAGCTATCATGTATGTACCATTTTACTCATTTCAGACTAAGTCTATTTGTGTTTCATTTCTCTCATTTAGGTACTGGAGTAACAAGCAACCCATGCACAGCACAAGCTGCCAATTCTGGAAACTTGTTCTTCCCTCATCCAGACCCTACAAGGTTCATACAATGTGATCTGGTTGGTGATGCGTATGTAATGCAGTGTCCAGCTGCTCTGGTGTGGAGCCAAAGCACAAGTAACTGCCAGTCCCCATTTGGAATGACAGGAAACAGTGGAACAGCACTCATTGGATAACTTCAGTGACTTTTAAGTTACCTCATGAGGAATAGTTTGTTACCCTCTCCACTTATGATCTTTATATAAATCATGTAATATCAAGCCCACACAAATTGCCTCAACTTATTCAAACTTCATCAAATTCTTTATGGATGATTTCATACATTTCTTACATCAACTTAAACGTTTTGAACAATAATCTTCTACACAATCATTCATAAGCCAGTATATACATAGAATGCTTTGCATATACATGTTTTCATGTTGTAGAGTAAATAAAACAGGGAAATATGTATTTTTAGTTATTAATGATAAAATCTGTCAAAGAGGGCTTGAATGGAGTGCTGTAAAAAGTGTATAAATGTACAGACACAATATATCATGCTTCCTACACTCCTGTGTATCAAAATAAATATTGATTAAGCTTAACATATGTAATAAAGACTTCTCATATAGTACATTTAAAGTGGTCTTAATTCAGGTCATAGAAACAGCCACTATGCCGTATAGTATTCAGTTCTGAATATTTGTATTTTACACTTGTATAAATTTGCTAATCTGGACTGGCAGCCTGATTATTTATAAATAATAATCATTGTCACTTCCAATGAAATACAATGTACAAACATTGATTTTTAAAGGCAGACAACCAGTGAATATCACTTGGTCACAGCATAAATACTTATTCATAAAGACATCAGTAAACCATTGTCAGAGTGATTCGAATAAGAACAATGCATTCATGATAAGTGTATCCTGGAACAGCATTGACTCAAAAAGGCTGTGACTGAATGACACATCGAAAGATTAACAATATAAATATACTTATCAAATAATATTGTTTTCTATTCAAGCCAACATACATATTGTAACAGTGTGCAAAAGTACATCATTTTAAAGGTTATATCTAAACTACTGAACTCTTTAAAAAAGTTAAAACTAACTAAGAACTACTAATTATGAATAGAAAAATGTTCATTATAATGCAAGTATTGTTTATAAATGCCATAAAAGTTTCCTTGCTCTTTCTAATAATTTGTATCAGCTCAGGTCAGATGTTTCAAATTTAATCTCTCATTAAATCATTACATGCAATGTTTTGCATTAATCAAGAAGTTGATCATACAAAATACCAAAAGGGTTTGTCACGTATATCAATGTCTGAATTTTTTTCTGATCTGACAGTTTTATGAAACACCAAATGTAGTGTGAATAAAAATAGTATGTATTCAAGTTCAATCTATTTCATTTGTTAAAACATATTTTGAAAATCTGATAGAGTGGATTTGCAGAATGTAGTTCCTATACTTTATGAATTAAATTTATGAATTAGCATAACTACAATACACAGCAATAAATAAGTAACTGTCTAAATTTCAACAAAAAGCTTTTTCTATCAACAATACAAATCATAAATATGTGTCAAACTTTAAATAAGGTACACTCTAATTTGTTTCCAACAAAATAGTGCATAATCAAAATTACACCAAAAAATAATATATCATGTATACAGATGTTCAACTTCAAAAAAACACACACCATCTAGCCTTTGACTGCATATCTTTCAATTATATATGATTATATGCATTAGATAATAAAATCTAGTGAAACAGATGAACTTAATTCAATAGTTAATCTTATATTGAAACTAACTAACCAAAGTTTTACTTCAGACAACTGAGTTGCCATAGCTACAGCAAACACAAGAAAAAAAAATGGACAAAATGACCTAAATACTGAAACTTACACACGCCTGGTACAAAAAACCCCATAAAATTCTCACACAATACCAAAACATTGTAATAAGACGAAAATAAGGTGTGCACAAGAAAGATCATATCATAAGAAAGGTAGACCATTTTGAGTGACATACTAGCAATGTCACATGACTCCAGTAACAAGATATGATGATTGAAACACAGTGTTATCATGTATCTGAATAAAAAATCCCAGATATAAGTTGCATATATCTGGCCGGTGGTCAAAGTTTCACATATATGACTTGGATTCAGGTTGCAAATTCAACACTGTTATTGCCTAAACTTAATACTGAACTCAACTTTGAATAATTTACAGTGCACATTGAGAACATTATTGCTGTGAAGCAATTACAACCATGAAACAGAGACCTGCCTTGTATACCAGTCATTAATTCATCTTTTTACCCACCACTATGGGTAAAATATAATCTGCATCACTGTCCTGAATCACCTAACTTTGATGTACCCAGTCAATAATTTATGATGGCTTTATATATACACATATCACTCACAAAATGTTCACATATTTATAAATAATACATACTACATGTTTCCTAGCTAAATACAGTATCACAGACAAAATACTCCAGGACATCTAGTAAATAATGTATAGTTAATAATAATAAAAAATAAATGTTACAATAATAAAAATCAAAATAAAAAATAAAATAAAAATTCAGTTTCCGAGTTTACTTCCGAAATATATTTTTTTTAAAAAGTGCAAGGGAGTTTTATTTAAAATAATATAAGGCAAAAATACCTTTTTGGTAAATAAAAAAAATTCAAAGAATACTGACCCAAACAAATTACAAGTTTATAATAAAAAAACTATATGAAGATGCCAAACAAAGGTGCAAGAATTTTAAACTACATTGTAAAATTCAACTCTTAAATTGGTCCCAAATATTGGAATTCAGAATATCAAAGTAAAGTAGAAACAACTTAAAACAATAAAAGGCAAATCACAAAATGGCTCTTATTCCACTGATCCTACATTTCATATTTTACTGATAAAAGAGAATGAAATCCTCGCAGTAAATCAGCAACAGTACCATACTATTTTTTGTTCGTTTTATGTGACATTGTCACTGGGGTTTAACGCCGTTTTTCAACGATTTTTCAGTTATATACGGCAACCAGTTCACCTCACCAGTTTTCCTGGACTGTGTATTAACCAGTACTAACTTACCCTTCCACAAGGAGCCGGCAACTTCTCCTCATATGGAGGAAAATCGACAAATTTTCATAGCAGGGTATGACCTGCCGCTACCAGGATTCAAACCAGGATCTCCCGGTTACAAGTCTAGCACACTGACTACTGGACCACGGCCACCATACTATTAGTATTCAAAATATTACAAAAATAGAACTTGAATGAATCAAATGTATCATGCAAGCAAATAATGGACGGATAATTGCTGCCTAACAAATAAAGAAATCAAAAACTTCTGAAATGCCTAAACTCTCTGAGCACCACAAATAAAAAGTATGCACTCCATTGTGAGTTTTTACATGAAATCATTCAGTTTTTTCATTTCAAATATGTACTATATATAATGTTGACGTTGATTTATTGAGAATTTATCAAAATCCTATATTCAACAGTACATTCATGTCAGTAATTTGAATATTTATACCAAATATTTTGGTACAAAATATAGCATTATCTCAATACTGTTATGTCAAATGCTATCACGGCAAGGCAAACATTGTATGAGAGAAAAAAAAACAAATGAAAGTTATATCTCCATCACACATCTATCACAGTATAAGTATATATATTGGAAATATCTGCTCAAATTTGAATGATGATGTTGACCAAAATGCTTATAAAATATACACATATAGCTTTAAAACGTCAATGAAGAATGTTCAATAACATAAATATATCTTTAAATTATCCATGATTGAAGACAAAACACATTTAAAAATGTACCAAAATGTAATTTTTTAAATAGAATATATCTACAATGCATTTAAAAGCCAAATCTGATTACATCATTAACAGCAAAAACAGTTCAAATTTGGCACCTGTTGCAAATAATTTCCTAAAAAATAAAGTAACATCGAATCTATATCTATAGAGGTTTGTGCACAGCAGAATTTTCTTATTAAGCCTTTGTTGTCTTGGATCCCCAGAATTCTTCTTTACGTTTCTTGGCTCGTTCCAGTGTAGCTGAAGCCAGGGAACAGCTGGATGCCATAGACTGCATAGAGACAGAAAGAACATCGTCATCATTGTCTCCACGAGGTATTGGTAAACCTGCAAGAAAACAGGAAAAAATGTTCTTTACAGCTAACAATAGACAAAGTCAAATAGGAAAAATTAATATCAAGCAATTTTGTATAAAAAATACAGCTTTCCCATTTTTATTCAGTTACTGATCTAAAATTTAAATAGAGGAAAATTAAATAGAGCTCTGCAGAGTGGCACCAATACTTTAATCTAAGATAAAAAGGGGTATAACACCAAAAGTATAGCTTTCAGAATAATGCCCATTGTTTTGCAACTGCACGTTTCATGAAAATCAAGTACACCAAGTGTCGTGCTGATATCTTTAAAATTCTTGGAGTAAGGAGTAATAGACTTCATTAAAGTTTTTGCATGAAGATGACGACAACTACGACAACAATGACGATGCAGTGATTATAATAGCTCAACTTTTTCTTCATAACAGATGAGCAAAAAATTATGCTCAAATCATATTATTAAATACTTTAGTACTTAGGTGAAGAGACAAACAATTTCAATCACAACTTTTACCATGGGTGATATATGAAAAATAATTATAATGCAAATTTAATCCATAAAAACATTGGTGTCCATATGATTAAAAAAAACACTAAAATGACATGGAAAACAATGGAAATGGCGAGCCTGCAAATGTTTTTCCACAGTACACGTATCAAGAAATAAAACTGTGCTGCTTACCTCCATCTAAAGCCCAAGAAAACTCCTTCATGTTGGCAACATCTGCCTTAGATTTGTTGTAAGTTTGTCCATAATTTTCTTCAATAGCAGACAAACCTCCTTAAAACAATTAGCATTATGATCAATTTTAACTCAAATTGATTTAGCGCATTCCTAGACTGTTCTATAAATGAAGAGTTCCACACAAAGAGAGACATTAATTTCATGTTTACTTACGAAAGACTTTACAATAGAAATACAAAATATCATGACAACCCAGCAGATGAAATTTGGAGTTACATGTAATACAAATAATGTTAATAATGTTTCCATATTCAATGGAAAATGTAATTAATTCCAAAGTGTCACCACTTCCGTACTTTTTCAATTAGCATGACATAAAACATATACTAGTAATATCAATTATATAGATACTGATTCAATGTTAGTCCAGTTTGTATATCACATTAAAAACACATCAAAGACATAACAAATAAACTGGACAATAATGAGATAAACATTACCTGGAGTTGCCTTTGCAGGGGTATACACAAACTGCGTACGTAATTCACGATCAATGGAAGCATCATCATCTCTCAATGCATGAGAATCTCTGGATGGCATACCAAATGTTGGAGCAGCAGAAATATTACCTTCATTGGCTGACAGTTTGAATGTCTGCAAAAACAAAATAAACAATTTATCTGACATGACTTATTAAGAATGAATGATTACAATGAAATAAAGTGCTGTTAAAAGAAGACAACTCACATATAAGAATAACAGTGCATGTACTTCATTAACAGATGAAAGAACTGACATAAAATACAACATTTCGCTATGAAGACTTGTTAGTGTTAATACTGTCAGTATATAACCAAATCTTACCTTTTGTCCAGCTAGAGGTTGGTGTTCAACAACAGACCTTGGTGTTTCTTCAACTGTTCCTGTATCAATAAGGTAAAATTTGAATGAGAGCATTGATCTTTCTAAAAATAATTTACAAACCTGAATATACATTGTTTTGTTTCTACAGCAGTACAAAAATAAAACAAATTGATGTACAATGCATAACAATCATCAATACTATTGCAAGTGACATATACAGCTAACCAGTGAAATTTTGAAAACACACTTACCAAGAGAAACACTGTCAACAGACCTGGCCACCATTTTTTTCCCTGATTTTTTCTTAACATCTGGAGGTGAGCTCAGAATAGCACCACCAACTGATGGTGTGGTCCTGTCTAAGTGGTGTCGTCTTTTCTGGCTACTGGATTTCTCTACTTGTTGTCTTATAACAGGTGTGGGGAGACGACCTATGTTAGGAGATTCAGAAGCGTATGTTGATGGAGTTCCTTGGCTAAAAAAGAAAAACAATTAATTTATCACAATGTAAACAATGAATTTAGCAACTTATGTAACATTAAATTCAAAATTATTTTACATCAACCTATATTAATGATGTTTCAAGATATTTCCTTAAAAAACAGGAGAAGATGGGCATGAAACTATCAACTCAAGATCATATACAAATAAAAAAGGACAAAAACGTACAAATTCATCATAAAAAATTTAAATATGGATTTAGATATTCCAAAGTAGTGTTACAAATATGGCTGAAATAATTCACTTCAATACACATAAATATTCTTACCTCAAATCATCATCATCATCGTCATCTGCCCAGGCTTGTTTCTTTGTTGGCTGACCTACTTCACTAAGACGTGCAGTACTCTGATCATCCATAGAATCCATTGTAGCAGCAGTAGAGTCTGCCTCTCTGTAAGCACGAGTCTTCACATCCTTAGCTTGTCTGTAACATCACAGGAAGGAAATTATACAAACTTATGACAGAACATTGTGATACTAAGCCTTTTAACATTCTTCAGACAAAATGTATTCCTGTTTTGCTTGTGATCAGGTCCTTTATACGCATAAAGTGTACTCCTATATTTCTATCAATTTCATATACTTATTTATAAAGTCTAGGAAATTACTCTATGTGTAGTATACAAGAAATCTATTTAGGTAGTCTTGAAATTAACTAAATAAATGTTCTGTATGTAAATACTTCAATCTTAGCTCTTGATAAATAAATATCAATATCCTTTATAACAAAAGTTCAATATGCAATTTTAGAAACAATACATTCATCAAAATCATCAAAATTTCGATGATTTAAGCATAAAAGAATAATCTTTTTAGAGAGTATGGTTAGACAAGAATAAAAGTAATGGAAGTACCTTTGGTCATCTCTGTGAGAACTCAGACCAGATTCTAGAGATAAAGCAGATATTGTACTTCTAGCAGTTGGTGTAGAAGCTTCCCAAAGGTCATTTTGTCTAGCCATCAGTTGAGCCATATGTTCCCGAGAAAAGTGAGTGCCAAGAGCACGCTGTCTGTATTCAAGAGCTTTACGACGCAGCTCTATAACCTCTGCAAACCAGCTAGCCAGAGCAGGAGCTTGAGTTGTCTGTTCAGGCTGTAAATATAAAAGCTAAATTATAATAACCACTGAATAAGAAAGAAAAGATCATCATCACCAAATTCCAAAACATTCAAATGGTAACAAGAGCCAAATGGTTATAACTGAAACGATTCTATTATAAAATTCTTTAACTGCATCACAATGACATTTTCTGATATGGAAGCAGCAAGTAAGATGTCTAACTACAATAAAGTATTCCATATTTTATAATAAAAAATTGAAAAACGCTATACTAATCTTAGTATAAGCTTGCTATGGACATTAACTAACCATATTCCAGGTACAATTGCATAAACTTCTATTGCACAGCATACAGAAATTAATTTATATAAAAATCACTTACACCCTTAATTTGTACATGAGGAGGGGCTGCCCCATGCCATGATCCTCTTACATAGTCAAATCTTCCAGGCTCTTTAAAGTTGGAATTATATTCGCTTCTATACACCCTACATAAAAGTGGAAATGATGAATTTAAAAGAAAATATCCACACATGCAACTTTAAACGTAATAAATTAAAACTTAAATTTTGTTGTAAGAGATTGCTCATTAACTAACAAATTCAAACAAGATTAGTATTTACCTGGATTTACGCTTTGGAACTACTGGTGCAGGCTGTGGCACTTTCTGGTCTGTCTCCATCGTGAGACGCTTGTTGTTAGGGGAGATAACTGGTGCTGAACCTGCTGGCTTTATTTCAGCTGGAGACAAGTCTGAAACAGAGCATATCTGCATACAAAATCCAAACAAGCAAATAAACAGTCATGTATATACACCATATAATTATTTCATAACATTCAGACATTTTCAAGGTTAAATATAGAATAAAACATATAAATAAGAACAAAGCTTAGTTTAGTTCATAAAACAAACTTTGTCGTAGAAGTTAAATTCCAATTTTAGAAAAGTTTTCACAACAAATATTTTAACAACAATCTTTGCATTTACATATAATTATAAATGAAATTATTGAGCTGGTAAATAATCTTAAATACAGAATTGTTAAAAAAATCTGTTTATGAACCAAATTGATTAATTAACTTACCCTCCATACTTTTGCTCTTCTGGAGCTGAAACAAAGAAATTAATGATAAAACAATATGTGTCAACTGTACTATAGCCAAGTTGTGAAAGTAAAAGATACATGTCAGGTTTACCATCAAGTTGACCTCCACATGACATTATTATATAAGGATCTGCAAAACTTTATAGTTTCAGCTATCAAAGCAGCCATTATCAATTCTTTATTTCTGCAGCATTTTTCATATAAATCAATGACAAAAATACAACAAAATACTTGTAACACCACTGGTTCAACTTCTCTACAGGGACATTTTACCTAACTCAATACTATGAAGAGAAAATACACAATTTACAATCATAATAAAGGTTTCAACATACTTTACTTCTCTTTTTAGTGGCTGGTTCAGACTTGTCTTCTGGGACAGGCACCAACTTGTAAGCTTTAAATTGCTTCTGATACTCAGTTGCCTTAGGTATCGCTGCTTTCTTGGGAGGAGACAGCTGTGGGTTGCTGTTATATACAACCTTCAAAAAATGTAACATGAAATACAAAATATCAGGTGAAAATATGTATTGTATGTATAACTCTTGAAAGTAGGTACTTCATGATCTGGACAAATAAAACAACACTAATACCAGTCAGTGTAAGAATTACAACCAATTACAATCAAGATATTTATGAATATATTCAGGACAGCTCAAAGACATAGTATGAAACAATTTGTCTTGATCAAATACATTGGTGTATTTGGTAATATGTTATAAACAAGTATACAAGTAGCAAAAAAATCTGTTGAATAAAATATTCAAAATTTAAAAAAAAAACATATTGGCATAAAATATGAATCCTCAAATCAGAACAAAAACACAAAGAAACTAGGTTACCACAATAACTTTTAGGAATTAACTACATTCAAACAAGAACATAAAACTGTAAAAAGGAAACAAAAGTTAAAACACCATCAATTTATCTCACTCTTTGCTTCCTTCTGTTTAGAAACTAATAATATACCACTGGTGTTAGAAATGTAATTTATCAATTCTAAACAATACTATAAAATGTTAATAAATTGCATGAGTGTAATTTGTAGATACAAATTCTAGCTAAAGAGTCACTTTTTATATAAGAGCAATATTATAAAGACAGAGTATTCTAAAGTCAATGAAATACAATTTATGCTAAGACTCAAAGTCACTTGTTTACATGTATAATATCTAATCTATATTTGAGTGTTAGATTCAATACTTTTTAATTTACCCCTTGTTCAATGAATAAAAAAACTAAATAAATTAAGTTTTTGAAAGACAGTTTTTATCAAGTGATAGTCATCTGTATATATTATGAAATTTATGAAGGGTTAGCAATGGAAAATGACTACTACAAACTATCTGACATTTTAATCATTTTACCAACAAGACGTTGTAAGATTCATCTAATATTATAGTATATGTACAGACTTAAATGAGATTGTAGCACACTATAGAATGAAGGTACATAAACATACAAGATATACATGTATACAAGACTAACTACGCATTTATATTCTACAGTTACCTGATTAGCACCAAAATTCTGAATTCACACAATAAGCAAAGGTTATACTTGAAAGCATTATAAGTATCAAACAGCACACAACAAAATGCCAGTTCAGTACGGAACCTACACTAACATTTAATATCTTAAAAATCAATTCAGAGAAAACATATGACATTTTGATACTAACAAATACAAATAAACAAATAGGCTTTCATTGATTTCTTACTGTTTTTTATTATTTCACATATGCTCAAATTCAAAAAAAACATATGATTGAAATGATTCTTACATAAAATTAAGCTTCTGAGGTAGATTGAAAACTGAACTTAGTTGTTTTGAATACAACACAAACACTTAACAATGACATGAATGGGAAAAAACATAAACAATTACCTGTTCAGCATCCAGTAATGGGGAAGCAGGAGGGCCAGATTTCCATGCAAACTGTTTCTGATATTCTGATACTTTCTTAGTTGGTCTAGGTGCTGATATACCTGTCTTGTATTTCAGAGCGTAATCAGCCTAAACACGTATAAAACTCAATATTAATACATGCTATGTAAGAAATTCTATGATAATACCTTAATTTTATGAAACGTCCTCTACAAGCAGTGTTTTTTTTCTACAGAATGTGTGCTATTAAATTACTTGATAATAAGGTTTTAAAAATTCATACAGACTCACATTATATGCAAATATATTGTAATTATTTCAAAAGAAAAGGCTAAACTGAAATGTATCAAGCGATTAGCAAATGAAAGGTGAGATAAGCACATAACTGTTTGCAGATATTTTTAGATATCTGCGCACAAAAAATATAGAAATGATTTCAGCATAAATTCAAAATAACATCTAGCCATGAGAACAACATAAATGTTATATATCATACCGGTGCTTCTGGGGCCGAGTCAGTCACACCTTTATCCATGTTGGTCTGAGCAAACTCATTCATATTATCAATAATTCTTTTTGACTTCATGGAATCCTTGACAGGATCAGCTTTATCTAAATTCTTCGCCTGAAAGATTAGTAAAGAAATTAAATTTATTGTTTGATTTGTCATATTTTGAGACAGAAAAATGAGGAAGCATTGGTAAAAATATAGTAATTCTTGGGTTCAAACAAAAGCAAATTCCTAAGGCTAGCAAACAGAAGTGTGCAGAATGCTATGATCAGACTAAAATGGTAATTCTTCGACTTGACAAAACCAACTATAAAACTTATACATATGTTTTAGCAACAATTAGAGGATTTATGGGTACCCAGCCTTCTCTGCAATATATACATATATATATACCAATATATGAAATAATAAAAATGAATGCATATTTTATAAAAACATGCAATATTAGTGATGCACCTCCTCTCCTTTGACCAGACTATTTACTGACTTATCCACTAGTTGTGTCTCTGTTTTGGTTATTTTTGTCTCTTTAGCAACTTTGGGTTCTGTTTCACTTTTTTTCTCATTTACAGCTTCAACTTTTGGTTTGGCTGTTTCACCAACTCCCTTATTTCCACTATTAGTCTGTGCACAGAAAAACATGCAAGCGTGATAAAAATATGCAGGTAAGTGAAGGTGACAAACAGGAGGTTAATCATTCTAAATGATTACAATGAACATCGCATTTGACTAGTTATAGGATTATTATGCATAAACTCTTTTTACCCAATCAGTTGAAAGCAGCTATACTAGATATAAGCAGCGCATTGTGAAAAAAATCCAAATCTAACAGCTATCTTTTTAATTACAGATAAAAATAAAACCTGAATGTTTTTAATGTTTATTATAATAATACATGGACTAGGCTGAAAAATATTTGTTAAATGCTAAAACCATCAAATTTGAGTCAATAAAGATTATGAAACAGACTCAATGCAAAGAATTAATAACAAACTTTGTAATTTCCATAAAAAGATTCAAGAGTAGTTCATGATTTCAAATATAACAAGCTATTCTATGAAGCCAAAAAGGAGAAAAAATCACAGCACACATGCTTCCAAGACCAATAGATATATTTAGTAAAACTGAACCACCAGTAGCCCAAAATGTTTGATAGCAGTATAAACAAGTGACACACAAAGTATAAAGAAAAATTATCAATGTACATTGTGAAGAGTATGAAAGTGAATCGGGTGGTTCACACACACATGTATATTAACCAGTGTAGTAACTTAGTGGTCCAGACTATTTTATTCTAGTTGTTTAGATCATGTTAAGGTGTACATGTTTACCTCTTCTTTCTTTGCTTTACTTAGTTTTGGTTCACTCTGAGATTGTTTAGGACTTCTAGCCACTTTCGGTTCTTTTCTTACATTGGATTCTTTCAACTCCTGAGCCAACACATCTGATTGGCTCTTAGGTTTACGAGGAGCCAATGGTGTAGCAGGTTTCTTAAACTGATCAGTGTTCACTTTGGGTGCAGGGCTTGGATCTCTATTTTCTTTAAATTTCTGGGAGAAAAAAAAACGACAAATATTGTGTCATTATGTAACAGCAATTTTTGATTTCCTAGGGAAATTGGAGCAGTCATGTTATTAATCATTTTAGGTAAATCAAAACATTCTCATTTGTTAATTCCTAAAGGAAGAATGATTAAGAAGTACTAGGAAAGGAACAAATCACATAAAGTAATAAATGGATAACAAATATATGTTACAATAAACAAGTACCATAATAATAACTTGTGTATAAGATGCATGTTTTTACACCTAAAATCTGAAACAAAACTTAGGTGCACCTGAGACATAGGTGTAGAACTTGATACAATTTGTTCCAAAACAAAATCAGGACAAATTGAACACATATGTTTAATGGAGATGATATCGAACAAATGGCATATTGAAACAACTAAGGGAAATAAATCTTCCATAATGTTTATCTAAAAACTATTACAGTCCCGTACCTTTCTTGGATTTCACAGCGTCTAGACATCAACGTGAGTTTGAAAATCAATGTTTGCTGATTGTGTTGCAAATTACGAGAACGAGGTGTTGAGAAATTTGAGTAAATGTAGGCAGGTTGAGAAATTAAGTGGCCTTTTTTAAAACAAAAATCATTATCACGCTTTTGTAATACTTACTAACAAATAAAATGGTGCAGGTTTTTTCTACTTTTTCGTCTGTTTCGGTAATTTTCTTTGCTAAAAATTATTTATGTTTTACACATGAATATTTTTTTCCAGGATTCCTGCTGATTTTTACCTGCATCTTATACAGAGGTGCCATCTATACAAAAGTGTTTTTGATGAGCAATTGTTCATACCTTTTGTTTAAGCTTCATTTGTTTTGGTGGAGAAACATCCCTGGCATTGTTGGCAGCACTTTTAGGATGGTATCTCACATTTGAAGAAAACTTATCTTGGTTGCCTAGCAATGCATAATCTTGCTGAGCCCCAAGTCCATTGTCATAGTAACCATTACTGAGTGTAGTAGGAGGTCCTGGTGTTCTACGCTTGCTTTGTATCGGAGGTTCGCTTTGAATAGCTAAAATTAGAAACAACATAATCTGAGAAAAAATCCCAAAATAAAATTCCTCATAAAATTGTTTCCTTGAAACATACGATCGTCAACTTAAATGCTCATAACATCAACAAACAATGAGTGTATTGTCACCATAAAATTTTAAAATACATATTTATACAAAATTAGGATACTAATATTACATGCTAAATTTTGTCATGAAAAGATCATTATAAGGTAAACCAAACAAGAATATTTAATCTATGTAAGACTTAAAAATGTATTCAAAGGGCAGGTTTATGTATTTTTAGAAGGTTGAACGAGTACAACATTTTCATGCAGATAATGAATATAAGCTATATAATATTGAAATTCCATGCAAACAGAGCCAAGTACAAATGAATGCACAAATTGAATGAATACAAGAAGCAGGTGAAGGAAAGATTATGCAGAAAAAGTTATGCTGTGAAATGAACTTTCCCTAATGATGAGAAAGAGCAAATAAAATCTACTGGGTTAATTGTTCAACAGAAAAAGGGAGGTGTTTATTTATTGATGAACTACAGTCCAATTTACAGCCCTTATTTAACATATTAGTTTTGGGCAGAATTCAATCAGATTAAACAAGTGAAAGTATGAGACTAGAGCTTACAGTTCTGGTGATATGTAAAAAGTAAAGATAAATAAATAATTTGTTTATAAAAAATAACAATGTGTATGAATGTGATGTGAGATAGAGAGAACTGCCTAAACGTACAGTCTGTGTTTGTGAACCTTAACAATAAATAGAGAGAGAGAGAGAGAGAGAGAGAGAGAATTAAGAACATCAGACAAGCCAGACAGTGTAACATGGTACTACAGCATAATAGTTTAAAAAGATACGATGTAATTAGATCATTGTACAAGCATTACCGATTTTCAGTACACAAATGATACCAAATAATACCAATGATTATCAATAGTAAGCTACAATATCTAAAGAATGTTATCTCAAATACTCAAAAGAAAATGGTTCCACATATAAACTTAACTTTTCTTAACATCTAGAATTCCATAAAATAAGAATATCTTTCAAATCAACAGTATAAAATAGACTGACCATTTCAAGTCAAAAACTTAAAACAAATACCTAGGTATCATAAGTACAATCAATATACCACAAAACTTACAAACTAAATGCTCTACAAATGATGTATCTTTAACTACAAATGCAAAGAAAGAATAAAAAGATATAATAAAGATAAAAAATCTGAGATAACTATTAATCATCAACCCTAAATGTAAATCAATGAGTTTGTCATTTACTTTCTCATTACTTTGACTCTGAGTTGGCAGATTGTTTCTTCTTATTATCATTTATTTTGTATTAAATTTCAAATGTAGAACACATTATTTAAAATAAAATTGATTCCAAGCAGACACAATCAATATTTATATCATGACAGGGAAGATTGAGATTAAAATTATTTTATTGGAAGGTAAGAGACAAACACAATGTTAATTTAGGCATAATATGATTTAATCTACATTGTACTTTTTTATCAGACAGTATAAGATAAAAAAAAATATATATATGCAAGTGTCTTTATACATAATAAAATAGACTAGTTTAAGATGAATACCAGCTTGTTAATTTTGGCAACCTCTGGAAATACTTTACCAAAGGGAGATAAAAAATATTTCTTTCTAGATTTTTCATCTTTACTTTAATTCTATGACATCAAAGTATCATGATTTTAGTTCTTAGACATTCTTCGCTTATGGCATACACAAATCTGGAAACTCCATTTTAGAGTCTGACCAGATTACTACCTCACAAACGGACAATGTTGAAGGAAATAATCTAGTAAAGTATACAGAAAAAATATAGACACATCTGAATAACTGGCATTTATCTAAATGTAAAATGCTACAATAGTGTTGTTATTATTTCTACTGTTCATCTAGCATTAGTATAGACTCACGTTCAGAACTTGGTTCATCTACTCTCTTTTTGGTTTGTAATGTTACCTCTTTAAATAATGCAATTAAAAACAAAAATTAAGCAGAATACCAGCAAAACAATATAAATTATTTTTTTAAAAACAGAAAAATACTTAAACAGTTTTATCCTAAACTGCATCAGGATCACATAAGATTTTCCAATGTTCTAATGCATATGGTACTTATTTTGATATAAGTATAATTGAGTAATTGTGAACAAAAAACAAAAATACAAGCATCTCTATATTATATTACATACATCATACTGAGGAATTAAGCTATAACATATAATCATCACAGGCATTATCAATATATGGGAAGACTTTCTGTAGTAACAGATAAGTGATTCTTACGTTCATCTGGTTCATTTATAACAACATTCTGTTGTACCCTTTTCTTGGCTTGCATCATGGGTTCCCGAGGTACTGTAAAATTAGTCCCAACAATACAGCATAAAGATTCAAAATCAGAATATATATGCATAATTAATTGGCTCCCTTACCAATGTGATATACTCACTGCCACCACCAATGATTTTAACAGTATTCTACTACATCAATTCTTTATATTTTGTTATATTAAATATACACAGATATTGGTTCGATTGTATCCCAGAAAATAAAGCTGATGTCCGCAGTAAACCAGAAATAAAAAGTATCAAAACATCCAATATTTCTACACACAACATCCAGTAAAATAAATATCAAATGTCACTTATAAAGCTAGTCATATATGTATGATTAAATTCATTGATTAGCATAGATAACTGCAGCAAAGTATTACTCTATCATCAAAAACAGGCTTCTACTGTTTTGAAAAAAAGACCAACATCTCTAAATCCAGTCCAGAATACATATTAAAATTATTATTACCTACATAGTATTTCAAATATAGATGGTCTTCCAAATGATGTAAAAAGACAAAGCCAGTTAATATGGGAGTAAAAAGATATAATTGTCAGCTGAATACCATCAAAATAATGTCTGAGGTAGGGTTTACATGTATCCTTGTTTTAGAAAACAAAGACAATACTATTTTCTTGTTTATAGTAAATGGATGATTTAAATAGAGGGGAAAACCTATGCAAAGGTTATCTTACAAATTCATTAAAACTATATCCATAAAAAAATCCTAAAACAAACAAATGTTGCCTAAAAACTAATTTATTGCAATCATTACATTTAGAATAAGTCAATTGATCAAGTCATTTTATTCAAGACCATACAAAGCACAAACGAACGATTAAAAATGATATTGAATTTAAAATACTAATGGGTGTTAATTTTTTACATAAAAGATAATTCATACTAAGTAAACACACAAGAAAAATGCTAAATCTGTGAAAACATATCCAGTAATGCATTAGCAGTGAAAACAAAGAAGTTGAGAGTCAGAAAAAGTAAATGATCCTCACATGGCTTTTGTGAAGGGGAAGCAACTCTCTTTTTACTTTGAAGTGGAACTCCGTCAAATTCAGCTGCAAAACAATATTTACAAGTAAGAATTCATTACTTAACAGAAAGAGTCACATAGAGTAACAAAACAGCGTATCACATAGTACAACGTTCAAATATGACTCCAAATACACATATGACTAATCAGACATTCATAATTGCAAACAGATTGAAGTCACAAAATATTGTATTCAATAGGACAAAGAAAAATATACTTATATAAAAAACAATATGAAATAAGTTAAATAGAATTGTATTGCAAATTCAATACTATCAAATACCTTTCTATATCAAACTACATGTATAATGTCTGAAATGAAAACCATTGATACTGGGTATATATTTCTACTCTATCTTACAATTAAAACTATTGGTACTGGGTGTATATTTCTACTCTATCTTAGAATTAAAACTATTGGTACTGGGTATATATTTCTACTCTATCTAAGAATTAAAACTATTGGTACTGGGTATATATTTCTACTCTATCTAAGAATTAAAACTATTGGTACTGGGTGTATATTTCTACTCTATCTTAGAATTAAAACTATTGGTACTGGGTGTATATTTCTACTCTATCTTAGAATTAAAACTATTGGTACTGGGTATATATTTCTACTCTATCTTACAATTAAAACTATTGGTACTGGGTACATATTTCTAATCTATCTTAGAATTAAAACTATTGGTACTGGGTGTATATTTCTACTCTATCTTAGAATTAAAACTATTGGTACTGGGTATATATTTCTACTCTATCTTAGAATTAAAACTATTGGTACTGGGTGTATATTTCTACTCTATCTTAGAATTAAAACTATTGGTACTGGGTATACATTTCTACTCTATCTTAGAATTAAAACTATTGGTACTGGGTATATATTTCTAATCTATCTTAGAATTAAAACTATTGGTACTGGGTATATATTCTACTCTATCTAAGAATTAAAACTGTTGGTAATGTGTATATATATCTACTCTATCTTAGAATTGAGAAGTATCTCACATTTAGAAGGTGTTGTTTTCAGGAAAGGAGGATCAATTCTCTTCTTACTTTGTAGAGCAGGCTCCATTGTGGATGCTGAAAATTGTTCACAGATACCAATAACATTCAACAAAAGAAAATATTGACGTACTGAAAAATATTCTCATTTATTTTATCAACATTTTACACTCAATTCAACTTAACTTGTACAATTAAAACACACATATAAATAATATGATAATTCATGTTAGGAAAGTGAAGAAAATTACACAATTACATAAAACATAACGTAGAAGGTGAGTACACCAAAGTAAGTCAATACATCATAGCTTGGCACCACAAAAATATACCTTATACACAGTTTAAAACCTATGCTAGTGAAAAGAGGAAACAGTGTTCTTAGGTTAAGGGTCACTCATATGTCTATAGGATAAATAAGTATGTAACAGAAAAGAATAAAGGCAGAGTAGATACCTGGAAAGTCAAAGAAAAAGTCATATGCTCTGTCCAACAATTGTGAAAAAAATGGAAATAATGCAAACAAATGAATAGTAAGAAGAGTAACGAAAGAAAAATCAGAAATGAAGGACATTAAGAGATGAGATAGTACCGGTAAGTTGACACAACAAACCATGTTTTATATCTACTCTATATTATCTAAAAAAAAAACAAATCAAAATGCATTCCACTCAAATTCAACATACATTTATGATGGGACATTCACAACATAACCACAATATACTGTAAATAATCAAGGAATGAGTCTCAATCTGATTAAAGAAGGCAAACAGCCCTTGCTAATATACAACCAAAATATTCAACATTCAGATCATCACCATCTCAGTTATAGGCACTTAACAGAAGACATGGTTTACCTGTGTTTTGATATTTTCATAAGCAAAAGCTAGACAACTTTAATCCTGATAATAGCACCATCATAAAAGATCATTTTCATAATCACGAATAAAATTATGACTTAAGAGCCTCATTCCTGATTTGTGTGAGAGATCATTATTTTATAAAGGCATCATTCAGTGATTTTGGCTCACGTTTCATAGTGAAAGGTTGCTCAACTCCATAAGGAGCTTTCTTCTTGTGTTGCAAATAGGGCTCAGCAATAGTCACTGTAAAGATGATCATCATAAAAAATGGAAAATTATAAAAAAAATGATACAACAAGTGAGAAATCAAAGTAAGCATAAAATGATAGTATGGGTTAATTACAAGTATTATAGCCATTCAAACAAATGAAACTGATACAACATAGAATGAATGTAGTCCATGTTGTTGAAAGAAGTCACACATCTAAGACAGAAATAAAAATGAACAAGAGGGCCATGATGGCCATTTTTCGCTCACTTGAGTAAAGATTGCAACTTCAAAGGTATTCCTGTGATTTGACCTGGTGACTAAGTTTTCAGCTCAGGTTGACCAATGTTCAAACTTGTTCAAGATATCATTAATACAAACATTTTCTGACAATGTTTGGGGAAGATCTAATCAGAACGGTGACCTCTAGAGTTTTAACAAGGTTTTCCAGAGATTTGACTTGGTGACCTAGTTGGTGACCCAAGTTGACCCATGTTCGAACTTGTCCAAGACATCATTTAAAACAAACATTCTGACCAGGGTTAATACAGATCCAATCAAAACTGTGACCTCAAGAGTGTTAACAAAGTTTTCCAGAGATTTGACCTGGTAACCTAGTTTTTGATTGGAGATGACCCATATTTGAAGTTGTCCAAGGTATCATAAAGACAAACATTCTGACAATCAACAGTGACCTAGCTTTTGACAGGATATGACCCATGTTCAAACTTGTCTATGAAATCATGAAGAGAAACATTCTGACAAAGTTTGATGAAGATCCAATCAAAACTGTGACCTCTAGAGTGTTAACAAGGTTTTCGTATAATTAGACCAAGTGACCTAATTTTTGACCCAAAATGTTCCATGTTCAATCTTGTCCAAGATATTATTAAGTCAAACATTCTGACCATGTTTAATGAAGATTCAATCAAAAGTGTGACCTCTAGAGTGTTAACCCCCAGGTGTGGACGCAGGACGGCGGAGAGTGTGATTTGCTACAGCTCACTGAGCACTATGTGCTCAGGTGAACTAAAAATGATTAAAACCTGGTAAGTTTCACACAAAAATTACATATTACCCCAGTTCTTCATTGAATGTAAGGTACTAATTAGTTATGAGAGTTTATGTACTATGTATTACAATACACGTTTTTGAAAGACAAGCAATATCTGCAAATTCTAGTGCTCATTGTGATTTAGTAATTTTTCTGCAAGCACCATAACTGATGATGAGTTTGTGTGTGAGGTTAGTTACAGAGCTCTGTCAAAGCAATAGCTTTGAATTGAAACTTAAAGAAACTGACTGAGATTTAGTACAGAAGAACATGAAAAATAGTACAAAAGGTAGAAATTAGCATATCATTTATCCAAAACCATTAATATAAACAATAGTTAAATCAGTCTATCAAAACAATACAGATGTTCAGCAGCATGAATACAAGAATATATCAGTCTACATCAAATGTAGTTTCCAAAATGTTGATTTATTTGTTAATACATCATTGCAACCCAATATATTCTTGCAGATCATTTCTTTGACTTGACCAGGTTTGGGATATTGAAAAGACTAACCAACTTAAGGGGAATGTTTTTTTACATTTTTTTTTTTTGTAAAGGGAAAGCTGAACTTCAGTATTTCATGATGATAATGAATACTCACCAAGCTTGGATGACATTTGAGGTGAAGACTGGCTTTGGACTGGCATTGTTTAAATTTCTTTGTTATTCTGTAAACACGAACCAAACCAGTCATAGTATAATGACAAAATGCAACAGCAGTTTATATAATAATGCAAGCACTAGTTGTACATACCACACAAACCATAAATTTGACTTTCACTTCATTCTACTTCGAACAGCAAAAAAAGAGAGAAAAAATACAACAGCCAATTTATTTATCAAAGTCTTACAAAAACTTATATCATCATTTCTTTTCAATATGTATGTAAAAATGACTATTTTAATACTACAAAATTCATGAAGTGAACATCAAATTCAGACAGCAAAAGGAAGTTGGTATTTACAATTATTTGTTAAGCCTATTATCTTTAGATAAGAATGCTTGAATTTGCATTAAAATGATGCACTAGACAGACAATTTAATTACATAGAAAATCTTAGAAGTGACAAAATTGTATAACTTTCTTCAAATGCAACTTCCTTCTGTGTTACCAGAATATATTTGTACAAAAATGACATTCCAGTCAAGCCCTGCAATCTAAGCTTGTTAGAAATAACACATCATCACATTGTATAAAATGAGTATGCATGTATGATTCACAAAATGCATCCTGAAAGGAGACATTCACTGAAAAAAATGTATAATCTTTCTTCAGTTACAGTTTGTTGAGGCAATCCTACAAATATGACTGATCTCACATAGAATGCATGCTAGCCACGATAATAATTGAGACTTTGTGCAAATAAAGTGTTTGATAACAGGTGCCGTAAATGAATCACACAGATGCAAATATATTTAGCATGCAAATAAATAATTCTGCACATTAATTATGCATTCAGAGATTTGTAACCTAAAAGGGCAGAATGAAGTCCAGCAAAAGAAGCAGACTGTTCTTCTGTAGGATGGAAAGACTTGCTACGAAATGATTCTCTCCATACATAGTGTCTATCATACTCTGATTTTCCCTGCAAGATAAATCTTACGTACAATACTTAACATTAAAACAAAGGCATGGTAGCTGCTGATCATAATTTTCTAAAAAAATTAACTGGTATTTAGCTTTAGATCCATTAACATCTAAATTGCCTAAATTAATTAGTAGTATCAATGTATTTTTAACAATCAGTAACAGACAGGGTTTGAACAACCTTCATACTCCAGATAATAAAAATATAAACAATTATGACAATATATAATATATTATAAGCAAGGATAAAGACCTACAAGGTTGTACATTTTTATTTTCCATTTTGTAAATGCTTCTGTTTCATAATTAATTTTCACCAAGTTTCCACTGAAGTTTTTTTCTGCTCATTTGTAATGCCACTTTCTATTTTTGCATATCTTCCATTGACTTTTAGCTCGCAAAAGATACTAGTTAGCATGCAATTGCCTGATTTTAACAAGGAACTAAAGCCCTCTTCTGTAGGCTTTTAATATAATTTAAGCAAAAATTAACACAGCCAATTTCATTTCTAAACATATCTGTTTTTAATTAAAAATATGTCCTTAATTTTTTTCTGCTTTAGAAACAAGTATCATTGAAATTTATCATTATTCAATCAAATTAATAAAGGTGCAGTCAAATATATTTTTGGCAAAATAAATTATAACAATAAATATCTGTAATAGCAGTTAAGTAATGGAGGTACATTTTCAAACAAAGAGAGCTCTTCAAGATTATATACAGGTATAACCAATTAAGAGCATGTAATAGCCATAAAAACCTTAGTATTTAGTGCAGATGAACAAGCTGGGACATGTCTGTTACAGTAATAATCAGCATTGTTTAAAGTCATAAAGGTTTTCTTTGGCGGCGTATGAATAAAATGGCACGGTTTTAATAATGCAGAATAGAATATGCCATTGCCATGCCTCAATGTTAACACTGATGTTAAAAAAATGCCAATGTAGTTTTGCAGACGCTGACATTTGCCTCCATGACCAAATAGCAAATGAACCAATACAATTTAAGTACAATATTCATGAATTGAAAGCTATTAAACTTATACCAATGTAAACAATACGAACAATACAGAAGATGAAATCAAAATACCTTAAATTGCACTGGCATAACGATAATATTCACTAAAATTTATGATTGTTCGAAAAACGAATTTAACCGGAAGTAAACAAATCCAAACCGGAAGTAGACACGAGTTAATAAAGGTAAACTACGAATACTAGAGATTATAACGTCCGTCTACACGAAGTACATACTCTATGTATATATACTTGAACTAATGCCTACAACGAAACTATTTTTTTTCGAGAGTATTAAGTAGATTAAAGAACTCAATTACATTGTAATGTAGAGCCTCTGGTCATATTCTTACAAAATAATGGCCTCTGTATGACTATGCTTACAAATCAACATTTTGAAATCACATTCCTTTACATCTAGTTTGCATTTCTGTCTATATTGATTATCAAAATATATCTGAAATGTTCTTCTGCAATCATATTTCAGCATATATGTCTTTAATTTTCCCAAAGTTTTTGATGATAACGAACATTTGTATGAATTTCATTGCATAATTGTAAAAACAATACAGGAACTGCCACAAAGTCAGGTTTTCCTGCTCCAGATGCTTACCCCATGCCTACAGTCAAAGGGTGGAAACATTCGGCCTTTGACATGCACAAGTTTGATTTTAATAGCTTGTACTGGCTAAATAAACAAAGGGTCATAATTCTGCCATAAATGATCAAATCACAAAATACCAACAATGTGCTGGGGTATTTAGTGATGTTAATTCTGTGAAAGTTTGGTCAAATCCCTTGAGACATTTAGGTGTTGCGCAGAGTATAATACATGTGCAAAAATAAACGTTTGTGCAACAGTGACCTTGACATTTGACCCAGAGCCACCAAATACAACCCAAAAGCATGTGTTTATGGAAGCATGCTATATACATAAAATTTGGTGAGAATTTGTCTATTAAAACAAGTTATCCAGCAGAAACCAATTGTTGACACACACCCACCCACTCACATGTGGCAATCTAATAACCAATAATCCTTCAGAAAACGTGGTTAAAAACTAGCATATTGAGACAGCAAACGTTTTTTTTAAAAGCAGCATCGGTATTTTTATTGATATCAAGAATTTAACACAACTATGCATTGTTCCAATTTTATTGGAAAATCATCCATCAAAATACAACAAACAATACTAACAGTGACAACAAACCTGATGCTTGTACACAAATAAATAAGCGTAGTGACCATGCATAAGTTAACATCTTGAACACATGATAACAAAAATCAAAAAAAAAAAATCTAGATATATCATTAACATGATTGAACTCATAATTAATAAACTGATATACAAAAAGCAAAAATCATTTCAAATTTCGAAATCAATTCATGAAGTGAATTTCAATTACAAGTGGGATATTTATCAAACAGAATGACTGTTAAAACAGTCTTTAGATAATAATCAGTATTTTTCTACAGGACTTAAGTTTTACATCTACAGTCCACTTCAATCACTCAAACAAGGAATGTAAGTAGATTAAGAAAGTCAATTAACATAATTAGATAAATCATCAACCAAATGATTCTAAAGCAAATCCTAAAACAAAACATTAAAAAATGTTTGAAATTTCAGCAATTCAAAATTTCATCTCAATAAACCATTAGAAAATGTCAAATTCAGTGTTTAAATGTCCCAGCATGATATGATAACAGCAGAATAACTTTATACATTTCAAATAAATGGTCCCTATGTACACAGCTATCTATCAAAAGACAAATCATTCATACAATTACTCATATGAAAAATCTTTCAGAAGAAAGTCATTTTTAAAATGATAAACATTAGAAAAGGCAATAAACCAATCAATAAATAAGTTATAACAAAATGTTTGTCTATCCCAAAGACATGTCTAAATTGGTCAAAACTTGAATAAACATTGCTGAAAAACGTAAAGCAGTATTCAAAAATCAAATGCATCAATCATCATTTGAAAAGTAATTATATTTTATAACTAAAATAGAAAAACACTTTCAAACAGCTTAGTATATCTGCATAACACTGATACCATTAATAACACACAGCAATTTTTTAAAATTTCAACATTACATGAATGGACAACATTAATACAAATGTGTTTGATACTTTTGCAAGTTTCTATGAAAACACACCAATATAAGTCAGCAGTAAAAATGTTTGTAAACAAGTTAAAGAAGACCATATTCACATTGTATGATTTGCTAATAATCTCCTGGCTACAGTTTGTCATACTGGAAGATTATTATACAGTGAGTGGAATAATTATATGGAGTATAATGTAAGACTATTAATAAAAATTTCTAAAACAATTGCAACTAAGTAAATACATTTTTCAAAACTTTACATTCTTTCAGTCAAGAGAGAAACAGAAAAGTCAATATCAACCCTGTCCATACATCAATCATCAAGTTAAAATGGCCTGGATTTCTTGACAAAAAATGATTATCACAGTTTCTGACATCATGCACTGCATTTGTCTCAGAAAACAAGTTCAATTGTCATAATATATATTTCAATGTATTTACATACAAGTTGAAAGCATAAAATGGACACATTTATCAATATAATACCATATTATGCCAAGTACTATTAATAGATTTGATACAGTATTGAGCATTGAAATTAGACCTAATATTTTTTTCATAACTAGCACCATACAGCATTCAACAGGTTTGAAAATAATTATATTAAATGTTTCAATTCACACAACATGCTTATCAAGCATGAATTATGAATCATTTTATCAGAATACACCAAACTTCATTATCAAATTACAATGAAGACAGTGTAAAATCATCAAAAAGGACAGTCATTCAATTTCGAATCAGGATGGAAAAATGATCACAAAGTATGACACTGTACAATAACAAAATAATCACATGTCCACAGTCACAATAATTGAGCAATATAATTAAACATGATTATATACTTAATTACAATATAATGAATGATAGATTTCACAAGAATGTAGTCTAAACAATTACAATGGGAGGAATCCATCAGGCATAATTCTCAAAGAAAGCGACCTTAAGTCTCTCAATCTGGTGACACAATTTGACAGCAGGTCCAAGTTTGAGCTCTAAATGTTCTTGAATAGCTGATAAATTCATCAACAAAAATGCCTGGCCATCTACTTCCTGCAATCAATTCAAAATCAGAATAAGACAAACACCATTCATATCAAATAAGTAAAACATTCAGAAACTGAAATTTAACCAATCTATAACATTCATACGAGGTCAGTGAGAAGATAAAAAACTGAGTTAACTAGGTTGAATGATTCAAACTGAACTTGAATAAATTGTACTAAATTAAACAACCTGCCTTAAAGTCTCTCACTTTGATAACAGGATAAACATTGAGGTATGTAGTTCATAAAGTAATAAAATCTTGGTCAGCTGTATGTTCATGTGAGGATACTTAAATACATAAATAAATACAATAAATACAATAAAAACAATACAAACTAGCCACACACAATACAAACCTGTTCTTTCATTATTCTAGCTAAATGTGAACAATCAGTAGTTTTAATATACTGGACAACCTCAGCAACAGACCAATTTAATGGATTACTGTCTAATTTAATGGATCCTTCTCGTGGCTGTAATGCATGTTTATCTTTAACATCTATGTTCCAAGCTTTTTGCTGAAAAAACACAACAGATACTTCAGCTAACAAGGATTTTAACTTGAAAAAATTCATTGACAGCAAGGCAACAGGATTCAATTTATTTAAATATATCAATGTAAAAATCAATTTCAACCAAACCAACAAGCGTCAATGTCAAATATCATGAAAAAAATATTTCTATAAGTAGACTAAGTTAATCTATCCGTCTTGTAATTATGCTAATTATACGTCACAATTTACAAAACATTCTGGTTTTCCTGATTGGTTTATTTAAAACCTGCAAATTATAAACTTACAGAATCAATTAGCAACAATTCCTTAATTGTTAAGTATGTATGCATATAAAGTTGGCAATCATTCTTTTCAATTATTAATAATAAGACTGTACATAATATACCGTGATGCCAGACCAGTACACAAACTTAATAGACATCCCTAGTTCAAATACCTTAAACTTCTTAAGTCCTTGAGTATGTTTATCAACACGTATGTTAGATTGTGACATGAGAATCTTCTTGTGAGTTTTCCTCTCAAAGCTGTACTTGGGGAGTTTGGCACCTCTGGTTTGTATATCATAATTTCTTCTATCACCACTCACCATGCCTTTGTGTTTGAAAATAAAAAAAAATGTATCCAAATTACCAGCAAGCCATTATTGTGGCAGTTTTAATTAATAAATTACATACATTAACTATTAGTATTCATAATTTCAATATTCAAGCTGTGTTTGTTTCTTTATTTAATTTACCCGTTTGGTATAATTCAAAAAATTGAAAGAAGGGAATTCATATCATGGAAACGATTTTAAAACAGTTTAAAGCCTTATGATGAAATAATACAAAACCAAAAAACTGCTTCAGTCATTCAATTAACTTACCACCCTCATCATCGTCATAATCAATAAATCCCTCATCCTGCTGGTGGTCCTGTTGAGGTTCTTGATTTCTTTGACCCTGTTGGCCCTTCTTTTGCACGAAGAGGAAACGCTTTCTTTTCCTGCCCCTTTTCTTGGGCTCTCTGTTTTCCACATCAGCAGTGTGTGGCTTTGCAGACAAGATATTACCAACCTTCTTCTTCTTCACATAACTTGGATCTACAATTAAAGGAAAAGGTTTAAAGAATGCTGAAAATTCTAGGTACATAGTAAACACATCATTAATAATGAGCGTCCACAAATTACTAAAGTAATGTTATGACAACCACAAGACCAAAAGCATTACATCATGTTTGATACAATTATTCCCATAATGCGCTTTAAAATCAAATAACACGAGTCTCACACAACTAAACGTATACTGACATAACAATTCAAACTCACTAGATTTTGTTTTTGTTAGTTGTTGGCAATTTTCTGGACAGTTGTCACTAACACATAATGGACTGAACAAATATGGACAACATTCTAGTTTAATACAAATGCTTCTACAGAATTCTTCTAGTTGAGTCTCATTGTGGCATACATCAACCATAACTTTATACTTCTTGCCTTTGTACCTGTAAAATCATGTGAATTTGAAAATCACATTTTACATACTAACAATAAATATCATAAGCATAGTATTATCATAATATTGACACAAAGCTTACATTGTCAAATATTCTCTTCATGTCTATATTAAACTAGTTGCATTAATGATATTGAAAGAAAAAATATCTAGCCAGTCTTTTTCAATTATTTTTCTTTTAAAGTCATTTTAACTTAATATTTTTATCATAGGATTGCATAGCATATGAGGATAATCAAAACCTGATACCATGGTATTTATTAAAATAAGAACAAAAACTATACCACAATTATTTTATTCTGATTTAGAACATCGTAATGAAGTCAATTGCAAATTCCACTTCATTTCAATCTTAAAGACAGAAATCCCAAAATATACTCAAATTTATCCAGTATGTATAATTGAAAACAAATACACACTTACTTTGCTTTCAAAATGTGAGACTTCATGTGAGGATTTGGAGGGATATCTTGTTGAATTTCCTTCATAGCACGACATGGCACATAAGCTATACTTACTAATAAACGTAGCACCTACAAAATAAGAATTTCACACATATACTTAAGTATAAATTTGACTAAAATCACTGACATGTTAAACCATGGCAGTCACTCCAAGTAAATTTCTGTCAAATTTAGGTAAATTAACTTTCTTGTGCCTTGATACTCAAATACAAGGCTGGAAATAAAGAGTTGGTTGTCTTTTGAGCAAAACATATTGCCCACCATGCCTCATTATTTATGAAATTCATCACAAGATCAGCTTTAAAGATGTTTTGTGTGACATATGATCAACAAAGATAAATGTAAATCAGGATGCATAAATCTGACAGATCACTCAGACTGACCGAACACATAAGGATGGACTGTAAATATCCAAAATTTTCAGTGCACAAGGACTATCATAGCTTATCTAATAATTCCATAGTGATAATTTAACATGTCAGAAAGGTATAAAATGCTGTGAGTAAAACCTTTGGTAGCCAATTGATAGTGAGTTTTTTTCTAAGTGAACATACTAAAATGTGTATAATCTATTCAATGAGAAATTATTTCAAACTTTTATGTCATCACGAATCCTGTCATTGTTTTTAAATAAAAAATGCACTAATTTTATATCTGTATATAATATACTGAATGAATTCATCATGTAAAACTTCAGGCTTTAAATATTTTACATCATTTAAAAGGTCAATCTTCAATAAAAAGTCAATCATCATATACGAAGTCATCATTTACAATGATCATAACACAAAGTCCTAAGAAAACTAACATAACTAATTGTCTGGTTTGATCTCCTTTATTTAACAGAATCATTTAGAAAATTTCAGCAAATGTCAATGAATTATCAATTAATAAAGTAATAAGCAACTATCAAATAATTTTGTACAATGTTTAATTCCAAACAAAGTTGACAACAATGATAATGTGTAAAAACCTTATATTCTAACTTACTATTGCAGTGTTTATTTAGATGACTATAACAGTACAAAAAGGTGCATCTTTGAAACTTTCACCATGGCTTCTAAAACTGATTTGGATATTTAATAATTTCCTCAATAAAGTAAAAACACAACCTCCAATTACCATGAGTCTGATTAAAATCATACACACATAACTTTACCACCAATCATCCTCATAAAAATTGCATTATATGTTTAGAAATGACAAAAATGATATTCTGGTTACTATGTTTCAAACACTAATGCATTATTTAAACAGAAGATTGTTGCTAGACAAGAAAATCTTACAAATCACTTGATTTTGTCAAGGAAAAAATCCATCAAACCAAAAATACATTTCAACAAAGTCTCAGCTAGCAATCATGAAATACATTTTTGACAATGTACTGGACAACAAAATCTACTACAACATATAACATACAATAAACATACGGACATCTAAACTTTAACATATACAACATCAATTAAGTGCTAAAAACATGTAGAAGGACAGAAAGCTCAAGATTTTAAAATTTCATCACATCGTATGTGTTGAATAAGCCAGTGATAAAGGGAGACATGATTATGATATCTGGCAAATGAGGTCCTCAGACAGAACACCAGCAAAAAATGTATCAGTAGCAAAGATGTTAAGTGTTCATACGTAACTAAAATATTTAGTTAAAGGAGTGAACAATTGATAAAATATAATTCATGTGGCACAAGAGGCCAATTCTCGATTTAATGGTTCACATATTAATGGTAAACATAAGATTTCATCTAAGTTTGTAATATTCATGTAACACTTAAGATATTTTTAAAGATCCAAAACAGTTACGACAAACAAAACACGTTACAAACCAGTACACAGAAGACAAGAAACACAACAATTTTAACATACACAATACATCAGGTTTCTGTTTAAAAACTATCGTAACCTTTTATTATGTATATATTATATAAGTATTAAATGTTTTGTAAAAAATCTAAATTTTAAAAAATTGATCTTAAAGAAAATGTGTAGTACATATGTGTAGACATATTAAACACAATCAGAACAAATTACACATTTAATTGGTTTAAAAATCATTTTTAAATATTCATCATGATATTTAATTAAAATTATGTATAAAATAGGAAAGTGAAAGACACTAATATTAAAAAAGCAGAACCTAAAAATAAGTTCAAAAACTTTAACTGCAAAACATTTAATGCTTATCACAGATTTTGACAGTTCACACGAAAAATGTTTTGAAATAGCAAGAAAATATTTCCAGTTAAACACATCTCATAGAATGATAAGAAAGCCAGTCAAGAAAATGTTTTTGATAAAATTAAATTTCATAAAATAAATAAAGCCTCATGGCCTTTCATGATTTTTTCTCAACAAAACTTTTGAACACAGACAACCTATCCCTTGGCGGACGATGGCCTCGGTTTTCTAAAATATTTCTAATTTTTGCTAATTCTGACACTATATTGACCAGTACTTCACCCTGGCATTGTATGGCTCTATTATTTCTATCTAAAGCTTCTAATAGGGCTTTGTTTGAATCAATGATTGTTTGAGCAATATCAGGCACACTTTCTTCACGTCGTCTTTTTGCTTGTGGTTCTGAAGCTTCATCATTTAATGCATTACGTGTAGAATCAGAAACAGTTGCTTGACAGTTTTCAGTTTCCATGAAAGATATTGTAGAACTTTCACTTGTTTTCAGTAATAAGTTAATTGGCTGTTTGTTAAGATGACTGTTTACATCCGTAAGTTTCCTGGCTATGAGTGGCTGTTCAGATAATGATATCGACCCTTGAGTTGAAGTTTTACGACAAGAAGGCTTCACAACTCGGTTAACAGTTGCCCTGAGATCACTTGTAGATATTGTCGGGAACCCCTGATCAAATATTAAGGTAACAAGCACTGCACTTTCTGTTATAATACTGTCACAGGATGTTGACTGTAACAGCTGGACGTCTACTTATCGGTCAGTCATTCACAAAGTACAATTTTGCTGTATATTTCATTGGACAGGTATAAATGTTAGAATACTTATTTGTAAGTAGTATCATTCAGTAATAGTTAAAAGTAAAACATTCAATAGTTGAAAAAAACAGAACATAATGTCAAATAATTGTTATACAAAGTTTCTACTCACTAATTAATTTTTTCAATGGCATTTTAATTGAACTTTTTTTAAAAAATTTAACAGTAAATGACAAAATGCCGAATCATTTAATTGAACAAATACTGGAACAGACTGGATACTGAACTTTAAAGCTGAAAATATATGTTTTGCCTTCTGTCTTCAAAAATCCTAATTTCCAGAAGTATCCAAATGTAATAGGTTCAATATCATACATACAAGACACTATTTTATACATTTTTTATATTTTATATAACAAAGCTTAAATACAAACTACAATTATTTTACCTTGAAGATATCAATAACTTAATATAAGCATGGGTAATAATTAAAGCCTACGCAAGTTTCACTATTCAGTTCTAATTAAATAAATGCTATTACACCTTAGACCCATGCATAAACCATAAAAGGAAATAAACATAATGAACTGACCTCTTTAAGAACTAAATCCATTGGTCCAGGACCAACATGCTTCGGTAGATCCGATATTCTTCCTTTACTCAAGTATGGGCCAGAAAAACATCGGTGATTGAAATATATCTTTGGACACCAAGCACCTGTAACATACAAAGTTGGGGTAATGATAAATTGTAAAAAAAATAACTCACAAACTCATCAACAAATTAAAAACATTCTTGCCAAAGAAACATAAATCCAAAACATCTGAAGTAATTATTCAATTAATATCTATCAAATAACCAAATATCTGTTTAATAAATAAAATTAATAAACAATTATTTTCATACAAATGAGAAGAAGTACAAATTGAATATCTGTAAAAATTAGTTACCCTTTCCTCGACTAGAAATGACAGAACGATACACAGCTTCTGTTTTACATCTGAAACATAAATTCCTCAATTATAAATAAATACTATTTTAAGTACATGTACTAATACCATTAATTTGCAAAAATATTCTTATGCTTCAATACATCTAAATGACTGCAATTTTTCAATATCCTTGTAATAATTAATACATTTTCATAATAGTGTACTTGTATGAATTGATCAGTTTGTTTTTCATTCTTCAATAGGATTATAGTACTCAACCTTATGTAATCAAGGGTATACCTGATTAGCTCTTTCAAAGTATTATATGCAAGAAGGTAAAAATTTATTTTTCTAACCAGATGTGCTCTTTCGAAATATTATATGCAAAAAGGTAAAAATTTATCCTTTTAAGTACTTTTATGTAGAACATTACGCATCATAAATTTTAAACAAATACTTACTCAGGGACAGGTTTCTGCTTTAGTTTAGTTTTTATGGGAGGTTTGAGTTGGTAGTTGTTGCTTTCACACCAACCTACAGGGAATATATTATGCGAATCGATATCTTCAATATGACTAGGAATATCTCTGACATGATCTAGATGTATCCACAGTAAAGGTCCAACAATCTTGGTGATTGTAGCTGCACATATTTGGTTTGGATTACTCGGGTTTACCGCCTCTAGTTTCATTCCACGTTCAAAATCATGATCATCAGTTCCCTGAGAAACAATGAAAATAAACATTGACTGCAATTTACAATAGTTCAACCTTTTGAGCTGGATATGCAGGATTTCATATAACATTAAATGCTAATGAGTTTATTCTTTACAAATTCAAGTAACTGAACTATTAGAAGTGAGCCAACGAAATGTAAAATCAAACAAAATATGTTAATGAACAATATGGCTTACATTTCTCTTTATAGCAATCAAACTTGCAACAAGAACAAGACTTAATAAAACAAAGAGTGTGTGTATGAAATAATGTTACAAAGAATATTGAAGTCTTAATAAGTAATTCTATTAACATAAATAATAAACACATCATAAGAAAACCAGCACAACAGTATAAAGAGTACATACTGAATTGAATAATTTTTCAGGGGCAGCCTTGGCATTACAAAATGACAAATATTCACCCCATACAAAATCTGTGTTCGTCCAACCTGTTCAAACAAAGATAATAATCGTAAACAACATAAAAAGAACAATGTAAGTAAAATAATTTTTTAAATGCAGTTTTGACAACTTGGGTTATCTTATTTTCATACCATAAAATTGTCATTACCGCTAGCCTTAAGTGCAGAAACATATTTTAAATAAAAAAGAATTAATAGGAATTTATGGACACTTTAAGTGAACTCTACCTGGAGGTGGAACCATCCTTATTCCTTTACACTGACACCAAGACACTGGAAAAATTCCTAAATATTCACTGTTACAGCATATCTTTATACTTTTACGTTTCTCAGGTGGTCTCAAATCATCCATCTCCACCACAAAGTAATTGTTATTTATCACTTCGACTACAGTGGCAGGACCAATTTGACTCATGCCAGGATTAAGTGCCTCTACCTTCATTCCAACAGCAAACTGGTGAATCTTCAATTCTGACTGATCCTTAAAAAATACCAGACAATTAACGATACCGTCAGTCAAATTTAAAGTGATTCAGAACGCTTCCATGACATGTCTTATTTAATACCAGAAATTCAGCAAAAAACAAGGTGCTGAGTTTAATATATTCATATGCCCCCAGTGGCATGCTTGTCAATGGATTTCAATTATAAATGAGGCCAATCTGTTACAGTAGAAGCAAATTTGTAAGTAAACATAACTGATTTAGCTATTGCAAATATGAAAAAATAAGCAAAGTCCCATAGCTGGCATAAAATATATAATAACAACCAAAATTTATACAGGTCATGAACTCAATAAAAATTATCATCATATCAACTTTGAAGACTCTAGGTGAAACGGTCACAAACAAAAATAATTTTTAATAACAAAGATAATCAGGATTAGGTTGCATGGTAGAGGTTGGGTCCAAATCCGGTCAAGGCCAAATCAAGGTTGGGTGATATGGATGGACTAAGAATGGTCTGAGGCAACAACTGTGTAAGTATCAAAGCATTCTAGTAAAATGTTGACTTTACAAGTCTAAAATCATTCAAGGTCAAGGTCAAATCGAGGTTAGGTGATATGCGTGGATTGAGATAGGTCCAAGGCAACAACTGCTTAAGTATCAAAACATTATAATAAGCAGTGTTGGTGAAACCAAGAAACAACCCCTTTGTTACATTAGTCCTAATTTGTTCAAGGTCAAGGTAAAATCAAGGTTGGGTGATATAGATGCCGATGGATTGAGATAGGTCCAAGCTTTTAAACTAATTACCTGAAAATGTAAAACTGAGTTACTTCAATATATGCATGTTATATTTGTACTTGTTTGTAGCAAAATTTTATTTTTCCAAGACACTGTGCAAAAGGCTAATGTGGCATACTCAATATACTGTATTGTAAAATAAAACTAATACCTTAAAAACATCCTCAGGTACCACAGCTTCTTTACATCCTTTCATTGCTGCCTCTAAAATCTCTGTCCATTTCTCATCAGTCTGTTCATCATATATATCTGAAATGACAAAAAACTGATGTCATTTTCTGTTTATAAAGATCACCCTCGCGTGAAGAAAAGAGAAGTCTTTATTCAGAGGCAAAAATAACTGCACAGACAAGAATTACAACTGCAAGTTACAACAGACATGTGGTCTTTATTAACATGTGCTATTTACCACAATACTTGAAAGTTAAGTCTAACTCTATATCATCCGTTACAGATTTACAGTCAACTCTTGTTATGTTGTTTTTCGGGACCGAAAAATACTTCGTCTTAACAAAAATTCGACATAAATGTCAGATGAATATTGTAGCCATCGTTAGAATCACTACTATGATAATTGGTGTGTGTTGTAAGAATGGCTTGTTTGTCAGCTGTTAAGTTGCATTTAATCAATAACAATCTCCCTGTTGTCATTGATTAAAAATTAAATCCAACAAGTTGTATAGTCATCTAGGTGTGTAAAAACAATTGTGACATGCGCATATGTCTGGCTTCGTAATGAACAATGCAAATCAGGTGTGAAATTGCTCATTCGCACTTCAAAATTATTTCAACATAACGAAAAATTCGAGAGGAATTTGTCTTAATTGACATAATTTTATATACTTTAAGAAGGAAAAAATCTAGACTTAAAAAATACTCTGTGATAATGGAAAATTCATCTAAACCGACTTCACAATAATGTGAGTCAACTGTATGAACGTCACTGATCCATTGATTTTGATACAAATTCTAAGCATAAATTATCATTAAGAATACTACACTGGAAGTAATAATTGCTTTCCTTTTACACAAAAATATGTATTCAGCACACAATAAAACATAAAATAAATAGGTATTGAAGATTTCTACAATATTATAATTAAGTATGTAATTCATTCACCACATACAATGACTTCATATACAGGGCATTAACTTGAAATGATTTTTCAACTGTGAGCTTATTTTCCATAATGCTGAAGAAATTAAATATACGCCATGTTTACTGTTAGCTTTTTTGTACCTGGAGGAGGTCTGTACATGCAATTCCCCTGTTCAAGGGCCCATCCAATAGGATGTAATCGTGGATTCAGATAAAACATCCAGAAATGTTTACTGGCAGACTCTGTACCCTCAAGACGAAGATAAAGACGACCTCCAACATTCTCCAAGACCTGAACGAGCCAAACATGAAGAGGATGAAGAACATCTTGTATTTCTAACATCATTCCAAACTTTATTTGATCAACTGGAGTGATTCCTGAATTCTGAAATTAAAAAAATAAAACTGTCAATGTCAAGTCTCCTTTGTACAGATATGGCACTGTCTAAATTCATATTTTAAACCACAACTGAATCATATTTGATTACATGATTACAATCATAACATACATATCTACTTAACAATATAAATATATGCCCAACTTAATTGTGCATGAGGCTAAATGCACTTCAGAAAAAGCATCAAGATTATTTGTATAACAAGTTTATGATTCTTACTTTACCTTCAAAAAATATATAAAGCCCATAAAAGCATATATATTTTCTGATGAATAATAGAAAACTTGCACCACATAAATTAAAACCTTCAAGGAACAATCCTTTCCTGAGTGAAAATAAAATCAACACAGAAATACTTAGTCAACAAAGAATGAAACCTTTTCCAAAAAACTGGAAGGTGCAGTCCTAGCTCCAGTTAACGACTCCAGTAGAAATGACCTCCAATCACTGACTTTGTCTCTTATTTCTGAAAATAAAATGTTTACTCTTTTTTTTATACAAACATATAAGTGATCTTCATTTTAAAGTTACATGTATTAATCAGTTATCACCTTGAATAGAGATTGCTCTCTTTTTGTATGATTACAATCCTCAGATTGTGACAGCATTGAACTACTCTTTTTAAACCATACTAACAACAGGCTCAAACTGCAGACAAAGAACCTTACACCATCAGTATCAATGCATTCATTAGAATACCTGCATCTCCTCTTAATCAAATATTTATTATGCTGATAAAATTCAATATTATAATAAGACAGTGCTAACATTCAATGCAGTATATGGAGGTAAGTCTCAGAAACTATACACATACCATCCGGGGGCTGTAAATTTTTCCCATTTTGAGCTGACCAGCCAATATGATGAATTTCTGTATTAGAAAAATCACACCAAAAATCGTTTGAGTTATCATCACCATATCCATCATATCTCAGTCTTAGTAGGGGACCACATGTCATCATCACAGTGGCAACCCAGAATGTATCAGCATCAGATTTGTTGCGGACTTCAAGTTTCATACCCTTAATGAAACAACTCTGTAAACTGTATTCAACCTATTAGATAAAGGAAGCCATGTATTAAAGTCTAATTTAATGACAGTTCATTTGCCTGTAGTTTTTTTAATGGCATACATAATACCTAATTATATTTTAATTCAAGTAAACATTAAAATGCCAAAGATATGTGCAATTTAAAATTTTTCTAATGATGTTTAATAAAGTAAGTTCAAAGCTATCTTAGCCATTCAGCAACAATTGCCTTTTTACAGATAAAAATAGCCAAACAGTGTTTTCATGGCATTTGATTTAGTGCATTTTGGCATATACTTCTTATAAATGACAATGTAAGATCATGATTCTCCAACTTATGTCCAGAAAAAGGACCAGTACAATTGATTCTGAAATTGAAAATGACCCTTTTAGTAATAAATTAATGCGACATGATGTTTTGTGACACGAATTCTGAAGTACAACCATGTTAAACAAAATACTTACATGTTTGAAAGCTGTAGGAGGCACAGCAGTGGCACCAATCTGTTGTAAGTAATCTTCCCACATAAAATATGGCTCCTCACTATCATCTACAATTGTATGAGTATAAATCAGCATATAAAATATCATATACATGTAATAAGAAAAAAAAACATACATTGGCTAAATAGAACTAGAACTATCAATAAAGGTGATTATATACCTCCCCCCCCACAGAGCCCCCTTTTTTGAAAGCTTAATAACTTAGAAAAAGCCATTTAAGAGAAGAGGCTCACACAAGAGTTTGTCCACAGACAAATACAAAATTACTCCGTAACAAATCCGAATAATTTTTTTACAATATGTGCAAGGAGACCCAATGCCAAATGTACTGGTAAAATTTTATAAAAATCCAACAAGCCGTTTTGGAGAAGCACACACAGAATTTTGTCTGTAGACAAAAATGGGGCATTACTCTGTAAAAATAAATCTGAATAATTTTTTTTATAATATGCCCAAGTAAACCTAATGCCGAATGTGTTGGCAGAGTTTTATAAAAATCAAACGAGCCATTTCAGAGAAGTGCACACAAGATTTTGTCTACATATGGAGGGACAGACAAATGGATGGACAACCTAAAGGGGTATAATAGTTCTAAGGCAATCAGCAGTTAACAGTGAGCATCTTACATTCTAACCAGTTCATACTAGAAAATCAAGAAGAAATATACATAATCATTGATTGTAGAACCTTCCACAATTACAATATTTATATGACAGTAAACATAAACAAGAGGGCCCTTTTTCGCTCACCTGAGTAAAGATTGCAACATCTATTGCTTTCCTGCGATTTGACCTGGTGACCTAGTTTTTAACCTGAGTTGACCCATGTTCAACCCTATTCACATTATCATTTGTACAAACATTCTGACAATGTTTGAGGAAGATCCACTCAAAACTGTGACTTCTAGAGCGTTAACAAAGTTTTCAGGAGATTAGACCTAGTGACCTAGTTTGTGACCTCAGATGACCCATGTTTGAACTGTCCAAGACATTAAAACAAACATTTCTACACAGTTTAATGAAGATCCAATCAAAACTGTGACCTCTAGAGTGTTAACAAGGTTTTCCAATTATTTGACCTGTTGACCTAGTCTTTGACTCAAGATGACCCATATTCGAACTTGTCCAAGATATCAGTGAGACAAATGAAGATTCACTCAAAAGTGTGACCTCTAGAGTGTCAACAATGCCAGAGTAGACTGACTGATCACTATAGCTCACAGAGCACTATGTGTCCAGGTGAGCTAAAAATTGTGAAAGAGCAGATCACAAACATTCTTACCATCAATGCATTCAGTGTCATCTTCATGACATCTTTCCTCAACATCATCTGTACTTGACTTTGGAATAAAATCATTAACATTACTGGACAGCTGAGGTTCTTCAAAACTTGAATAACTGGTCTTTACACGATCTTTATTAACTCTCAAATTTAGCACCTTTTCATGAAATTTTTCCCATGACATATTACTGCTATCCTCAGTATACAAATCTGAACTAACACCAGTAAATTGACTATCTTCATCGCTACAATACTGGCAAGTACTCAATGCTTTTTCAGAGAAACTTGGTACACTTTCTTGAGAATTATCATCAATCTCAGACTGATTAACTTCAACATCATTCATTAATGATTCCTTGTTCTCGCTTTCACAAACATGAATATCAGTTTCCATTGCATTGTCTTTAGTACTGTCAATAACGTTATCAATTGAATTTTTATTACCAGTTTCATCAACAGTTTTCTCAATTATTTCACTATTTACAACCGAAGAGGCAATCAATGACACAGGTGTATCATCACTTTTGTTCCCAATATTTTTACTATTTAGTTCTTCACTTACGTCTCCTTCCATTACAGTTATAGACTGCTCTTCACTTAAAGGACTGATTACAATATGACCACTCACTGTGTCAGACATTTGAATAGGAATTGTATCATCAGTAAGAAAACTTTCAGCAGTATTTGCCTCAGAATCTTCAAATAGGTTAACTGGTTCTCTATCTGAGTCAGTGACAAGCACAGTAGAATCCTAGAGGGGCAAAGAAAATTCATTAAAACAAACCATCATTTTGTTAAGATGTATCTGATCATAGGCATAAAGACATTGTGCAATAATGAATCACTAATTTCAATACTTCAGTCAATATTTAAACCAACAAACAAGAAATAAAAGCCTTTAGGGCATGATACTACAATGATTTTAGTACACAAAAATGCTTACCAGAAATTATGGCTGATGAAATGTGAATATTAAGTTAAGAGATATAAATTTAACAAGAATAATACTTAAGTCATGGAGGTTGATTTACAGAAAAATACACAAACCATAAGGGATACGGGAGTGACATCTTCAGTAACATTGACATTAATATGAACACCTTCGCTGAACAACATCACAGTTTGATTTGGTACAGAATTCAAAGCTACAAAATAATTAAAAAATTGTAAGAAATACAGATATTCGAGCTGAATTGAAATGTTTACTGATGCAGTAAATCTTGGTTATCACAAGTAGTCATCAGAAGTGTTGAAATCCTAAACATCAAACTGTGTGCTTATATGTTTGTTTGTTGGTTGAAAAAAGCAAAGCGTCAGTTGCATTAGTGACCTTAATTGTACGAAATGCTTACATAAAATGTACTCTTTGACATCAGGAGGGAATATTCATATTTGTTGATTGTTTAAATATTTATTAAGTGATCAAGTTCCTATCCATAAATATTTTAGAGTTTGCAACTGAACAACATGATGTCTGAAAATCATGCTATTGGCATGTGGCGAAATTGCTGAACAATATGAAAGTTACTTTGATTTGCAAAGTGCATGAGTATTGTAGCATAAAGAAAACAGTCTGTAATATTCATACTTAATTACTTAACTATGCGTCACAAAAAACCCAATCATCTCACAAAGTTTAATTACAGTGTAATGCACCGCTAAAAAATGATACAAATTTCGTAAAATTTATATTTAAACTTTTACTAAACATCAAAACTGGGAGTGGTTTAAATAACTGAACTTGAAACGATTAACTATTTTGACTGGGCAATCAAAATTGAATGGGATGCGTTAATTGATCAAATGACCATTATCATTGTTTTATAAATACAAACATTATTATAGTTCAGTTTTTAAATCTATAAATTGGTGAAACTTGGTATGACCAAATAGCTAATTATGCTACATTTAAGATACAGTTACATAGCATTAAACTGTTACCCCTTTAAACTCAGTTTAAAGAATAGCAGGGCGTTCGTCATTTTAGTAAATTCATTGTAAGCATAGCCATGACACAACCATTTTAATAAAATCCTTACCTGCATCCATTTCTGTATCAGAATTGTTCACAGGCAGATCATTTTGAACACTAACATCCATGTTTTCAATATTAGGTTCTTCAAAAGGAAGACTAGGTAATGATGCATCGTCTTCAAGGGGCAGGTCCACACTAGTAGTTGTGAAAATT
The DNA here is from genome assembly GCA_008271625.1 of Lutraria rhynchaena. Lineage (NCBI taxonomy): Eukaryota > Metazoa > Mollusca > Bivalvia > Venerida > Mactridae > Lutraria > Lutraria rhynchaena. The sequence goes on along the minus strand of VIBL01000154.1, from coordinate 77,170 downwards.
GATAATTGAGGGGATGTACTACTTTGAGCCAATGAACAAGCTGAACCATCACCAACAGTCACATTGGAGGATGAAATTTGCGAGGTATTTCCACTTGAAGTAACAGTGGATAATGAAGGATTTACAGTATAAGACATGGTACCAGAAGATACAACACTAATGCCAATGGAAGGGTTTACTCTTACAGGCATTTCATTCTGACAGATTATTTGTCCTGAATTGGAGAGTCTCTGCACTATTCTTGTTGTAGTAGCTTGGGAAGGAATGAGGCTACGATTCTGAGTCATTATAAATTGCTTGCCCAAATTAACCTGCGCAGGAAGAGAGTACCTATGTTGTGTCTGTGCCTGAAACTGACCTGCGATGTTAGAAACAGCTGGCTTCAAAATGTGGACATTATTTGCAGAATTGACACGCCCAGGAATGAGAACCTGAGGATTTGGCTGTACTTGTCCAGTAGCTTGTCTCTGGACAGGGTATGCTACACGATTTTGGAATGCAGCAGCAGGATATGGATGTACACCAGGGGGTCTGTTCTGAGCAACTGTTACCCGACCAGCAAGTTGAACAGGAACTCTTGGTTGTTGTGGATAGATAACCTGAGCAGAAATTCTTGGCTGTGATGATGACAGAGTTTGTGTTAATCTTGCACCCTGATACACTTGCGGCACTGCATTGGTACCCAGTACATACTGACTTTGCCCTAAAAGTACAAGTATTTATAATAATACAATTCTTTGATTCAACAATTGATTTTATACCAAGCTAACAAGTCAATCAATTGAGAAAAAATGTATAGCAATTAAGTAACTCAAATGAATTAATACAAAAAAGTTCATCAATAGTCAGCCTTTACCCGACCAAACAGTTCATTCTAACAGTAAATATATAAATTTCCTTACCAGCCTAATAAATTTTTACCAAAATGTATAAATACAGAGTATATATATATACACAGCGATTTTTTGTGCAATTTAGCAAGAAAACAAGCACTTTCCCTAAGACAAAAAAGTCTATATTTATGTAAAAATAAAACAGAAAAGGAAAAAAATCTTTACCTACCAACCCATATTTTTTCGGCATGTAACTGAAAACAATCTTTTTTTTGTTTGAGCCTTATGTCACTCACCTTGAGGAGGCATCAATGTTACCACTGGGCGAGCTATCACATTACCAATTGGAGATTTAATAGGACTGACAGAAACAGCCTTAGGACGCATCAGTCTTGGCATTCCCGTAGGTGTCCGTGGTAGATTATTATTGAAGCTCATTATGTCTGAGTCAAGCTGACGTCTGTATCGTTGAAACCATGTACAACAATTCAAACCAAACCTAAATAATAAAAAATTGAAGATTGAAAAAGTGAATTTCACCCATCAAATTTGTCACGAAGTGACACACAATGTGACTGGGAGACAAAGGCAACTTTTTTTTGTCAGAAATAATAATATCTAATAGAAAAAAAAATTATATTTTATAAATATACCAACCCATTGATGTTATTTTTGTCCAATGTGAATGCAATTCAATCAATCTTACAATTAACTTAAATCTTGTCCCCAGTGTGTTTAAACTACGAGAATGAGCGATCCAACATCACAAAGCAGTCACATTACCTTTAAAAAACATTTTTATTTAATATATGACCCGCTTCTGCATATGTTTGAAAAACAAAATCATTAAAAAGCAATTGCAGTTCCGTCTACAGAATCAAGAATAGCTCAGTATTTAATAAATACACAGAGCATTTTGTTAGAAAAAGTCATTTACGGTACGAATTTCACTGAGAACGAAGGTAATTAAGCCACAAGCCATAGGAAGGGAAGCAACTCTGATAAACCCTGAGAAGCCAACACCTAAATAGCTATAGCACGAAAGAGAAAAGTTATTCAAAATAAATAAGTAAAAGAAAAATAAAAACAAACATTAGTTCACCTTTTTTAAACGTTTTTACATTCTGTTTTCTCCTATTTATTCATTTGATTGGCAATTAATAATAAGGAAACAAGAATTGGTCACTTGCGCAAAATGCCGGTCTTCCGTGTGATTAATTACATCGTGAAAATTACTTCACTGTCTTCAGGTCCGAGGGAACGCCTTTCAGTGTATTTTTTGCATGTATTTTTCAATATTATACAAAGGACTAAACCTGTCACGTACAGTCCCTGATGATATATTTTGTCTGAAATCATTTTACACTACTTTACTGATGTATTACTAGCGCAAGTGCAAATATTTGTCTTTATTTTATAATTTTCTTGTCCCCCATTTTTGTTTATTTTGCCTCCTAATTCAAGCAACTTGTTTATTCTTATATGGATTTGTGTGAGAAGGCCTTGTCTAGTGAATGCAGTTTGACATAAGTCGTTAGTTTCAAGAGCTTCTTTACTACAGTATAAAAAGTGAGTACTTCAAGTTAAAAATAGATAATAAATGACAGGAAATTAATGTTTCATACAATACAGGACATCATGTCAAAGGAATAGGCAGTATAGTATAGTCTGAGTATAGACAAAGAGAATTTAGAACTACAACTTTATGAATGGCAATAAGTTCTTTATAAAGTGTAAAAAATGTTTGTTTCTGGTTGCATTCTCAAAAAATAGGGTAGGAAGTTTGAATTTTTTTATTTGTCTTGAATGCCACTTTTGAGATTATTTTGTGTTGAAAGGTAAAAAAAGGTGAGACAATGGATGTACCATTCTTTAGGCTTAATAAAAAAGCCTAATGTCATAGGGAAAAATGGGTAAGGTAGGGTGACCAGAAACAATTATTTTTTATGCCTGAAACACTTGCTGCATGATACATTTTTTATGACTAAAATCATTATAAGGAAGATTGATAAATCAACAGAAATATAGTAAGTTTGCACCATATGAAAGTTTAGAAACATTTGTTTTACTGCCTTAATATTCTTAAAGGCATATACAACAGTTACTTTGTCAGTATGTTAGTGTTAAGTAAATGAAAAGCATTATCCATATGAAGTCAAAGCTCACATATCAAATAAAGGAGTACCAATTCAAATATGAAAACATCAATAATAACAAAATGTCAAGATAGACAAGAACAAAAAAAAGGATACGGAATTCATTTTATTTCACCATATACATGTACTTCAAGATACTCATCAACTCAACAAAAACATAATTTGAACAGTACAACATACACATTTTACTGCATTCAATACATTTACAAACACAATGTTGCTCCAATTCAAATGTAAGACTAAACACATGTACTTTTTTAATAGTTTAATTTGCATGTTTAATTTGCTATGTAGTTAAGAGCATTTAGTAATATATATATATATATATTTAACATGTACACAGCATAACATTATACCTTTTGCCAGAGATATTGCAATTTAAATTGCTAGATGGGATTATCACATACAACCATTAATCACAATGCACTAATGAGTTTTTCCCATCTAACAGCAATGAGACAGAGAAAATATCAGAACAAATGAATTTGACTGTTTTCATTATATTGAATTATTCATTAATCAAAAAGTAAATTATTCAGTACATTTGATAGTTTATATTGCCATATAAATACCAATAATATCATTTGTATAGAGAACACCAATCCCAATGTACATGTTAAGTACAGAAAATGGTATCACGCAAAACCAAAACAATACCCTTTTATGTTGAAATCAATGCAACATAGAAAGTAAAAATATGCAATGTTTTATTTTAAACATACAGATGTACAATACAATAAGTGCAATGAAAATTTAAAGCTATAAAGTTCTTTTTACAATAATGACAAAGGTTTTGCCGGTAAAACTAGCAAAATATCAAACACAATAGTGTTGAAATACAAAGTATAATTATAACACATACCTATGTATTAACAAGTAAGTTCTGGTCCAAATTAAAACAGAGTAAACTCCAATAGATGGCTGATAATCATTTAATGCAATCATTTTACGAAAGCCATTTACACGAACTATTATGAAGCAAAGAAGCAGACCTGTATTATCATTAAATAACTATCATGAATTACAGTGTTCACTTAAGAGCATATTAGACGTATGACAGTATATAGTATCTATAAATACATTTCACTTGGATAATAATGGAATAATTGAGAATCAAAAATACACAATGAGATCAATACATGAATCAAAGATTAGTCCTACTGTTTGTCGCAACAATTTGGTCTAAAACCCACACTGAATTCGATCATATTAATACAATGATTGCAATCTTTGCCAAAGGGCGATTTGTTTCTTCCAATCAGGTATAATGTGATTTATCAACAGCATGTCAATTATCTATATAGGACAGTTTAAGAGTCAATGTTAAATCCAGTTACACCAAAAATCAACTTAGAATTAACACTACAGATTTCAGTAGTCAGCAAAGAAATTTTGACATCATAGTATTTATACCTAACAATACAAACAACCAACAGAATCACTAAGACAGCAATGATATAATGTGAAGCAATCATGATGTGTCCACAAAACTGCAATTTAAAACAGTGAGTTATAAAATAAAATAACTGGTAAGACAAGAGAAAACAAAATTATGGCTTTAATATCATGACAGAGAATTTCAATATGGAATAATTCATTCTGAAAAACAAATACAACAAAAATCCAGAAGACACTTATTTAAATTAAATGGTGATTTGTGACACCTCAGCTATGAAGTGCTTTTATCATCTTCTCATAAATGAATGGTATCAAGTAAGGTTTTTGTTTTTTCTTGAATGTTAATCATAATGCATACCTGTATAATAGTATTATACTATGTTAGAGAGAAATTTAAATGACAGGTAAGTAAATCAAGTATTAAGTAAATAAATCATAGAGACTTAGATATGTATACTGAATATTTCTACCATAAAGAAAAAAAAGAGAAAAACAGTAGGATTTGAATAATACCATATAACTGTTTAAAGCATGAATACAAACATCATTATTTCACGAAAAATGTGAATATTTTTACTAATTATAAAGCCCTCTAATTCTTTTTATATTAATTTATAGTAATTAAATATCATTGAACTAATCTAATTCAGTATTACAACCATGTAAAAAATATATAAATTCCTACACAAGAATGAAACTAAATATCACAATAAATGAGCAATCACAGATGACAAAAAATAACTTGTACATACCTGTTTGTAACTATGTACATCTGATAATAAATCATTTCAGGAATTTCAATACTATTATTATTACAACGAGCACTTCTTGATAACTACTTATACAATAATCATATACTCATGATTTTAAAAGAACAAAATAAACAAACAAACCTATAAAATTCAGAAATGAAGATCAATGAATAACAAACATGAGTTACAACTAAATTCAACATAGATTCAAGTCATTTATTTCAGATCAGAACTGTCACTGTTTCAGTCTTTTGCATGTCAACAACATTGATATATGGAGACATCAGTATTAACAATATATCAGTACATTTATAAGTCTAAAACAGACAATTAATGCTTCTTTTCTCATAATTTGTTTGTCTTTGTATATACTTCAGAAAAAATAAACAGAATGAATAATTTACTTTTCCATAGTTTCATTACCAGAACTTTAACACAAGCCCCTTTGAGTCCTTGACTCAAAACAAAGCTTTCGTCACTTCAAAATGCAAATTCTTAGTTTTTACCACATTTTTTCCAAATAATTGATATTTCGAAATGTGTATTGATAGATGATCCTAAAAAATATTGCAGACATATCAATATCATTTGAATTGATGACAATCCTATTTCAGATTAAATAGATAAAAAACATAAACTTTCATATTTTAAGAATATTCCACTTAACCATCACATTCAAACCAGTCAATATTCTAGAGAAAACAAGAGACATTGACTGCTTTTTATTAACAATTGATTAAAAAATCTGACCAATTATACTATCAACATGTAGTATATCTACATATCCAATTACTGTGAAGCAAACTGAGGTGATCCCTTTGTTTTAAAAATCCTTGAAATAGTTACATATGAAAAATGATAAAAAAAAATATGAAGCTATTTCTTAAAGCCCGTGGATAAATGGAACATACTTTCCGTGGCACATCACAATCAGTGGGTGATTTACTGATTATAATATTTGAACATATTTGAAATTCCAAATTACATTCTATCATCAAATAGATCCAATAGCTTAATAGAGATATTGTTAAAATAAATGAACACTTAAATCACACTTGGAAATTTGGAATGTCATAAAAGTCAGTGTTACATACAGCATTTAATGTCTAGGAAATAAAAGGAAACAACATACATAATAGTCTCCTTTACTACCTACCAGTCATTCATGAAATAAGCTTTCCAAACTTCTAAGTTTCAAAAAGTGTCAGTAACACAAATTTTATACTACAAAGTAAGTGCCAACTTATTAGTGAACAAGATAAATATTGGGTTGTGACAATTTAACACTAAAAAACTTATCATAGTACAGTACTAATTGTCACATAATTACCAACAAAAATGAAATAAGCATACAAGTTTATTATGCAACTAATTATCCAAACAAACCTGAGGATAAAGACATTAAAACAAACTTCTTCACTTTGTATTTTTTGTATTGTTTCAGATGCATTCCAATATAAAGTAACTAAATATACAAAGGTTAAAACCATAGATAAAAACAAATATGTTACTTATAAATCTCTTAACATCTATGACAACCAAATCCTTCCAATCAATACACATGTTATCCTTACTCCTTCGTTTCTGTTGGGGCACAATATTTTAATAAATATGAGTATATTGCACTCAGTATCTGTGGAGAAATATTGCAAGATTTTGGATTCTGACACAACAGCAACAGACTATTGAAGAGCCCAGCTCTACAGTACATTCATATCAATCCACACTTTATGCAGTTGAATGAACACAGTCAAAACAGCTGAAAAATGATGACAATAATATTGAAGAATCATGATGAACAGCAACCATAACCACCACCAACAGATTTTGAGTCAAGATTTACATGGCCAGAATCTGCTGTGTTTTCCAGAGCGACATCACCACCATAGCGTCTCATTAATTCCTGAAAAAGCAATAAAGACTCTATATTCCAAAGGCTATTCCCAAACACTGAATCTATAGTAATGTTTAAACAAGAGACGAAGATGCTAAATATATTTTTTTTCACATTAAAGTTAAGCCCCTTTCTTAACCAGATTACTGAATAGATAATTCAAATTACAAAAAGGTAAAAGTTCAAACCTTGGCAAGTTTGGAGAATGTTTCATCAACATTTGTGTTTTCTTTGGCTGATGTTTCCAAATGAGCAATCATTCCATTGTGTTGAGAGTATGAATTGGCGTCTGAAAATGTGACTTCTCGTAAGTTTTCCAAGTCTCTCTTATTTCCTAAAAAAAAGGATTGGGAGTTACATTTCTTTACATTCTTTTCTTTACGATAAATCATAAAACCAGCAACAAATTTATGCAGCATCCAAAAATAACCCTTTGCTGATAATAATAGTACTATAGTGCTGTCTTAGCTAAGATTTATCTCGCATGAACTAGTAACTTAAATTAACTTTATAATACATGTATTCACTTAAACTCCATTCATAACCAACAAAGAGAAGAAAACTTCACTCACCGATCAGGATTTGTACAATACTTGGTCCAGCATATCTCTTGACATCATCTAACCATCTAGGTAAACTGTCAAAGGAACTTTTCTTTGTAATATCATATGCCATTATGACTCCATTAGCACTCCTGTAGTAACTTTGAGTGATTGTTCTGAAACGTTCCTGTCCTGCAGTATCCCAAATTTGAAGCTGAAATAATGAAGTTAAATACTTTTAATCTAGCTAAAGCAAAACAAGTGATTACAACACATATATTCAAAATACAGTTTTAAGTCTTTTAATGTCATTCTTCCAACATCTAACTTATCAGAAAGTATCATGAATCACCTTACAGATAATAAATCAGCTCTTGATGAAAAAAGCAAATGAATGAAAGCAAACAAATGAAAGTATGCGAAAAGTTTTAAGTAAAACAGCAATAGCAAGGTTATTTAGATAAGGCACAGATGGGTATACATGGAATTGAGGACAGATGTATTCATTTTGAATCTAAATGGAATGTTAATGGTAACTGCTGTACTTGAACTTACTGAAGTCCTTTAATATCCTTAGGTAAATAATAATATAATTCCAACAACTTTTGCACAATGCTGCTGCTGGTATGAAAATTCAACTGTTTTTAAGTTTGTATATGGTTGAGCTTTAACCAACAAAATTATTTCAGTTACAGGGCATGCAGCAGGCATTTTCACTTAATTCCTGGATTACTACTCACATACATTTGATATGTGAATCAAGAGTTGTTGACAACTGACAACAGATGAAGTAATATATAATGAGAACATTGCTAAGCGGCACTTTTGTATCAAGGTAAATGAGTAAATTTATGCAAATGCAGTAAATCTGTTAAAAGTTTTTTTATACCATGTTTTATGAAGAACTACAACATGGTGATAAAAGCGTGAAAATATGGGATCCATTTGAAAAAAAGAATTCTGTTTCTCTGTAACAAAATACACAGGCAGTGCTTAATTTTATAAGTCATTAGCACTTTTATCCCACTAGTTAAATCAGCATTTACAATGCCAGTTCTAGAAAGATAGATAAAATTAAACAGTTGTGAAAATTTAGATTATGAAAGTAATGTCTTCTTCTTCTATATGATGAGCTGGGATCATAATTGACTGTATATAATTCAATACTAATGATGATAGCACATTAAGGCTCACTGAAAATTAGAAATAACTGATATTTGTGTAATGTATAATGATTCGGAATCTAGAATCACACACGCAATTAAATCCTTTCAGATTCAGTCAATGAAATTTCCCAATAATTTCTTGATGTTTAATAATAATAAAACTCACAAATGTGAATGGTGAAAAAATACTTCCCCCATGATTCGATATGAGTACACGATAAGTTCATTTGTTATACCTTCACTAGTTTTCCGTCAATCTGGAGTGTTTTCATAGTGAAGTCGACACCAATAGTGCTTGCATGTTTCTCCACGTAAGTTCCGGATTTAAACCTTTGTACTACGCATGTTTTACCAACATCAGCATCGCCAATTAATACAATTTTAAACAGATAATCAAAAGTTTCATCTGCGTCGGAATGTGGATGAAAAGCCATGGTTTTAAAACTAAAAGAACACTTGATGCGTCATAAACATACAAATATTGCAATTTGACATAGAACCGGAAATGTAAAAACTTCCTGTTGGTGCATAATGTATTTAGCACTCAAATGAAGATTACTCATCGACAAGTCATATTAAAACCCAGTTCCTGTTAACTCGAGTATGAATTCGTGAATTCACGGAACTCTTTAATAATTTTCTTTTAATATATTTCAGTGAAGTTCGTCTTAAGTTAAAGATGACCTAATATCATTTCAGACCATGTTCAACTCCTACCGTAGCCAACTCGTATTTTGGCCATCTCGTACTTTATAAGTGATCGTTAATTGAAAGGTCTGCCAAAAAACGTTTAATTACATTACTTATAAAGTTTATATCTTTGCATAATGAGCCAGCTGTTCAAAATGTATTCTTCAGAACTTGTTTATCAAATATTTATACAGTTTATTTGATCTCAAACTAAAGATAATCATAACTTTATATTTCGTAAATAGCACTTAAGTCCCACCCGTGTAGTTTTTTTATTTTATCCTTGAATATAAAATATTTGATACGTAGGTATCTTATCAACATATATGTACACATAGTCATTTGATATATTATATATATAAATTTATAAATGTACCAATAAAATATTTTATAGACGTATATGTATTCATAGTTATTAGATACTTTCAGGATGCTACAAGGGATTCGGAGAACTAGAACAGTAGAATCAATGTACTGTTAGAATTCAATCCAGGTAAAGACCTATACTAGGTCTTTGAGCCAGGTTATAGTAGGATGGAAATTATGTACGAACGGGGATGAATCCAAGAGCTAGAAATATGAATTAAAAAACTAAAATGATAGAATCAAAGCACTTACATAATACAACCCGAATGCTGTACGGTTGAAATAAAAAATATTGCAAGGAGTCAAAGTGCTGGTTTGATATTTCAAAATATTTTCCAAATGCATAGTTTAAACAATTGATAAGGCTTATGGTATTGATAGTTATTTTTCAATATCAACAATGCAAGTTATCCTAAATCCTAGATAGAATGCAATTGTTACTAATATTCAAATACTTTGTGGCAGTTCTTCCCCTATCAATTCGTTGTGTTATGGGGAAACATGTACTTATACACTCGTGTGAACTTACAGTGTCAGAATATGTGCACATCTTATATTTAGATTGTAAAACGTCACGAATATTCACCTAATCGTTTTGTATTGAATAGGTGTATCGACCCATGGTTTAACCATTCAGATTAATATTGATTTTACACCGTTGTTTCAAATACGTATAAAATCGATTGTTGAATTCTTCAGCTTAAAGTATGTCATTGCGAAATATTTAGTAGTTTATTTGACACTGTAGGGTAATGTTATAGTAGAAAGTGGATAGAGGATACGAAGTTCTTCGCAGACACAGTAAATGTAAGCTATTTATTTAGTGTACGCTGAATACTTCTTAAACTTAACGATTAACTTCGTTGATGTTGTCGAAGCAAATGCTATGGCACTAAATATTGATATATTGACAAAAGATAAAATCGACTTGTTGTGTTTGTATTAGTATATTTCTGCATTAGTGACTGAGCTCGTTTTACTGAAATTGCAATGTTGTCTTGAATTACGCTTGTCACAATACACAGCTGAATCTTTAACTGTCCTACTTTGAACTGGAAGAAAATAATACAACACATTGATTACTAGGTGGACTTTTGATATATTCTATAAAACATTGTCTTTGAATGCTCGATTTCTTTGTTTAGATCGATTGTAAGTGTTGTAAAACATACGAATTATAATTCGCTTATTTTTGGTTCTTCCAAGAATCGAGTTTAAGTTGGACATTAAAAAATTCAACTCAGTATAAATTCCTTGGGAACAACAATTTTAGACTGGTCCCAAAGCAAAGCTCTGTTGTTTTTTCTTTATTGAGGGTCACGAACAATTGTAAATGTGTACATATGCTATAAGGTTAACTTAGGAAGCCGGAATTAAAATAGGATATGTACCGAGATTTTAACAAAATTTCACATTTAACGTCTGTGTACGCCGGCACACAGTCTATGTACGGTGCATCAAATATCGTAATATAGTATTTTATTAGTATCGAAATTATTTTTATATTTTTAGAGCAAACAATGGGAAAAGGAGAAGGGTCTGGGAATGGCGGCGGAATGGGGTCTGGACAGTATAAAGGAAAGTTTGAGCGAGTCTTTTTTCCGGCCATGCCATTACCGATGGCGATTATTTGTTGCGTTTTGAACTTCCTTATACCTGGACTTGGTCAGTGTGTTATTATTATTATTAAATAATTATTTAATTATTTATTATCCAGTTGTGCTAATGTGCAAACTGATTTTAAGTCTATTGGAAATACCATGTTCTTACAAGCTTATTGTAAAATGTAAGTATCTTAAAATAAAAAGCGGATAAGTTTACATAAGGTTGGAAATGGTTTAAACGTGTTTTCATAGATAAGTAAAATCGATAATAATTATAAACTAAAAAATGCTTGTATCGATTTGTATATTTTTCAACCGCACGTTACTTGCGTACAACAGGAAAGCGATTGGATTCGTTTACAACCCCATGGTAATGTCTTTTTTCACGAAGTCATTAATGTTTTCATTAGAACACGATGTTGTATATTGTATTTGTGTTTAGGATCTGCTGTTGCTGGTCTGACAGTGTTTTTTTGTGCAAGAAATGAAGATATGGATGCTGCACCCAGAGCATTAAGTTGTTTTACTAGTTGTGGTATTGGCTTCTTGCAACTTGTGACAACTCTACTATTATTGTTGGGTTGGTTTTGGAGTTGCTTCTGGGGAGTTACCTTTATTATGATGAGTCGTAAGTCTCAACGTGTTCATGCACTGCATTTTAAATTGACAAGCAATTTCTAGATTGTTTACGCTTTTGTTTCGTTACGCGAATTTAAGAGCGATTCAGTTCTTAAAGGAATTTTTGGTACATGGTGAAAGTCCCTGACAAAATAGGTTTTCATTCACTTTTTTAGATTCGTGACTATCAATAAAATCTTCTTAAATTCTTAAACCAGCTTATGATAAATCATGCTACGAAATGTAAAATGAAAATATGGATACATATATATTTCGTCAGAAAAAATATGCTGAACATAGTTTTCATTAAATGTTTAAAGTGTACATGTTTATAAATACTTCCAGTGGAATATTATCACAACAATCAGGTGAATGATTACGACCCAGGTACGGCGACAGAACAACATGTGCCTTCAACACATATGGTATATGAGGCTGGTTCTTCGACACCGACAGCGGTAATAGTGCAGCCAGCACATCTTCCGTTTAAAGTTGTCCAACCGGCTTCAAACAAACAACAGGAAATTGTCAAAATGCAACCTCTGTCGGTCACCGCTCTCGATTCTACCCAACCATCAGAACCACCTCCTAAGTATGAAGAAGTTGAAAGACACCCAATGTAAAGTTTCATTTTGAAGTTTGATAATTCAAATATGTGAACTATACTTTCAAAGCGTCTCTGTGATACAGAGTTTCATGCATCGAATGTGTATCCATATATCACGCGCAATGTGTAACCAGTCATAACAAACTCGAAAGTTGACTGGATCACGAATATGTCATCCACATGTTTGATGTAGTAGACCGGATTTGTTAGTACATGTATTTATTCGTCATGCCATATTAAACAATTAAGGCGTTGGAATAGAAATGCTATAAAAAACAAAGTGAAAAATGCACGTCATACATGTACTATATCGGATATATTAACGATGGTTTTACCAGATGAAATCAAATGTTAACAGTACATCATTCTGATGTGTCCATCTCAATTTGTATTAAGTATGCATGAATTGTCCTTACTTTGTTCATATTTTATTACTAACCTCTGTGGTTCTGTTATAAACTTACAATTTTAAATCATTGTTCATGTTTCGTTACAGAAATATCTCATTGAACGTGGCGTATACTAGTATCTTAATTATCTGAATACCTTATCAAATAAAGGTATTGTTTTAAGTACAAAACTTATTTTCAGTATTTGTTTTGACATTTTACAGAATATATTTTCATTTTTCTAATAAACTCGGGAAACTTTCAGTGAACTGTACTTGTGCTTATTTTTACCCAGGTATAAATGTACTACACTGGAAGACATTTCTAATGCTACATTTGTGCTTTTTAGTGTATTCGGGTTATTAGGGAATGGTTACTAATGAAATTTAGAACATAGATAAATGAACACTCCATACATGCATTGTGTAATTTTTATTGTGGTCAATGGATGAAGAAGTACAAAATCTAGCAGAAATAAAACACAAGTATAAGATGATAAATCGCAAAATTCACAACAAAACAAATAACGACATGAAACAATTGTTTTATCACAGCACTTATCACAGAATAAGAAAAAAAAACATATAAAACAGTTGATATCCAATATGTCCTCCCTGAGTTCGAGTAATCTTCACACACCTGTCTCATAGACATTACGTAGTTCCTCACAAATCTATGTGGAATATTCCTCTATTTTGCACCAGAGCCTGCTCCAGTGTTCTGGTAGATTCTGCGGTTGCACCGCCCACCTGTGCCTATATTTCTGCCAAAGACTCGCGCCACCTGAAAATATACAAACAAGTGATTTCAGCTTTCGCTGATTAAAATGAAAGTGAATGTTATATTTTAAGATAACTATTTATCTCCCGCAAAAACACTAAATTAAGCATGGCATTGTTAGTATGTAAAAGTATATCGCAAACTTACGTGTCTGACTGGAAGACGTACCTGAAGGATGCCGATCGCGCGCGCACTCTTGTGGTTGCTTGTGAACCATATTTAAAACATTTTCCAGGATATCGATGATTTTTCAATGTTGCTAACATAATGCTATAGTTATATTGAGATAAAATCGATAATTTTCGCCCAACTCAATTTCCTCGTGCAGAAAGTTGATTTCATACCTATATAACGTGCGGAACTGATAATCCGTCACGGATGAATGATTTCATTGAAAATATTTGCAGTAAGTAATCAAGCCATTTCTTGTAAAATATAAGTAAGATATCTTGAACTGTTTTTGTGAAAAACGATTTTAAAAAAGTGTTGCGTTGGAAAAGTCTTTCAGTGTAGATAATATATTCGGGATATTGAAGACACTACAGCTGTGAAGCGTTTTGAAGTGTCCAAATGAGACGATTTGTCAAATGCGTTAGAACAGATATGCCCTGGTATGCTGTCAATAGCTTGGAATCAATTGCGCAAATGTGTTATGATAATATATACGCCAGCTTGATCATGCATCCTAACGGGTAGACGTCTACAACGTGGAAAGTCGTCAGTACGTCCTGTCCTTTGAAATTGTATTCAAGGATCGTGTATAGCTTGGCTAGAACTCCCAAAAACTCTTCCAACTTCTGATTGCGTAATTGGCGTTTTTTACTAAAAAAAGTAGACTTTGGTTTAGAAATGGACATAAACCATGTCACACATGTTTGCTTTTGCTATAAATCATCATTATGCATTAAAACCCGTGAAAAATGAACCCGTGTCGTATTTAAATGTAATTCTGGAAACGGTAATATGACGGCATTTTCAGATCCTACTAAACGCTGAAAAAGACATACAAAGACAGTTTTTCTCACAACAAAGATAGACAAAGACATTTGTCTCGTTATATATTAGTATATAATGTCTTTGTCAAAATATATGTTCATTTTTTTATTTCATTAGCACGATTCACAGTGTTTACCAGGAAAGGGCATTTTCACCGGGAGCAAGACTTTTCGACCCCCATTCAAAAGTCAAGACTTTTCGACCCCAAGACTTTTCGACCCCAATATTCCCAATCTTAAGACTTTTCGACCCCAATAATTTTGGAATGTCATGGTGTGTTTATGATGTATAATATATTTGAGTTTAATGACGTATTTTTATACGAAGAACAATGTATCTTTTTTTTACTATTGTAAAACATTAATAATAATTTATTTGTATTTATTTCTATTGGTATTTTCTTTGATGTATTATTCAGAAATAAATGTATAAACGAAAAAATTGGATGTTGATTTTTTTTGTACATAAAATTTATAAATGTAACGATATCAAGCTGTGCATCATTCTTACAATTATTTAACAATTATAGCCGACAGAAATATTGAATTGTAGTTAATTTCGTTCTAATTTCGTTTTAATCACTAAGTTTGCAACACACCAGCTAATTGTACAAATTAAAGTTGTTTGAAATACCGACAAAACCAAATATAAAAGAAAAAAACAAGCACGAATAATTGAATATTAAGTATTATGTTTGCAAAAAATCGTTTATTTGACAATTAGAGCCAATTAAAACAAAAAGTTACACGTGCAATTATTCAAAAAGTAATATATTGAAATCCGACAAAAGAAAACAAAAAATGCACGTGTAATTAAGTTATTGTCCGAAAACAATGCTAATGTATGTCATTATAACACTGACACAATTAACACCCAATTTACAAGTGTGTTTTGTTATTAAAAAAAAATATCGAGTTGATATTGAGTGATATCTTATAGCATATAAATGCAACATTAATGGATATACATTGTATTTTAATTAAAACGTGTTTGTTAATATACGTTTGGATGTCGGATTAGTTTAAAGTCATTATTTATTTTTAGATATTTGTTAAGTTCTATTTTCTTAAAAGTGGTTCGCCGATTTTACAATTGTGTATAATTTTGTAAAAAAAAACACATACGTTTTGGTGATTATGTCTGACGATTGCGTCAAGTGCGGGCGTTTTGTTCGTCCTAGACAGGAGGCCATATCATGTGACACGTGCGATAGGTGGCAACACAGGACGTGTAATTCTGGTAAGTTTTTCAGATGTTATTGAGTTTGTATAGTCAAAAACTGAATATGATGATATATATCGACCAAACCAATGTTTTTATCATCAATTATTAATATGTACCGACAAGTTCAGAATATTTATATGCAAAAATAACTATACGTGAGGATGAATTTCATATAGTTTTCATAAATGGCTTGTATTTGATAAAATTATAACTATCAAATCATATAATTAGAGGGGTTTGTTTTTAGATTAATATAGATAAACGTAATAGCTCAATGTTAAAATGAATGTGAAAAATCTCTC
Organism: Lutraria rhynchaena; assembly: GCA_008271625.1. Classification (NCBI taxonomy): domain Eukaryota; kingdom Metazoa; phylum Mollusca; class Bivalvia; order Venerida; family Mactridae; genus Lutraria; species Lutraria rhynchaena. The sequence goes on along the minus strand of VIBL01000154.1, from coordinate 60,853 downwards.
CTTTTTACCATAATTCAGTTGATAGCCATGTCATAACCAAAGTAGGATATGTATAATCAAAGAAATAAATTTCAATTTCATTTTAATGCTTAACTCAATTGTAACTAGATATATGTATATAAACTTTTATATCTTATGAAGATTTTAAAAATATGATGTTCTGTTTTTTATTTCTCAATGATTGAAACTGACGATGATTGGATTAACGTGTGTGACTGACACGTGTCGACAATATAAATTTTATACATGTATGTGTTAATTAAATAAAGTGTCAAATTATCGCAAAGCTCTTGATTTTTTACGCAAAAATCCAACAAAAACGTTATTGAAACCAAAAGTATTGTATTTATTGAATTGTATAGTAACACAATTTGATACTTCTTAAATTCCATTTTTATTCAAAATTATGCGATTTCAAACGTATAGATATTAAATATTAAAGCAATATCCTAACGCGTTAATATCTTTTTGTAGGAATAACTAGACAAGTATATCTTTTGGCAATAAGAGAAGAAACACAAATAGACTTCACTTGTTTTAAATGTTTGGCATCATCACAATCTGAAGATACAACCCCTGTGTTATCGCCCATGCCACAACCTGTAGATGAATCCAGTGTCCATAATACAACCCCTGTATTATCGCCCATGCCACCACCTGTGGATGGAGTCCTTCTTCATAATACAACCCCTGTGTTATCACCCATGCCACCACCTGTGGATGGAGTCCGTCTTCATAATACAACCCCTGTGTTATCACCCATGCCACAACCTGTGGATGGAATCCGTCTTCATGATACAACCCCTGTGTTATCACCAATTTCCCCATTGACACAAATAAATTTTGATTTGGACTTCATGGACGATTCAAATGAAGAATTTGATGTATCTAGAAGTGATCCACCAGATGTGACAATTATTCAAGACAGGTATACTATTCGTATTGTTTTTAAAAAAACATATATATATATATAATTATGCACCATCTGTTATACATGATCTCCATGTTAAGATATTAATTATTTGTGATGAAAAGATAAGAAAATGAACACCATTTCCTTGTAAGATTTATTAGAACAATAGTAAAGACATGAACACAATTTAAGTACTTATGTCATACATACCTCATATCCTTTGATAATTGTCCTAATAATTTCATTTTTATCGAGTAATCAGACATAAAAACACATTTCACGAGAAATATCCACATATTCAATTACAATGACAAAATGGGGTCGAAAAGTCTTGGGGTCGAAAAGTCCTGGCCAATATTGGGGTCGAAAAGTCTTGGGGTCGAAAAGTCTGACATCCTTTTCACCTATCCTAATTTAGCGAAAGTTGGCCTACAAAAAGGCTACATAATGGCGGCGCCCATGGAAAAAATCCTCCGCGTTCCGTTAAGCTATTCTCGAGCTCGAATTCTGCAAAGATGTAAGCAAATTTTGTGTATTTATTTATTTAGTATTTGAAACTATGCTTAGAAATTTATATTTTCATCTAGGAGCTCGACTGTATCGGTTTGACACTTGTTTTCGCGATGTTGAGTTGCAAGGACAAATATTTAACACTAAGTGTCCATTCGTACACAAGTCAAATCAGCTCTGAGTTAAATCCTCTCCAAGTCATATCGCCTCCACCCAAAAAAGTGAAATCACCCCATAGTATTTTACATAGCCAATTCGGCCCCAAATATCAAATCGGCCCACATTGTATTTGCCTTCATTGAAATTATAAGAAAGACAAATTTGATATTTGGCAATTTTTGAACTGCAACTATATGATAAAGTGGTGCCATCCTGAGTCAATCAGGTGTGGTTGATCATTCATGAATAACTAAATGATAAAATCTATTTCAACTACACTGTGTATGTGAGTCCAACATTCCCATGCATGCTAAAACGTGTAGTCATTTAAAAATATGAATATGCATGCAATATTTTACTGACCTCTGCACACATGTACCCAAATTTAACATTCTTTATCACAGATGTTTAAATTATCATTTGGTGTGTGGCATTGCTTGTTTTGTGTTCCTGTACCAAGAATATACATATTATGACCTTGGGGTCAAAATTGGCCCTGCTCCAGCTGTTACTTGTGTGACATAGAATTATTTAAACTAAAGAAAACCATTAAAAATCTTCTCAACTAGATGCACATGTCCTAGAGCTTAAATATTTAGTGTGTAATATTGTGGTTCTATTAATATTAATCAAGTTATGCTCCTGTGTCAAATTTGGTTCTGTCCTTAGACTCATTTACCAAGTCGTCAATTCATCATGTTATTCAGGCGAGCAATATAGGGAGCAGTCATGGCCTTTCTGTTCAGATTAATCATATAACCACTTAGAATGAATTAACAGGTCTTATTCAGTAATTGTGGGTTTACTGAACTGTAGTGTATTCAGCCTTAAAATTTACAGTCCTTCGATAATGTAATTTTTCATCAACATTTCTTAAACTTTACTACTATTAAGCAGAGAATCCTAGATTAATGTATTGATATTCATTTCACTCTCTGACAAATAATTCCTTGCATGTGAATTATGAAGTAAGCAGCAACATTTTGATATATTTTCAGGTGCAATTCTTAGAAGTTGTACCAATTATAGCAGCAAAATTGATGACTCTGAACAGAACATGCGGTATGGCTAATTGTGAACTTTTCATGATACGTGGTTATAAATTAAATGTATTGATTAAGCTGCTTATAAATCCCATGAAGATTAGTTAATGGTCAATTCATGAAGTTTGTCTGTTGTCAAAATATATGTATGTAAACAATTTTGTTATCTCAAGGTGTTTATAGTTTACTGGTAAATTGATATATTGCAATATGAAAAATCAGTATTGTATGATGGTGCAGCATTTGCCAAATTGATTTTCTTTATCATCATTTTGACATATCAGTTTTTAGATTGTGTACGATGCATAATTTATGTTATATGGATGTTTTATTTAATTGCCACAAAACTAATTTTGCATAAACTGTAAATTTCTAGACTTGAAATAAGCATCCTTGTTATATTTGCAAACCGCTTTTATTGATAGAGTATTTTAATGCTTCAGTACAAACAAAAATATATGCAAGGTGATGAATAACTTATAGTATGAATGCTCATAAGGTATATCCAGCAGTATGCATTTTGATATATTGCAATACAGGTCTTAAATATTGTTATGTATTGTATGAATTTTGTTTTATTGATGCTCTGCTATTGCTTTCTATGTGTGGTTTATTTTGCCTTTTTTTATTTGTGGTGGTTTGCCTTTGGCTTATTTGTTTGCTTATCTTGATAATAATGAGTTATTCACATGCAGTAAGTGATCATTCTTATTTACATTACTAGGGTACCAAAAGTTGGTATGTCTGAAGATGGTCGTACATTGATTGGTTGGCACCCTGAGCCAGAACATCCATATGAGCATACACAGGTATATTAATTTATCAGCCTATCATTATACAGTAAAACCCTGGTTATTCGACAACCAACTATCTGAATACCAGGTACTATCTGAAATATTTCCACAGTCCCAATTTTGTCCCTGTGTATTTTAGGCAAAACGAAGCCCAGTTATATAAACTGAATTTCACGAATACCTGGTATTATCCGAATAGATTATTTGGTCCCTATAATCACATATGCACACATTTTCACACATATTATTCAAGATCGTCAATTGATAACAATGGCCCTTTGATAATTTGACATTTTTTCATATACAAAGCGTGTCAACAGTTTTGTATGTTTATTGGTTTGTTTGGTGAGTATTTACTTAATTTTACATATTAAATATGGGTTAATTGTAATTAAATATGTATCTTCATTAATGTTGGCCATATTGTTTCTAATGATTTGTACCAAAGGCCTATTACAATCCAAATCAGCTTTATTAAGATTTTCCACACTTCAGAAGTTATGAGCGTTGTGATTATTTCTTAATTCTTTGTGTATCATGTCAGACAAAATATTCTATGATTTTTTTGGACCCAAGCACATTTGAATAGTCAAGTTTTAAATGTATATCAAAGTAATACTGTACTAGCCTTCTATCATACTATTGGTTATATATGTCTTCAAAACTGGTTGATGCTAACATATTTTTAATGTAAGCATGATTGAGTTTTATAGCCTGATAAATATGTTTGTTACATATACATGTATGTGTGTAGAAGCCTAAGTTATATTCAGTATTTTTGTTATTTCAATTGTTTAATCTGTATCATACTAATGATTTCTTTATGATGCATGCAATCATGATTTCAAATATTTTAAGGCCAAACAATTAGCTTGTTTCCACTACCTGCTATGAAAAAGATAGGGTTGGTAGGTAGGAAAGTCTTTTTATTCCAGATAAAATGAATTATTTTTATTTTACAAAACTATAATTTGACCCCAAAAAATCATAGGATCAGTGGCAAGAAATAGGGTGGGTCAGGGAAGCAGAAACAAGCAGTTTTTTTAGGTCTAAGTAAAGTTTACCTCCTGCATGTATTGGTGAATTGCTTCAGAAGGGATATCATTGGTAATGCAATCACTTTTTATAAATGATTATGAATAAATGTACAAATGTTTATGTGTAAAGTCTCTGAAAAATTACTTTCATTTCAGGCTATAAAGTATGATATGCAAGAGGCACAAGAAGGAACTGTTTTAAAGGATTCAGTCATTAGAAACTATATGACAAGATACAGAGCCTCAGGTCCTAATATACCTGAGCTTGCAAACCTAACATTTACTACAAAACATAGATGGTTTCCAAAGTAAGTTCGCTAAAGTGAAATATATTTAACACTGTAAAAGTATCATTTGTCTTACTGTGATTATAAATACTCTACAGAATGATTAAATTTCAACCTGAACATGAAACATGTTTTCTCTAAAATAAATTTAGTTGACCTGAACAATGAATATGAAATACTTTCAAATATTACAGCTAGTGAATTTTTCTTTTTTATTTATTGGTACTCCATAGATGTCATTTTTTCCTATATGTATTGTATGTGCATTGTATAACTCATTTGTTTTGCATATTCACATGACTTCTTTTTTGAATTTATTTACAGACCTGGGAAAAAATATAGGAAGAGGAACCCACCGAAGGACAGAGATGCTATTTAATGTTCTTTCTCAAACATTATATATGTTTTTTTTGCATTTCTTTTGTTCAGTTTTAAGCTGTATGGCATTAAGCTATGTGATTCTAGGTTCATGAATAAAGTATTACATGTATAATAGTTGTTGTTTTTTAACATCTTGAGATCTGGAAATGGACGGTTATGATTTAAGATCAAAGTAATGCTCAAGAAAATAATAATCTGAAGACTAACAACTTGTTGAATCCTTGAGAAATATAACCAAGTCAAGCTTCATTGTATTTTAATTTTTCTGCTCGAAATCAATATTTTTTCCTAGCCCCTAAAAAGTAATAGTATTATTAGGAGAAATGTTACTTGCCATATTCACTACATTGACCAGATTCCATAATCCCTGGGAGATAAAACACAATACAAGTAAGATAGATTTATATTTTTTAATCCAGCAGATGTTTCATGCCACCGATATACAGTTACAAGCAAAATGTTCAAGCAATTTTTACAATTTATTCCATTAATATATACATTTGTTTTTTAAATCTACTTGTTTATTTACAATGTATTTACACTTGAAATATCATACAAAAAATATCAAAACACTTCAAGAATTCAGCACATAAAGTGAAGAAATGAACATACACTTAAGATTTTAAAATATGAATTTTGCAATATTTTATAAGATGGGCTATTTGTTGAAACAAGACATTTAATTGTATCAAACAAATCTATGAAGACTACCACAGAGCATAAAACTATATTTAGCAAAAATTCAATAACCAAAAGTGGTAGCATCAAATGAATTAAGTTGACTAAGCTGGTATTTTCCATATCTTCAATATTTACGTGAAAGAAGATTTTGAGGAAATGACATTAAAAATTTTCAGAATAGCTAAAAATAAGTATGTAATTTATCTCTGGCTCACTTGGTGCCACCAATACTTCATTAAGAAGCATTTAAAAAGATTACGCAAATAAAATCAAGACGATACTATCAATTTCAATACCAACTTATATTAAGCTCAACACTGGCTACTGGTAAATGAATTTTGGCAAGCACAAAATTGTCACACTTTATATTAAAAAGAAGGAAATACCCAGGGACTTTATCATTTTGGATAATCTGCTCACAATTATACTAAAAATTTTGTTTAACTCCATTTCACCAGAGTTTAACGTCACGCAAACAGCCAGGGTCTTTTGGCAACTCCAGCTTTAACTGGTGGACAGCTTCCTCACATGTGAAATTTAGTCTAAGGCGGAGTTCGAACTCTCATATTAACATGCCCTTAACTTTAAGATAAGAAAAGAAAATCAGGCATTTAAAACAAATCACTTCATTTAAAATCTTGCAAGTAAAAGACTACAGTTGCTGGAGATCAAATTTGAGCAAAACTAGAACTATCACTATCACTGAAGGTGATAAAATACCCCTTGAGAGCCCTATTTTTATTTAAAAGCTTAAGAACTCAAAACAAGCCATTTAGGAGAAGAGGCACACACAAGATATTGTCTACAGACAAATAAAAAACGAGCATAACTCTGTGAAAATATATCCAAATAATTATTTTTAAAATATGCACAAGTAGCCCTAATGCCTAATGTACTGGTAAAGTTTTATAAACATCTAACAAGCCGTTTCAGAGAAGTGCACACAAGATTTTGTCTATAGACAAAAAAGGGGCATAACTCTGAGAAAATAAATCCGATTAATTTATTTTTACAATACGCACAAGAAGACCTAATGCCTAATGAGTTGATAAAGTTTTATAAAAATCCAACACGCCTATTCTGAGAAGTGCACACAAGATTTTGTCTACAGACAGACAGACTGAAACCAGTATACCCCCCTAGTGCAGGGGGTGTAATAACCAAAATCTGTATCATATAAAAATGAGTGTCACAAAACAATATCTGGCATCAAACATTTTTTGGCAGAGTCTTACACTAGCTGACATTTTCTTCAAGTTCTATGTAATGAATCATAATATATTGCAGTTTTGAGTATTTAATTAATTTGTCAACACAAATTTAGCTAACAATCAATGGTGCAAACTCGTAGTGTTATTATACAATACATACATCAAAATCTTAACATAAAGCTGCCATAGAAAATTATACACATACAACATTATAAACAAATATTATCATAAGATAATACACAAATTTAAATGAAACAAATCTTACATGATTCATAATAAAATACATAAGTAAAAAAACATTCTGAAATGATGGAAGGACTGCTAGAATAAATAAACACAGCGATAGGATAATAAGATAATTACCTTATGAACGATACAAAATAATGCTGCAACAAATACAATATCAGATCTTGAAACAAAAATCATTAACAACCATGTGTTAAAAATATGCTTTTGCATCATATGCATAAATGTATCAATAAATACATGCTTGATATTCTTTGTCCGGAGAGAGGAAAATGTCAATAGTTCAATAAAAGAAAATATTTTGAAAAAAATTTAACTGTCCAAATCTGCTTATCTACATGGTTTATAATAAAGCTGCATAAATATACCAGAGGTCATGAGAACTGATGATACATATCTACAATCAATTGAACAAAAAAAAACCCCATCTCAACTCAATTATTAAAAATTGGTTAATGTCTTTCAGGTACTTTAATCTTTGTTTATACTAGAAAATTCACAATGCTGGATACTTTCATTTTACTGAAAATAGACCAATACACAATGTTCACCAAGGTCTCAGTCCTGACAGTGCTACATGTATAAGAATCTCTATATTCTCTAAACTTGAATAGGCCATCCTGAACAAAAAGAACACATGTAAGCTGAATATTTTACAATAAAGTAAAACTAATGAACAAAATAATAATATACAAAAGATACAATAGAAAATACCACCCATCATATATCAGTAATTAATCAGCTGAAATCTAACTTTAGTAAATATTTAGTAATATTGATATGTCAATATCTGATATATTTGTAATTTATTGACTGGTTTAAACAAGCTGTAAACATTTTTTATGATACAATATTCTATGATTACAGAAGAAAACAATACATTAAAATCACAAGCTCCAGTAAACAATTAATACTCTCTTTGGATAAACTTTCTGACTAGAAGTCAATGCTTTAAAAGCAAGACCCAATACCACTATACATTATGTTCAAATAAGTCCACAAGAACTACAGACAACAACTATCCAATGAGCAATAAGATGACAGAATATTCGAGTATCAAATTTACCACTACTCGTATAGACAGATGGTCTCTTGCAAAACAGTTTGTTAACAACCAATCATTAACAACCAAGATCATTGGACATAGACAGAATACAGGGTTATATGAAGTGGTCATATTTTCATGCAAGAATTAAATAGGAAATACAAAATGTGAAAAAAAAAATAAATATAAAACATGTCAATGTCATTATTAAAGTCAAAAATTGTCATGAATGCTAACATAACTGGCCAAAGAGAAAAACATTAAACAGAAAATTTTAATGTACATTTAATGTGAAGCACCTATTTTTACCAATGTTTAAATGAAAACGAAACACTTGGAAACAACACACAAATTTCTATCATGTTTAAATTGGCAATTTTTATACTGTATCATCATAATCTAAGACTTCATTGGGATTTAAATAAGTTGCAAACATGAATTGGCCTGTTTGTAGTTAACTATGTCAAATGTAATTAAACAATATTAACTTAAAAAATTTGCATTTTTTCAGTACACCTTACACATAGCACATTTTAGACGAGCTTATATTCTGCTTTTAATAAATATTCATAAGGAATAAATTAAAATGGTATCTTTATAAATCCAATAATCTTCATAAATCTTTGATAAATGCAATTTTAAATACAATCATAGATTAGCTGAACAGTAACACCTGACCAAGATATGAAAATGTGCCAAAAACCCAGTCCAGGGGTATGATTTCTAGCTCACTATATTACTGAACACTGTCATAATAACATATGAACTGGACAGTTTTACATCTGAAATTCATAAAATACTACATTTAAAAAGCAAACATGTCTAAAATTAAGTAACATTAAGCAATTTCAATGCATGCCCATCTTATGAATCTTCAGTATTTTTCCTAATCTTTGTTTTGCAGTAGCTTCACCTTTCTTAGGTTTTTTCCCTGAAATTAAGAAGTGTATATTAAAGTCACACAAACTGCTAGTTAACCTACCAACAATAATTCATACCTAAGACAGGTTACTTCAAGACCTTTTCAGCTCAGTCCAATAAAAGACATCCTAAATACAGACATGAATGCTAGATGAGAGTCTAAAAAGTTATTTTAATTATACCAAAACAGGGCGCTGAAAAACCGAAAATTTGCCGACCAATTACAGTTATGAAAACGTTCTATAAATTTCAGTCCGAAATCGCTAAGTATGAGCAAAATATCACAAAACATACTGTATGTTTGCATGATTCTCAATACTCCAATAAATATGTCAAAATAATCAATAGCCTGGAGCAATCATCTGCTAATTCGATCAACAGATGTCTGTCAATACGCGGTTGCTTGTAATTAGTTCAAACACGTGGTGGATAACAGAAAACAATTCATGCATTGATCAATTGTGTTAAGTGATGTGTTTGCGCCGTGTATTAATATTTGGGTTAAAGACTTCAAACATCGTTTTGTAATGAATTAAATACTGTCATTATTTTTAGATTTAGTATTGTTTCAGTTCAATCAAAGGCAGTGAATTATTTTAGAAGTCGTAACAGAAAACAGTATCAAAAAAATTCAGTAACATCAAAAAGGAAGTCAACATTAATTTCTCAGATATTGCAAACTATATATTGCAATTAATCAATCAACCAATGGCAGCTTTGAACACAGGACGCTTGTCAATATCAATTTAAATTTAATTGGGGAAGGAGCATCCGCGAGCCTGGACCAGTTGAGATTTCAAAATTTTCCATACCCTGAGCCAGAATATAGAAGATGTCAATAATCTAAGGCATCCATCACTAAAAAAATACAACATTTTACTTACGTTTCAATGAGCTATCAGATAAAGAACCAGCAACTTTTACACCTGGACGGAATGCAGAACCTGTTCATTGAAAATGTAAACAGCACTTGAAGTTAAAATTGTACACCAAAGATAACAGTTAAATTTGAACAAGTTTTGTACTATATCTACAAACTGAGATGTATTCATCAGACAGACATTCATTAATTAAGTTAAATTCAATCAGAACTGATGTATAGTATATAGTATTATTCTTAAGGATGCAAAAGGACACAATGAATTTTGTCTTTATATAGAACACTGCTACCAATAGAATTAGGTAATTACAAATTCGATATTAACTGTCAGATTAAGATAATTGTGATGAACAAAAAACAAATTTGTAATAATATAATTCCTTAACAATACAGACACACTTATCAACTGACTGAAACAATACCTGAATGAGTGGGTGACAGAAATGAACTGGAGGAACCAGCAATGGCATCTAAATCTAACTTAGGCTTCTTCTTGTATGGACGTTTCACTTTCTGAAATGAACCAGTGCAAACATAAAACATTGAATTAAGACATTTTAAATTAATTTCCTGGCCAACAGAAAACAGTGGAATATAAATATCATACAAAATTATTGCTTGGACTAAATTAAGCATAATTAAGTGTAAACATAATGGTTACTTTGCAAACGGATGCGTGTTGAGATAAAGAAGCATAACCACAACAAAAATTTCTAGAAGTAAATTATTTACCATAACAACTGTATCAATATGCACATAAAATTCCTCTAAAAACAGCAATTATAGAATTGTTCAGTCATGCCGGAATGTTCCAATCATAATGTACAAATTGATTATTCAACAGTTGTTCCTCAATCTGCTTTCTTTTCATATATGTACATGCTCACTTAAGTTTATAATTAAAATCGTAAGGCATTACAGTACCAAGAGTTAAGTTCTGCAGCCAATACTACATAAAATATTACTAAAAAATCATGCAGTGTTAAAGTAGAAAATAAATACTCAGTAATTATATGTTACATACAGGTGCTGAGGTAATTTTGGCAGCAGATTGTTCAAGGCTGTTTTTCACTGACTCTTTAGTCACGCCCTCTCTGTGAGATCTTTCACTTAATGGCACTGATATATTTACACGAGCTGAAAAAAAGAAAATATTAAATCAAGCAAATGGTCCACAAATTGATACAAATGGTTTGATTCTGTATTAACTATTTCACACATGTTTCCTCAATTTGATTAAAAACTAAATGATACATCTCTGTAACACTTCTAACCTACAGCCAGGATATATAAAATCTTAACAGTTGTAACCAATATATTATTTCTACAGTAATTTCACAACTGAATATACATGTACTTAGTAATAACTTTATACCATTGTGGCATCATCACATACAAACATACTGTATTAATGTTGAAAGATAACAAAGTAGCCTAAACATCATATTCAAAATTACATATCCATGACACAATTTTATTTCAGCCTTCAATGATTGTTCAAAGAAAGTATTTACCTTTTGGATTCCAAGTCTGATCCTTGCTTGGTTTACCATGACCCCTCATCACCTTGTCTTGTTCATCTTCATCCATCTCCAATGTTGGATACACTGTCATAGAATAAATTTGCAATTATCTTACAGAAAAACTAGCTGATACACATTTGTAAGAGTCTGATCAGCAAAATTAATAACAAGTGCAGTTGCACTTTTCTTAAATGCAATACTTTGAATGCAAAATCTTTAGCAAGGACCCAAAAGTCTTAGGTTGCATGATCAAGTATACATTCCAGTAAAGATATCAACCCATTGCAGTTATCAACTAAGAGTAAATTGCAAAGAAATCCTCAACAATGAACTAATCATACCAAACTCATCATCCTGATAACATTTCGATAGTTGAGTTTCTTCATCTTCTTCAGCAAGTGCACTACGCCCTTTAACACCATGACGACGACTTTCAGCTTTTGAAAACAATTGCATTCCACTTAAACCTCCTCGACTCATTGATAACATGCCTTGTATTGCTTCTCTCATACTTGGTGATGGAGCTCTTCTGCAATAAGATTTGTGTGATAAATACTATTTCCACCACTTAATTCATCATCTGACACGCTTGTAATATTAATTTCTTTTCATATTAGCAAACTAATCATTTCTTACAAATACTCTTCAGCAGAGCCAACAAATATTTCCAGTATGTAAGATCATTTTTAGTTTTATATTATTCATGTCAATAATGATTTTAGTAAACAAGTGTTTAACACATTAAAAGGTCTGTCCAATCTCTATTCAATGTTACTTGAAAGGTAATAAAACTGAATGAAAAGAGTGAACTTGCTTACTCTTTTAGTAAAATATAAATCATTCAAAAATAGTCTGAACTTAGAATACATTTTACTTACTCCATGTCTTCATCTACAGTAAAAGCTGTCTCAGTACCATATCCACTTGCTTCAAGAATATCTGCAATACTGCCATTTAATCCTCCTCTTATAGTAGGAATATTTCTCCGAAGTTCTTGCTCAAGACTAGATTCTCCAGTTCCAGCACTAAGGGGCTCAACCTTGCCAATTGTGGAAGGAGCAAGACTTAAGGCTGATTGGTTAATAATATCACTTAATGTCAATTCACTTTTTCCTGCAAGCACTTCAGACTTAATTTTTCGTTCACTAGTATTAACACTGAGATCAGGTGAATGAGATTGAGGTTCAGTTTTTGGAGGCAGTAAAGTTGATATTGGAGGCACAGCAATGGTTTGTTTTGAAGACTTCGGACGTTGTAGTTGCAAGTTAGGTGATTTAGGTATAAATTTCTCCTCTGATTTACTGGCAGGATGGTCAAGAGGCTTTGAATCTGTTTCTGATGTTGATGCTGAGTTGGCAGAGTTTGATGGATGATGGACTGAAAAATATATTAGTTTATAAGTAAATTTCAGACAAGATCAATATATCATACAAGGCAATACTTTAGTCATGAGTAACATAAAAATGTTATGCATGAAACAAGCAAAAGTGTTGCTGAAGCGGAGTTGACATATACAAGCTACACTTGTATTTCAAAGTAGCAGCAGACACTTGGTAACTTTTTTTATACAAGAGTGCCATCATGGCCCTTTTTCGCTCACCTGAGTAAAGATTGCAACATCTATGGTTTTCCTGTGATTTGACCTGGTGACCTAGTTTTTAACCTGAGTTGACCCAAGTTCAAACCTATTCACGATATCATTAATACAAACATTTTGACAAAGTTTCATGAAGATCCAATCAAAACTGTGAATGTTTTCATTTGATTTGACCAGGTGACCTAGTTTTTGACCCCAGATGACCCATGTTCCCTCTTGTCCAAGATATCATTGAGACAAACATTCTGACCAGTTCTGATGAAGATTCACACAAAAGTGTGACCTCTAGAGTGTTAACAACCCCCAGGTGTGGACAACAGATGCTGGAGTAGACTGACTAATCACTATAGCTCTCTCAGCACTTCGTACTCAGGTGAGCTAAAAGCAAGGTAAACACATGGAAGAAAAGATTTATAATTGAATCAAATTAAATAATAATGAGTTTAAGTTGCAAACACAGTAAAAAATTCCAAAGCAGACCATATAAGCTTAAAGGTGTGATTGTGAACAGACTTTTACCAGCATAAAGTCAATTCTTAGAGACAGAAAGAGAGAAAACACAATTAATAAAAAAGCCTTTCCTTTAAAGATAAAACAAAAACTCAGAAATTCTACTATTTACATAATTGAGCAGTACTTACATGACAATTTGAGCTTTAGTTTAGGCTGTTTATTAGGTTTTCTGGACTTGCTTGGATTTTCATCAACCACAAGTCCTTCCTCATCACTATTCTCTTGATCACTATCTTTTGAGGCAATTTCAACCCCTTTCTTTGCTTTACGCTCACTAAAAATAGCCACAGTATGTTAAACACATGGGTAGTATTAACTATCAAGTATGAACTTAAACTTCATTAAGTGTATATGAATTAGAGATTTGTTGGAATATAATTACAAACCAAATAAAATCACATTGTAAGAATATGATTTTTGCACAGGGCAAACTTTCCTAACACAAGTTTTCTTAAATTCAAGAACTTCTATACCATACTTACTTATTTTTTCAAAGTTAACAACTTCAATACAAAGTTGAAGTCCTTGAACCTATCATAACTTCAATCATATCAGACATATCATTTGTCAGACATATGAGGAAAATGGCAAACCATTTTGTTATAAGTTCTGAATTAAGTCACTCATAGACTGACCAAAAAACTGCTTAACTTTGATTAGTAATATCTGTTTTAGATATACTGTACAATAAAAAAGTAAAAGCACACATAAATACCTCACAATTTTGCCATTTGATACTTTGAGTGTTAGAGAATGCCTTGATGAGAATTTTTCTGGAGTTTCTGCCTCAGGAGAATCAGTGTAAGCACCAGCTTTAGGCAGTCTTGCTGCAGAACCATCATCTTCGTCCTCCTGATATAATGTATACAATAAGACATACATAAGACAATGTACAGCAGTCAACCCAATTCATCTAATCCCCTTTCATTGTCTGGATCAATCATTAAAACATTTAAATTCACATAAAAACCACAGTTATATTGAAAGATAATTGATAATACCGGATTTTAGTTTTTGAAAGCTGAGCCATGAATCACATGAATCAATGGAAATGTTTTCTGAGTAAAGCAACATATAAACAGAAGAATAAGATACATACATCAAAATTATAGATATTTCTCCTTTCACGATCCATTTCTTCCAGTTTAGTTTGTGTATGCTGATCAAGAATATCAAGTCCTTCAATCTGTTTTGTAGCAGTTTTCTTCTTTTTCTTCCTCTTCCTTTCAGCCCTTGTTTTTGGAGCAGGTTTCTAAAGACATTTAATAATAAATTTTATTTAGAATTTTATTTTATTTGGATTTCAAAAACATATTTTTTCAAACATAGGTGTGAAATTTGTGTTCAATACTAACAATGAATTTCACCTTTTAACTATAAAAAGGGAATTTTACCAAGGCTTAAATTGATCATATGATTTTAAACCACTGTATGCAATAACTATGTGGCATTCAAGATACCATCTATAACAGTATTCAATGTTTATCATAAATCACATCAACCAAGGTGACTGTAAAGATTAATAAGAGAAACACATGTAGATAAAATAAAAAATCCCTTACCATAATGTCCTCACATGATTTCACATCCTTCCCAAGATCCTTCAGTAATCGGCCATATTGGATCAGCTCTGGTACTTCATGCTTTGCTGTCTTTATGAACTGATGATATAAATATACAATTATAAAATGAGTTAAACAAAGCAGTTATTATTGACACCATTAAAACCAGAAATTATTACATATTGTTGATTATCAGATAGTAAAAATGTGTGTATTATATAACATGTAAAAGAAGAGACATCAATTCCCTAATAAAAAATCAAATGATGTAAGTTACACAATTTCTATACATATAATTCTTACATGCCATTCGGAATTCTAAAAATAAAACACCGAATATCTGCAAACACAAATTTTGAAAATTTATGAAAAATTATTTTATGTTTTTATCATTAATACTTCATAATAGATTTGTTTAAAGTCATGTTACTATCTGAACATTTAAGATGTAAGAATAACCATAAGAAAAACAGTAATTTATAATATGTTTCATTATCAATGAAGAGCTAATAGTTACTTCAAACTTTACAATCAATTGCAAAATTCATAATTCATGTAGAACGTAACTGATATAATTTTAAAAAACATAGTTTCACATAAGAAACAAAAATAACCCCATTCAATGAATGCAACCAGTGTGTATCTACAAATCCAGATATTCTAGCAGGGAAGTGTGTCCTCTCAGTACAGATAACACCTTTCAAATAAGCGACTACAAACTAAATAGATTGAATAACTGAAGGTTGAAGTTTGACAAGTATTACTGCCAGACCAAAGTTTAAATACAGATGTCAACTTCAAACATATAATATTTCGTACAAAGACATCATTTACCACACACAAGAATTAAAATTCATTTGAGGTTAAAAGAATGTGATAAAGTATATTTCACAAACAAAGAAGAAAATTATGGATCAATTACATATTGATACATCAGTATACCTATTTAACTAAAATAGAATTCTACTATTAGAGTAGATCTTGTTGTTTTCTGTGTATAATAATAATCTTGGCTGTATGTTTTGGCAATACGGGGAATCATTCAGAAAAAAGTATAAGACACATACAAACACATGAACTGGTATATAGAAAATGCAGAATTTGTTTTTGTCAGTATAGAGGTAGTGAACTTCAGGACTACATCATGCAGAAGGTCAACTAGTTTTGAGCAACCATTTGTTTATGATCATTGAATCAATATTGACTGGTTCAATTAAGATTCATACAATACATATATTTTAGAATATATTTTTTTTTTTAAATCTTTAATGAAACAGTTTCTTGTAATACATTTTTGTACAGTTGTTTAATATCACCTGACTGTCGTTAAGCCTTAACATTCCTAACTTAATCAACTATTACTGTTATCTAGGATAAGTTTCATTCTCCATGTGATGGGTATGAGTAAGTGAGTGTGTAGTACAAATTTCTAGTTACTAAATTCAATGAATCATATATCATAACACTGAACAGCAAGCTCTTATGGAAACTTGGAATATGTTCTCAGTCATATTAAGACAGATACAGTGCGCTTTTTCACTAAAACATAACTTAAACATAGATCAGAAATTAGCTAGCATGAGTGTGAATATAAAAGCAATATGTTTGGGTGACAACCACAATGTCATGCATATAAAATATATACTGACAAAACTTTCTACAAAACCCTCAAACATCATGCATCAACTCTCCAAAGCATAATACATTTATAGTACTGAAAGGTCATTTGAGTTTTATCTAATTTTACAGGAATTAAGTTGGGTGTATTGTATCAATGCTAATTATTGAACATATACATACATAGACATAGCCATAAATATCATAAACATAATTTCAATTTGTCTCTATTTAAAGACTTATCTTTTCAATAAATGACCACAGATCATTTGCCAAGAAATGATTTTACCATATATTTAAATTCTTAAAGAAAATCGAAACACATTACATTATGAAAAAGTGGTATCTTTTGAATGAATAAAAAGCACTACAGTTGTGAGTATTATGCCTACACAACTAACTGTGAAATAGAAGCAATTAATGACCACAATAAAAAGATAATTACAAAGCTAATATTTAACGTGGGTAGACAGACATAGACAAACATATATGTCTAAAACAGTAATCCTTTAAAGCATCTATGGATTATGTTAGAGAGATAGATATGATCAAGTAATATTTTTCTTCCCGCTAAGACTAAATGTTTCATTATAACATAATTTGAGTACAGCACAAATACAGACAAAAATTTCCAAAATTGCAAATTGTGTGCAATACAAACTTATGAACTACATCAAATAAGTAATTGAGACAAAATGTGCACCAGTGTATAGAAACCCTCTTTCTCACCTAAATTCAACGAAACATAAATACTACTGGAACATTGCCTAGGACTGTGAGGTATATACATACAGACAGAGGCAAAAATGTGAGAAAACTTAGAAGCATATAAAGTAACAATAAAAGGTACATGAAGTCAAAACACAATAATGACAAATCAAATCTGTCAACAAACAGATAATAACAATTGGTAATATAAAGTTGATAAAACTGTCTTAGAGACAAGAAAAATATTATTACAGATTGACTCACTAAGGTCTGGTTGAGCTGAAGGTACGGAAAGAGAAATATAAAATTGTAGAGTTAAAGCTAAGTATGCACAAGGTATGGTAGTATAACATTCAAACAGTTTCGTTAACATCGCACGAGTTGCAGTTGTCTAGCTTTCAGATCTGTACAAAGTACAGACAGCGATAGGACACATTAAAGCATACACAAAGTAATTCAAAGCATTTAATTTTTCAGCTCCTCTTGAATTAAGTCAAGCTATCATTTACACCTCCTTCGTTCCTTCTTATGTCCATTCAAAAACAATGGGACATAGCAACAAGAAATAATTATGAAAGGAAAATACTTTTTCACAGCAAGTTTATATCAACATTTGAACTTTAGAGATATAATGTAATTACAATAAATATATTAACACAAATTTCCTACGGCAATAAATATCTGTTCATTTTATTATAATATTCTGTAACAGTAATGCATAATTAAATTTCTTCACATTTTACCATAAGACAAACAAGTAAATGCATTAACTGGTATTCATGTATGAAAAAAATGTAATCATTTACCAATGTAAAGAAACTTTTGTGATAGGTATATGTCATCAACTGCATATTTGTCTAAGTGAGTATAGTATTATGATGACAACACATTCTGATAATACTTACATCCTTCCTCTGCGTCCATGACCTTAAATGGAAAACAAGAGCCTTTGCCCCTTCAAAAATATATGTTGGAGGTTTCTTGCCTTCATCAATGTAATCTGAAATATTCAATAATAAATTAATATTAGTAACAAATTTACACCTTTATAATAATAACTTGCATATATAACACAAATTGGGTCCAAATTCAGGTGATTCTTATACATATGAGTAGAAATCAATAATTTTTTCCATGACTAAAAACAGACAAAATCAAGACAAATTGAATTCATTTGTTTACTGAACATCTTAGGCCTTAGTTCACCATCCCTTGGATGTGATATCCACCTATGCTATCACCAGACATGTAATTGACTCACCTCTTAATGTGTCTAAAATATGTTTGGCAGCATACCAGTTTATGGTCTCATATGATGGGAACAGGTATTTTTCGCCAGTTTTCACTCGTTTCTCAATTGCGTACACTCTGAAAGACAAAATACTTTCAATTTCACAAAAGTTAAAAAAAAACATATTTCTTTATGTCCAAAGCAATAGAGACTACTGAAATAATAACTTAAGTCTGAGCATGAAAACTAGAGAGTGATCATGAAGATCCAATAATTTTTCCCAGTATTTTTATAAAAAATTAACATTACATTCAGTATTTACATTATTTAATATCAATACACTAAAATTAAGCTGATCTTAAGTAACACAGCCTCACTCATCAATATTGTGATTAAATCAGTCAAAAACAAATGGATATCAAGCCAAAAAAGAATAGTATTTATTAGAAATGTCATTGATTTGCTCCGAGACATACTGATGACATAGATGTATCGAAAAGCAACAGTTTAAGTAACTTTTCTTTCAGCCTTTGCCAACATTACTCGTTGCTGTGTTATGCATATAGTCTAATGCAGTACTCTACCATGCCGAGTGGTCAGTTATGCACACTCAAATACACAGACGACTTCTAGGATCTGGGTGGAAACATTGTATAATTTTTCACTTTATATTTAGAAAAAGACGTTTAACTTGATAATACATGTACATGTATATAGAATTGCATTCCTTTCTAACAAGACATTCTGTAATTTTGTACACTAATGTGACACAGCTACATAATCAATGAAAGAATGCTACAGTACAATTAAGACATGGCCATTACTGATAACTTACATTGCAGAGCAGTCAATTTTTTCAGGTATAAAATGGTTCTTCGGATTTTTCATTCAAATAATTTCATTTTTGTACTATATTAATACTTTAAATGGTTATTGATGATGAAACAAATAGAAAAATCCTTGACACTGTTTATATTAATGACAACTCTAGTATTTAAAATTACCTTATGAAACACTAACAATACTATAGTAGTCACATGACCATACACAGATATAAACTGTCAAATTATTACTTACTCAAGCTGCAAAGGTATATTGTATGTGTGAAGAAAGTTTCCTCCAAAAATGAGAGAATCAATTGGAGTGAATACAGCATGGATCCAACCAGTAGGAATAAATATTGTTTGTCCTTGCTTCACAACACATTTGTAGCACTTGTCTACTTGATCTCCAAAGAACAGTTCACTTTGATTTGATGCATTTAACCAGGTTTCATATAAGCATAGATTAGCTGTTGTAGGCTTAATAAGGTAGAATACCTTTTCTCCCTGGAAAAAGTAATACACCAAGTTATATTATTGCCTTAACCACCAAAATCAATGTGATATGAAGTGCTGCATCACACCACTGCATGTCATTTATAACAACTTGATGTAATCAATAAGTCAGAGCATACAAAACTGCAGTTTGTGCCAGGTACAAAACTCAATAATGAAGTAATCAAGTTCCTGAACATGTATTTAATAAAAACTAATATAAAACAAACAAATAATAAGGAATTTTCTGATAGACTTAAAAGGGAGACAACTTACTCTCAAAATATGATACCAGACAGATGTACCACCAAAATCAATATGAAAGTCAGTGAAACTATCACGAACACCCATGAGACAATATTTATGTACTTCAGGTCTTGTATAGGGACTATCATCAGGGAGACTATCTGGCCATACTCCATTACATACCCAGCTGATATCTCTAACAGCAGCTGGTATAACAACCATGTCAGACAAACTGAAAAAGTATAAACTTTGATTATAAAAATATCACAATGAATAATCAATTGTCAAATAAAATTCAACATAACAGAAAGTACCACAATTAAAACTAAAATACACTAAACAGAAATATCAAAGCAATATAACACAAGGCAAACTTTACAATTAGGCCTTGACTATACTGAACTTATTGTAATTTCAAATAAAAAAATTCATTAACACTATTAAAAGCTATTAATCACATACTTCTAAATTCAGTGTATTATTTTGCAAGAGGCATACAGGTACATACTGAGTTTTTGAAAACTCCAAACTAATGACATTGAATATCTTTTCACGATTTGGACTGTTGTAGTATTCCGTCCATTCACGCATCAACATTTTGTGATCTTCCTGGCGAGCAACATCAATTACATCTATTTCACGCATTGATCCTGAACAACACAAATGTATAAAATAAGGCAAAATGTTATAGAACTACAGCAATATCATAAAGTACACATAAACAATGTCACTAAGACATGTAGTCACTGGTAAAAGATATCTATTTCTACAAATGAGATAACACATTCCATAAATGTGAGAAAAAATTTCAAAGCATAAAACTTACCAACATAATTTTCAACATCACTTATTGTAAAGTTTGAAGGCGGTACAGTAAGACCCAACCCATCCTTTTTATCCACCAAGATCGGCACATCAAAGCCATTCTTTTCAAAATATGATTTGTCAAGTACATGACCTGGCACTTTAAGAATTGGTATCTCATCAGCACTGGCAATAAAATAAAACAGAGAAGATGAAACATGAAGTCAGTTGTAAAACTAAATTCTGGTTTAATATGAATGTTTGACTGACAAAAAGTTTATAGTCCTAGTAATGGACAGCTTTATTTTAAATCTGCCTAATAAATAAAACAAATGAATCATCTATGAATCTCTTAAATATATAGAATAAAATAGTTATAAATCTTGCAACACTTAGAAGTATGATAGGAATTTAAATGGTTATAAAAACTCACGATGGAAAAGACCTCCCCTTCAATTCTTTAATAAATACAACTGTTCCAGTTTGTACAGCCTACAATATAACATAAAATTGATACAAGAAGGGAGTTTTACATAAGCAGACTTTCTGCATCTGTAACAAATATTGTAAACTGAATTCTTCAAACCAAGATTGTGTATGTCCAAGTGATGCATAAACTTTGACAGCTGAATCTGGCTTGGTCATTTGATCATTAAGTTTGGTCTCATTCAACTTCACTCAGTGTGCCATTGCACCACTGACCCTTTGTGAACAGCTGGGACTCACAAAAAAGTATTATGCTGGGCCCAGCAGGCGTATTCGTGTCAACTACTGCATTATATTTCCGCTTCTTTCACTTGTTTGCAATTTCTAAGTGGTCCGTTAACTTATTGTGCACTTGCTGACAGTGTACTGTGTTTATCTCACTGTATAGCATATACCAGTTGCTATAGCTATTTTCAGCAGCTTTGTTGCTAATTTTAGATTACAAAAAAAAACAACAAAGAGAATCTCATATTTCTTTGTACAGACATCAGCAAAGAAAGCCAAGTCTTCTGCCATAGCAACTAAATGAGAAGGGTCAACGTAATCAAGATCACAGTCAAACCCTGGCCCCTCCCAACAAGTCAACAAAAAAGGAAAATTTCAATTGAAGTAGCTGAAAGATGATCACCACAAAACTAGTTGGTGTATGACCCATATGTGACGCTGCATTGAAAATGAAATGTTCTGTGCGTAGAAATGGGAAAAACCCATTTGTGTCTGGTTGTGACAATTACAGAACATACACCCTGTACATACTCATGTTAGACTCTAATTTGCTTCAAATGACCCCCAAATCATAAGTGTCAATTTATACTGAACACTATTTCACTTGAAATGCACAAACTTAAGCATAATGTAACTGCAGGGATAAAAATTTCTAACTCCCAATCAGACTAGCAAGCAATGTGGATAAGAATTTCTTAGCAAAATGGTATCCTGATCTTTCTGTAATAGTCCACTAAATGACACAATTAGAAGCAATTAAATGACATACCTTTGTCCAAGCTTATTAATTAATTTACCAAACCATTAAAGAATGGCATGGTAAAAATACTTTTAACAAATTATGCATAAAATCAAAAGGTAAACAATACTCCTGTAAAATTAAATAGTGTTTCTTACAATGCAAAAAAATAATAAACAGAAGGCAAAAAATACCTTAGCTGCACCACTGTCAGAATAGTCATGTCTATGCCAATTTCTTCTTTGCTTTACTGAAATTATGAGAGAAACTAGACATTGTAACAGGACAAGTAACAATTAAGACAGCAGTTTCTGTATGAGCACTTTAAATGAAGAAAAACTTTAAAAAATGCATACAGTTAAAATATGAATTATATGGAGCCAACTATTTATGGCATATTTACCCGTAAATCAACAATTAAACAAATTAAGAGAGTATTACTCTTTATCAAAGTTTATGACATTCAAGTAAGAATTGGTTTCAAGAGTATATGACAATAGTACACAATACATTCAATATTTTGCAATGATATTGGTGCTTTAAGATGCTTACTAGTCATACACAGAAACAATGTTTTTTTTCAAGATATTTACTCACAGACAAGAGGTCCATGTGCAACCTGACATTTTGGACAGTGGTAAGTTTCTATGTCTGGCGCTTGGTGCTCAAGAATGCCAACACAGCTGAAAAGTAAAAGTATGATCAAATTGTTCATAAGGCGAGGTAAAAGTGTGTTCTGCTATTTGAAAATGATATCCATCATCCCAGATAAATATTTTTGCTGAAGCACATACTTCAAAAGTATGTATAAATACACATATGACTTACAAAATAATATCCATAGGTGCCAAGTAAACATTGCATTAAATTAATCAAAATACTAAAACAGCAATAGCCATCTTCAAAATAGCATGTTGTAAATAAATACAATGAATAATCATCATCATTGAAAACAAAGTGTATACAATGTGTCTGGAGATGATATGTTGCTGATCACAATGCTTACACAATATAACATAATTTACTTTACTTTAAATCTAGGAATAGTGGTTGTGTTACACAAAAATAAAAATAGTCCAAATAAATATGAAGTTCCAGTTGCTTTATGCTATTTATTCAAAATTATTATTTCATACCTCTCATCCTGATACAGCTAAAATTACAAAAATCCAACTTCATGAAGAAATTGAAGCATTGTTATTGTTATGATAGGAATCTGAATCGGTATACATATAAAACAACTCCTGCTCATTTTTCTTACGGGCAAGTCTCTTAAGTATTTTGAACTAAGTACACTCACATTAATTTGCACTGAACTTGAATGACCTTACTAATGCAGCTATTAAATTTGGTAGGCCAATTTCATGACTGAGTCATTTTAGCCTAACAAAGATGGGCATACCTAAAGTGCAAACATGGATCATATTCGTGAATATGGCATCAGTTTTACATATGTGACATATAATTTGGCTGTACTGTGTTATTTAGGCATCTTTATGTGAGGTTAAGATTATGTAAGATTTGCCTGCATATTTTTTAAAGAAATAAATATTACTGATAGAAAATACAATCAATAAGTCTGTTATCCACTCAATTTTAAATTGATATATCATATTCGCACATACCATATTCGTGAATATGACATTGAGTGAGCAAATATTTTTGGTCGTAATAACTAATATTCACAAAAAAATGGCTAATTATATATCATACAGACATATTCAACAAATAATAATAATAATATAGATTGGTGACTGTTATTTACCCATTTATATTTCTTTCCACATCAAGATACTAGGAATGCTATCAAACTTTTTTAATATTGCCTTTAATTTAACAGAAAGTTCAAACTCGCTAAAAGTTAAACATTTTCATACATTCACAATGCAATCTCATATTCGCGAATACAAGCTCATTCGATTTTCAACTTAAAGTGAATCAAACTTGATAACTATAGGTAATATACATTATAAAATTTATTTCCATAAAATATAACATGTCAAAATCGCTTAAAAAATAAATGTCATATTTGTAAAACTGATGTGAACATGACCATTTGAATTCTAGCTATACCGACTAAGATATATATATATGTCTCTGTGTGTTTGTGTATGTATATGAAATACACAAGAATCTATCTAACTTAATGCAGGAAAAAAATCACATACAAAACTGCAGGCAAGAGGTCCATAATATTACGGGACAGGGCCTTGCCCAAATTAATCTTTTGATGTCTTGTTCAGAATCAGGAACTTTGCAAACTAATTTCAACAGTCATCACTGAATGGGCTTACATAAGTCATTTCAGATATGACATAACAGTATGGGCGAAGAACAATGTGTAGCTGATAAAATGTAGACGGGATCAATACTTAAAATTGCAGGTGAATGACAAAATAAAAAAAAACAGTGTTTTTGTTTTGTTTGCTATTTTACGACAGTTTGGCCTAGTTTTAATTAACAACTGTTCATGAACATACAATGATATATACAATGTTTAAACGGTAAGTACCTTCCGTGAAACCAATCATTGCATATTTCACACTCTATCATAAACTCATTTTCATTGTAAGGTTGTCTGCAAATGCAATAAAGTGTGTCTTTATCCTCGTCTGACGCCATATTGACAGATTACAGGAAATCGGTTGTGCGCATGTGCGAGTTCAAAGGCTGCCAATCTACTCGTACCATGTACATTTCGATCGGATGACTTTTGTCCACGATACCTTGTATCATTGTAAAAAATAGTAATAATACAGAAATGAACGTTATTTTTTTAAAAATAAATAAGTTGATTTGTTGAGCTTTTTATCGTTTATTTTTTTTTCCTGATTTAGAAAATAAATTGCCCCACCCCCCAAAAAACATTTTTGTAAATAATTTTCCCCAAAAAACATTTAAAACATTGTACAATATTGTCACCCTTTCCTGAAAAAGTAAATTGTGAATTGTCTTGAGGGATGAATCGTCTTACTTCTTTTGGGGGCAAACTGTCTTGGGTTAGCTGTCTTGTTTTTTTTTGAGGGGTGAACTGTCCAAGGGTGAATTGTTTTTGCTACTGACGAAATCAACCCGGTCCCAGAAATAACCTGCAAGAATGCACCCTAGAGAATTAACAGGATTATCATTATGATGCATTGTTTTAATGCTTAACCCATATAACTTTAGGAGCACTTAATTAAAAGAGGGTACTCTCAAACTTCTGAATGTAACAGTTTAAGTGCCATATTAAACATTTTATATTTGTTGGAAGGGTACAGATCCAGAAAGGCCTTAACCAAAAAGGCCCCTGCCAAAAGGTCATGAAAAATAATTAAGTAGGAATGAGTTAATGTGAGTTATATGTCACAATAATCCCATAATTCTTTATCATGCTTCACTATATAAAAATGTATGCATTAATGTCTGTATATGTGTAATCATTTCAATAGATAAACATACATACAATAATTTGTTTTCCTCCTTCAGCGGTAATTTAATAGTTTACAACATGGCCTATGCTTTTGTGCGGAAGTAGCTGTCAAAGAAATATATATCAAATTACATCTACATAAATACTTAAACAAATTAATTATAGCTAACTACCACAGCAACTTGTCACATATCATGTGCTTACCACTATAAATTTCAATGTTATTTAGGTGGTAATTGCTTTATTCATCAGCCATTATTGAGAAATTCAAAAATTAAATTCTCACATATAATTCACTTATTCCTACTTCTTTTAATTATGAGCCTTTTTGGTAGGGACCTTTTTGGTTATGAACCTTTCTTATATGGGGTCTTTGGTTTTGGGCCTTTTGGACCCCATTCGTTGATAGTATGGATCACTAACTTTCGTACGTAATCTCCTAGTCTTAAATCAATAATTTACCGGTACTCATTGATGTGCGAATGTAATAGCTCAGTATCATAATTTCCGTTCGCTTTATTTTCATTCTTTAGGGTAGTAGGCATTCGAAAATACTCTCCAGTAGAAGAAGTAATGTTTGGCCCTGCCACGTCAATTTTGACAAATATCATTGTTTAAACGAATAAATTTCAGAATTTCAAGCTATTTTGATAGTTCATTCAGTACCTGGCGGTCAAGATGGTGAGTAACATTTAATATTCACTTTTCGTATTTTCAAATTGTTTCAATATCCATCCTCAGGGTTGTTAAAATTTAACCGGCAAGTGGGTGGGGTAATTATTATGCTATATAGGCTTGTAACGGTCGTTTCGAAATCATTATTACAATGCCAGATGGTAGTATGTAATTATACCAAAAATGTCCTAGATGTAGAAAATGTACAACTTCTATGTCTATATATTGTACAGATCGAAAAGCAAATGCATAGGTAAAAAAATAGAGATGTGTATACATCGATAGACAGACACATTTTTGAAAACTTCTTTAATTATTCAGAACAGGAAAGTTTCGGATTTTGGGGTCATATTTTAGCGTGACTTTTTAAACATACATTTGTGTATGGTCAAGAAAATGGCCCATTTCAGTCAAGAATCTCATTCTTTCTAGGAAAAGAAATAGAATAATTGTGTTTACAGGTGAAACCATTTTAAACTGGTGCAACATGAATACTACAAGAATGGTGATGCCATGAGAATAGTGATGTCATCTATACATCTATTTGTTTAAGTGATATATACACCATTCAATTTTTATTGTTTCTTGCCAGTGATTTTTTTCATATATTTTACAGCTGAATATGGGCTGTTTCCACTAGCTCAAGAAAGTTATATTTTCCCCCTAAAAATGTTATACAAATGAGTGATAGTTTTTCAAATTATTGGACTATACTCTATTTCAGGTGTCTGTAATGAATTCAATTGATACTGCTCATGAGGACATGATAGTAAGTTTATTTCTTCTTGTGTAGAACTTGTCTATATATTTTCTTCATAAAAACTTGACAGGAGAGAAATTTACCCAGTCCTTATAAATATGTACATAATTATTATTGCTATATTTTAGCATTATTGTCATTGCAATTAACCTTCAAATTTAATTAATCTCACCTAATCGTAAAGAGCCAGCAAAACAAATTATATTATATGTCAGCGCTTAATCAAGACCAAGAATTATCTTTAACGAATATTAATTTGTAAGTTGGTTATGACTTTCAAGTTTGGACTTTATGATGTGTATTAGTATTAATTATATATGAGTACTTGAGTAATCTGTTCCTTAATTATTAATTGATTTATAAAACTCTTAGTGTCAGACGTTGAATACTTATTTTCAGCATGATGCTCAGCTTGACTATTATGGGACAAAGCTTGCTACTTGCTCATCTGACAGATCAGTTAAAGTATTTGATGTTAAAGGTGGACAGCAAAGATTAGTTACTGATCTCAGAGGGTAAGCATAGAATACAATATATTAAAATCAGCTGGTGTATCAGTCTATATGATAGACGTCAGTCCTTGCTGATAAAATTCATAAAGGACTGGTAAATTTTGTGTAAATGCTGGTACTTTTTTGACTGGCAAAAAATTGCCATATCCAGCAACATAGTTTCCACCATATTAAAATTTGGGAGAGAGACTATTGGAAATGACCATCGAAAACTTCAATCAGCTTGCAAGCATATTTATTTGTGTACGTGTTTACCACAACACTGTCAGTGTAACAAAGGATATTGTGTTTTATTTATGCAGGGCTTAACACATGACATGACATTTTATGTGGGGATGCCTCTATGCGTTTTACCATTTTACATGCAGCAACGGTCCGGAATTATGCTTCTCCCATTCCAAACATTACATCTGCTAAATCAAATTAACAAGGAGCTGCTGCTAGAAATAAACAATATTGACAGTATTTACAAGAAGGGTTATGAAAATTAGTTCTTTAATGACTATCAAGATGAAAATGAAAACCATGAAAATATTATGGTGTATGAAAGATATGCTGTTTAGATCTAATCTGTCTGTTAAGAATATACAATAGGATGTTAATGAGTTCTTGTTATTATTACAATGCTAGGTATAAAAATACACAGCTGTAGGCTATTTGTTGCAATTTCATAATATTTTTTCAGACTGACAAAGTCTCTGCCACGCAGACAGATTTTTTGTCTTTGTCTGTCCAGCTGACTGATAGATTTTGAATTCTTTTTTATAGCCCTCCACCTCATATAGACGCATAGTGCTTCCAGACCCTTTACCTCATATAGACGCGAAGTCTGTTGAATTAGTAATAATTTGTCACATAACTACTCACAACACATCTAATAATGACTCGCCGCAGAACATGAAATTAGTTATAAAGTTGATAATAATTAAGTAATTAATAAAGTATTATAATAATGATGAAGTATAATAACAATATGTTTTACTTAATCCGATTTTAAGGAATTACTTTTTTTTATCATATTTACACATTTGGTTATTATTCTGTATCTTGAAATTTTTGAAAG
The DNA here is from genome assembly GCA_008271625.1 of Lutraria rhynchaena. Lineage (NCBI taxonomy): Eukaryota > Metazoa > Mollusca > Bivalvia > Venerida > Mactridae > Lutraria > Lutraria rhynchaena. Next base: position 31,756 of record VIBL01000154.1, on the reverse strand, counting down.
ATTTCATTCATTGATGAGTTTTTTTCATTTATGTTTATTCAGACAAATCTCTGAATTTGATCTGGATTTGGCACTGCCATTTGAAGTAAGACATCAATGTGTGTTTTGATATGATTAATTGTCGCATCAAATTAACACTTTAAATAGTCGACATGATGTTGCAAAAAGATAATCCAGTTACCAATTATTAATATGTATAAGTGTATGATGGGTACAGTCGTTGACAAGTCTGTAGGTGTTAATCCTTTCATTGCTGATTAATGGGTGTAAATGTCAAACAAGGTGATAATAATTTCCTTCATTAAAATAGCAATCTATGTTTAAAATGGATTAATAAGCATTTTAGACATTGTATAAATCATGGAAAATGCAAAGTAAGATTACATGAGTCATTAATGATAAACTGAAAGTAATTGATAATTAGATACTTTTCCTTAACGACTGTAGTGTTGGAAATTGAGGAAATGAACATAATAATATTTTTTCCATTTATAAAGTAATAAACAAATTGTATGTAAATCATCAGTAATGAAATAATTGAATAAATATGATGGAGTCAACACAAAAAGATGAAGCTTTAGAATTACATTTATGTATAAAATGAGACCACTTCAAACTTTATTATATGAGAAGTTGTGCACATTTGTGGAATTACGCATATGTATCCTTTGTCACTTCTCCCTAGATGTATGTATGTTGTTTTGAAGTATAAATTAGTAACGAGCATCAGATAAATGAAGAATAAGCCAGTTTGCGCACACTATGCAATTAATAAAACAATAACAAGTATCTATTTTTTACATTTCTTGCCTGCCCCAGCCATACATTGAGATTCATTGAGATTCAAGCTATCTATTCTTTACAGGACATATGTCATCTATTAACTCAATTTAATTACAAACAAAAAAAACTCGCTTTCATGACGCCGCTATACAAGCTTCTCACTAATCAATTAAAGAGTGTCCAATTGATGCGACAATAAATCATATCAAAGCACACCCACTTTGATGTCTTACTTCGAATGATACTGCCTAATAGATATAGTGCCAAAGACATTTTTTTCCTAGATAAACTTTTATGGAAAGAGTCATCAATGAACAAAATCTTTTAATAATTTTAAGATAGAGAATAACCCCCAAATATGTAAAAATGATGAAAAACTGCAACAAGAAGCAATTTTTTTAAATCAGATTAAGTAAAAAATATTATTATTATTTATTATTATAATACTTTGTTAATTACTTAATTGTTATATACTTATAAATATATTCATGTTCTGTGGGGTGCCGGTCCTGTGGCAAGTTGTTATTACTTTGTGGCGAGTCGTTATAAGATGTGTGGCGAGTCGCATTACCAGTGCGTCCAGACCCTTTACCTCATATAGACGCGAAGTGCGTCTTCGAAATTAAACCGCCGATAATTCGTATTTTTCGACGAATTAGCGTTTTTTTATGATTCTTGCATATGATGCATCTAACATTTAACACACAAAATATGTAAAAAATATTGTTCCTATTTAAAATTTTCTCGCAAATACCGATCAAACTTACCTATGTCGTGTTTGTTCGTTTCACACCCGATTTCCACTAAACATCTAGTTTTTATATACCGCAAGTACTATTTAAGACTGCAAACCGCTGATAAATAGTGATTTTCGTGGAAATCGTGTTTACTATTAATCGTGTTTTGTTATGCATCTGACACTTTACTCACAATATATGTAAAAAATATTGTGCATATTTAAAGTTTTTTTAGTACCGATCCAACATACATCGTGTTTTTCGTATACCACCTGATTTCAAGTGTTAATTATGTGTAAACTTTCAGAAAACGTAAAAGTTGTATATAAAGTCATGCCACCAATTAACCTTAAATTGACATTAAAATACCCGTCGAGTGCCTCAAAATTGACACATTCCAATGCGACGTGACGTAATTTGTCGCGTGCCGCTGCAACTGGGAGTACTAACAGGTGCAAATAACGGTCGATTTACGCATATGCTACATATTTGGGACTGAATTTCAACACATTTTATTAATTAATAATGAATGCAGTGTTTTAATCGTTCGTCATGAAAATAACGATAATTGAATGAATTAAATAAATCGAAGTAGTTGTCGCACAGCATCACATCTGTAAATTAGATAATTTCGTGTTTTATACGTACAGTACAATCGTTGTTCTGTTTGCATATGTTGCTGGATTTACAGATATCAATATGATTAACCTGTAGCGAAATTTTATTGGCGTAACTATTTGGTATCAATGCGAAATTTCGCTGTTTTTTGATAAATGTACTTACATTATCTTGATGTTTTTTTTCACGTTACCAGCGTTATAATTCATATAAAAAGAACAACAAATATCCGCTCAACCTGAAATAGTCGAATGCGTCTTTGATGCTCATATTGTCTATTCTATGACCCAGATTATGGCTTAAATGTCGGCGACTTATTACGATCAAAAACACAATCAGGCTGACAAACATAGTCATGGTGACACGATCCATACTGATAACAATTAATGACAGACTTTACCCCCAGAAAAACAGTAAGGGGTCTTGCTCCTTGGCATATTATATATGTATATCACCCGTTGTTTTATGGATGAACATTGTTTTTACAGCTGTCTAGGATTAAATCGCTATTTATGTACATAGTGTCTGTAGAAAACCTTGCATCAAAAATGATATGACAGTGATAATATGCCTAAACAAGGTGTTTTTATTTTCATAGTCATCTTATACTAACAATAACCTTCTTACACCTTGCCTACAAGTAAAATCAATAGATCATTAGAAAAAAAATTGATTTCCTAAATCTTTTACATTCACACTTTTTTTATTAAATCAACATTTAATGTAGTTACAGCCTGTTAAAAACTTATGTATCAAAAACAGTAGCTGATCCAAATAACTGTATGAAGATAAGGCTATCACTGGTACTGAGCCAGTATTAGTTACTGGTTATCAGTTTATCTTTTTTAGGGATCAGTATGTAGTAGGCAAATGGAATAAGGGCTACGAGGTAAAGGGATAGACTGGTGTATGCTTGTTGTTCAGTTGATGTGCAGTTTTGACTTGTAAAATAGCCTGCAATTATGATATATTGCCTTTATGTTTTTTTTTTTCAAATTGATTGAATATTTGTAAAATATTGTTTTGTTTCTTATTTATGGTAAACCCAAACAGACGGTATGTTTTTACATTCTTTGTCATTCTCAATTAATTTTTTCAGACACGAAGGACCAGTGTGGCAACTAGCGTGGGCACATCCAATGTATGGAAATCTTATAGCGTCATGTGGATATGACAGGAAAGTTATCATCTGGAAAGAAACAAATGGAACTTGGGGAAAATTGTACGAGTACTCAAATCATGATTCTTCTGGTATGTATTCTTCATTTATATATAGTACTGTTTATTAAAAAGGTAGTGCCCATTGGCTTAACACAAATTGGTAGTGTTATGTCTAAGGACCTGGGTTTGAGCCTGGACCTGGGTTTGAGCCTTGGGTTGCAACATACATACTCCCCCAAAAATGTCTTTATGATAGCTTACTTTTCATCTAAGAAAGAATGTGCTAAGATATAGGGAAGTGTCAACTGTTGTGTATGCTTGTAATGCATGCTAAACATATGGTAAATGAATGTTCTATGAAGTCTATGAAAATACTTATGGCTACATGTACTTATGTAAATATGATTGGTATTGTTTATGTATATACTATTTTGTAATTTTCAGTGAATTCTGTAAGCTTTCCTCCGTATGATTAGTATTGTTTATGTATATACTATTTGTAATTTTCAGTGAATTCTGTAAGCTTTGCTCCACACGAGTTAGGTTTGGTTCTAGCTTGTGGAAGTTCAGATGGTTCAGTGTCTATTCTATCAAGTACAGGCAAGTGAATTAAACTAAACCCATCAGTATAGTTATCTGGGATGATGCTAATTAAATGGTTAATGTTTCATATGCCCTAATGTATTTACTGGTTTTCATTTGAACATTTTTCTTGTAAAGTAGTGCCTTAAATACTTTTTTTCTGATAAGGTTTGTGAGAAATGTAAGATTTTTAAAAATCTGGAAATCCCTTGTGTCTGCTCTCTTAAGTACATCAACCATTTATTGTAATTCTACTTTAATAATCACATGAATTTATATGGTTCATGTTATTGAAGGAAAGTCCATATATATCTGTATCAGAATATATACTAGAATATTGTTTTGACCAGTTTTCAAAATTAATTTTATGGATGAATGTCGTCTAATGTGAAAGATAAAGCTATTATAAGCTTACAATTGATTTCAGGTGATGGAAGTTGGGATGCCAAGAAAATAAAAAATGCTCACACAGTAAGATTTTGCTAGTCATAATTAGGGCCATCTGTAGTTCTAAAGGTGTTTATATATGTGTTGCATCATCAAATTAATTCATGTACTGTGTTCCATATCCTTGATTTGTATAATCTTTTATTACTTTTTAGCTCACCTGAGCATGCAGTGCTCTGTGAGCTATAGTGATCACTTACTATTTGGCGTCTGGTGTCCACATGGGGATTATTAACTCTGGAGGTCACACTTTTGATTGAATATTCATCAAACTTTGTTAGAATGTTTGTCTTAATGATATCTTGGACAAGATCGAACATACGTTATTTACAAACTAGGTCACCAAGTCAAATCACTTGTTAACACTCTAAGGGGTCACAGTTTTGATTGGATCTTCATTTAACTTTGTCAGAATGTTTGTTTTTTATAATGTCTTGGAAAAATTCGAATATGGGTCATCTGGGGTCACAAACTAGGTCACCAGGTCAGATCTCTTGAAAACCTTAACTCTAGAAGTCAGAGTTTTGTTTGGATCTTCCCCAGACTTTGTCAGAATGATTGTATTAATGATATCTTGTATAAGTATGAACATGGGTCAACTCAGGCCAAAATTAGGTCAACTGGTCAAATCACAGGAAAAACTTAGAAGTTGCAATCTTTACACAGGTGAGCGAAGGAAGGCAGTTGTTTAATTCTTGAAATTAAGTAAAATGGTTGTTCATCATGCACATTAGCAGGTTTGTCAACATATATTTTGTGATTTCAGATTGGTTGCAATGCTGTTAGTTGGGCTCCAGCCTTGTCTCCAAATGCTTTATTTGAACAGTCTGGTCGTCCATCTTATGTGAAAAAATTGGTTTCTGGTGGATGTGATAATCTTGTCAAGATCTGGAAGTAAGATCTGTTAAGATTATTTGATGAGTACATACGTTGAAATTATTTGTATCGTCCTGCTTCTTTCATTTCTGTGTAACTCCATCTTATTTGAAATAAAAGCTTAGTAATGCCTAATTTAGTAATGCCGTATATATTTGCCACTAATGAAAACTAAGGTGAACCATATATTTCATTCATTGTTTTCTTCAAATATTTGTTGCTACAAATGATTCAGTTTTTTGCTTTTTAGTATGTCCGAATGAGGGAAAAGTTATGAGAAAGATAAATGATAATATTTCATAGTTTATAGAACTGTACTATTTTATGTAATTTACTCTTTAGAGAGGAAGAAGGAGAATGGATTGAAGATCAGAAATTAGAGGGACACAGTGATTGGGTACGAGACGTTGCATGGGCACCTTCCATTGGTCTACCAAAAAGTATAATAGCTAGTTGTTCACAGGTATGCTTGATGAACTGTACTTTATTAACTGAACATTTCTTATTGCTTCATTAGATTTAGCTATCATATCTAGTGCTCAATAAATCTCATTATATATGTAAGTTAGTATACTTTAAATGGGGCATATGCAATGTAAGTACGCCCATATAACATTTTTTAAAAGTTAGATTACCTAATTATGTAAATGCTTTGGAAAAAATGTATTTTATGCGAATTACTGTCCATTGTGATCCTCATGTCTCAAGTTACATTTTCCTTCGAAACATTGACCAGTTACTTGGAAGTCCGTTGTAGCCTGCGGTTAACAGGTAATTCACAATTGATTTCATAATGAAAGACTGTTACTTTCAGTATGCACTTCCAAGTTTTTAAAATGTATTTATGCAAAATAAAAAATTTTTGCAAGTGATACTTTATTAATAAGGGATACTCTTAAACTAAGGTCTAGCATTTAACAATGATATCTTGTATTGCTGAGCACAAATTTAAGGTACAATCACTCTAAGTTCGAAAGTGAGCTAAGTTGTGCTATGGAAAAATTGGAAGAAAATCAAGTTTGTAGGAAGCTGTAAAATGTAGTGTGAAAATAGTGTTTATACAAACTGCTATGAAACGAAACAAGAAATTTTATATCATTTCAGGATTGTCGTGTCATTATTTGGACCAATGATGGGACAAGTAAAGATTGGTCATCAACAGTATTGAATAAATTCAAAGATGTAGTTTGGCATTTGAGTTGGTCTATCACAGGAAACATTTTAGCTGTGTCTGGAGGTGACAACAAGGTGAATTATGCTGTCAATTTGTCTTTGATTTTTTATCTTTGATTTACTTTAACCTGCATAAAACTTATAAACTTTTTTAACTTTAAACTGAGTTTTTTTACATATATCGGCAACACTGTTGTGAAAATTATAATATGGCACTAAGATTTGCATGACGTAAAAACTTTTGAGACGGCTGGTAAAAGATGGGTCTGTCGGGTTACCGGAAACAAACCTAATTTTTTTATGCCTAACTGTTTTATTGTTATACTTTTTAAGGTAAGCCTTTGGAAGGAAACTTTAGAAGGCCAATGGGTGTGTATAAGCGATGTGAAGCAAGGTCAAGGTCAAGTAACAGAGAGCCAATCACAAGCCAGCAGAAACTTGTGATCATTTAATTTTCATTATTATGGATGTAAATTTCTTCATTTTTTCTTATTAAGTGAAAATACAGCATGCTGTATGCTTAATACAAATGACATTTTACTTCACTGCATACTTTGTGAATTATTAAATAATTTTATGTAAAGAAAACTAAAATGTCATCTCCAAGTCAACCATTTAAAGTCATACTAGTCTCATAGTATGAAGTGCTGTTTTGTTATGAGCACATCCAGGTGTGTGCAAAGTTGTGAATCCAGCTTGCTGAATTTACATTATTGTTTTCTTTTATTTGTAAAATTGTTTGTTCTGATGATGAGTACCAAATTTTGGATGCTAAAAATTTGTTTGAAACTTATAACATTGGATCTTGGGCATGAAGAATGACAATATTGTGTTTGGATAATTGTTTTGTGTTTAGTGCATTTTATTAGTTGTCTGCAGTACTGCAGTGCATTCTGAAAATATTCTTCATTCATTTTTCTGCAATATCATAAAATTATTGATGTTGAAAATGGTTTCCATATCTGTGAAAATATGATTATTCAAAATGTATCATGTTTTTAATATACTGTTCAGTCCATATTGAATCAAATATGTCTCCTTGTTGATTAGGAAACTAATTTGCCTTTATTTGATCTGGATGCAAGTCTATGTTTCAACTGGGTTTAGACTCATCTCTTCCAAAAGTTTTGGTATGGTTTACCATTTCCTATCTGTGGAATATTATTTAAATATTATTGAAATTGTATTTTAACTGTCAATATATTTGTTGCCAATCATGCTGCTTTTATTTTGAAAATGAAATGAAAGACACTGTTTATTCTTTGCCATGTACAAGCCATGTGTTCTGAATGATATTAAAATGTGAAATATTTCATGCATTTGTGTTGTTTTGCTTTATTGTGTGAATTGTTCCATTATGTTTGGGGTCATTAAAATCCTTGTCAATGAATATGTTTGTGATGCATTTGACTTCATAAAGCCATTCATTTTCATTGACTTTAATATTGCTGTAATTTTACTTAAGTCTGCCAGATTAACTCAGGGAAGTGCATAACTGCTAATTAAGAGGTAGCCAATTGGAGAACCTAATGAGACAATTCTTTTTATTAGAGCTATGCCTGAAAAAGATTGTAAACCCAAACTTTTCTCCTATCTTTGATTCACAATTTGGCTTGACCAATTAGAACTTGTTCTAGCGAGTTCAATTAACTACAATGAGTACTATTGAGTAACAGTGAATGAAAAACAAATTCACAAGTACTTTCATTTTATTATTTTATTTCTTTTGAATGATCCTTCTGTCATATCTCCATGACAATCAGGATCTACTATAACCCATGAGATAAATGATATAGAGGTGTCTGAAATGTACATCACATATCTGGTGACATTTAAAATACTGTTTTTGATCTATGAATGTAATGCACAGAGCACAACTGGTCATATTATATCACTTGTACAAAGATAACCTAATTCTGTACTGGACAAGTCTCAGCCAGGTTATATTCAACATGCACAAATATTAAGTTATGGTTCATTCCTTGAGCTGCTTTGCTTTCTCATTTACAACAATTTTCTGTCTCCAATTCTCAAATCTGTCTCTTAGCTGATAATACTTTGGTCTACAGTACAATCAACTCCTACCCTGAATCCCTGCAGGAGGATCTCAAGATGCAAATCCGGGAGAAAGAGTGGGATACTGAGTTCAACAAGTTAACTTGATTTTATGATTTTTCTATTTTTGGTTAATTTGCTGGGTCAATGCTGTCACCGTTCTTATATCCATGTATTTGTTTTTTATTGCATTGATCCTTAGTGTGCCGTCCAATGACCCGAACGTTCTTGAGACGAAATTTCTTTGAGATCTATGAATTAAGCAGACGACATCAAATGAATCCTCAAATTCGTTCTTATATCCATGTATTTGTTTTTTTAATTGCATTGATCCATAGTGTGCCGTCCAATGACCCGAACGTTCTTGAGACGAAATTTCTTCGAGATCTATGAATTAAGCAGACGACATCAAATAAATCCTCAAATTCGTCCTTGCTAACAGCTATTGTGTAATTGAAGGAAAGTCAGTTACAAACAAAAATACCAGGCTTTTCGTGACAGACGATCTCTTTATACTGGTTCCAATCATGAAATAGATTATTCTACTAAAACGCTGGCATTAATCGGCCATAATTAATATAAGGGAAATAACTCGAATATTTAGAAATAAACTGGTTTCCGTTACATATTGCGCTACACCAAAGTCTCTGCTCAAATCCAACAGGAACCAGTTTAATTTGGAAAATGGTCAAAGGGAAATAACTCTGCGTGTATCATCGTCGGCAAAACTCGGGTTTCCGCGGATTATTCCGTTTACGAAATCTTCCGAAGTTACTGGATCCAGTCATGAGATTAGGAGTGTTGGATCCAGTAGACAAGCGTCTAACGGGTACAGACTGATAAATTCTAAAACTGGTTCCCGTTGGATCTGGCTGTACACTGCAACGTGGCCCGGAGACCAGTGTAAAAATGTCTTTATTTCTGTTACAGTTATTTCCCTTTGACCATTTAGTAAGTACTGTATTGATTATGTCAAAATGTATTCATTTCAGAAAAGATAAGCCCGGGGTGGCGCTTACGAACATCTTTTGTATAGTTATCGTTGAATTGTTCGTAATAGGGACAATTATACTAATGCAATTAGCCTCCTTATCGTGACAATCATGAAATATTGCTGTCGTCTGCAACGCAATTTATGGGTTCGTCCCACATGAATTCGACCCAACTAAACTTGTTAACAGTTAAAATTTAGACTTTATCGTGTGTGTTATCCGAAATTAAATAATTATATTCACGTTTTAAGCTATATTGGCACTGCACACGTTGAAACACTATTCGTATTATTATAACAAGGCTGCATGCAGATACAGTTGTCAACAACAATCAATAAAAAATTAACAATTGAAATTTTGACTCATTTTTTTCGCTCAAGGGAGATTTATATAAAAAAAGAGGAATTATCTTTCATAGAGTTACAAATTCTCCGAGAAAATATGCCGGAAATGAAAAAAAAACGTGTTGCACGATTGGCATCTGTTACAAGTGCACCGAAGCTTCCGTGTGCTTTTTGTTCTAAACTTGTTTTAGGCAATCATTTTGCTGTCGGTTGTGAGTCCTGGCAACACATGAACTATAACTCAGGTGAGTGAAGTGTCCAGAAATTTAATCCTATCATGGTTAAAGGTAAGTGCATGTAGACAGTAAACTCTTAAATTTCAATTTTACTGATGGTACTGATAGCTATTATACTGTTTTGAATCATGGTCTTTTATGTTCAACTTCTTATAAGAAAAATAATCCATTTAATTTCAATACTTACAAGAAAAAAATCAAATATTGTCCAATATCCAGACTTTACTGGTATGTTACATAAAATTTATTAAATCATCATAAAAGTAAAGAATATTTGAGAGTTTTTCAACATTTTATTTGATTTTTCTGAAAACACTTTCTAAGGTTTTTGACTGTTTTTATATTATGCCTCAACATGTTTGTGAATAAAACCAATAGAGTTTCTAAATATAATAAAAATATTTAATAAGTTTGGGATGAACACTCAATGTCAATCCCTCCTTTTATGCCCCAAAATTTACTCAGTGTTGGTGTGCTTTGTCATACATATTTCAAATAAAAAGGAACCAGGTGTGTCCTACTTAGGTAAATTCCTGAAATTTAGATGCAAAGAACCAATTTTTTTCATTTAAGAAAAATTTCTCCTTCAAATTTATCCAAATTTACATCTTCCGATTTAAAAAAAATCATTTTTTTCTTGCTTTTAACGTTAAAGGGCTGTTGCCATGTTAATGAATATTTTGAATCATGTTGTTGCTCCAAAAATTTAATTGAAGTTTTTTTTTGATATTTTTAAAAACATGTTGCAATGAAAGTTGAATAAAAAATATCTGTTCACAGTAGACCTGCAACCTCCTGGAATGTTCGAATTCAAAAAATTTCCCATAAAGTTTCATCAAAATCATTTAAATAAATTTATTTTTGACCCCAGATTCACTTTTGCCTCATTTTTTTATTCAATTTTTATACCAGTAACAATTTGAAGGATATGTTTTGAGGATTTTTTTCGATACATGTCACTTTTTCTTTTAGTTAAATTGTTATCAATTTCAAGTAGATTTTCAATACACAAATTAGATTTTTGATACTTTGTAGACTTTTGAGATTAGAAATCATTTAGAAATATATATTTTATTATGACAATTAAATGGTTTGCAGTCATTCTGGCATCTAAGTAAGCTGCAATAATTTACACATGCAATGTTTATGATATTATGTCACTGTCCATTGGACATTTAACTGCTATACCATGGACAAACTCATCATATATCAAGTTGAAAATTGCTTTCGCGCTCGGCATGTATTCTTTGGTTGCATTTATTTCATACTGAAATATCCAAGACTTTTTTTGTTTTTGTTTGGTATACAATCAAATGCTAAGGATAAGATTTGCATGTTTGCAGGTATCTCAGCTTCTGAGTACCATGATGCAGTTGGGCAGGGTGTTGCAAGAAGCTAGTGAAACAACGTGTGATAGTGTGCATGATATTCATGACAGTGATGATAGTGAGCCTGTGAACACAACAGGTCTGAATGAGTTAATATCTGTTGAACTTGAGAATGAAACTGCTCCTGATGAGCCAAAGACTGAGACTGCCCCAGATGATAGCAGCCAGTATTGATGTTAATACTTCCAATATTTGTGTAAACGAGAAGAGTAAATAGATTTTAATTTTACATATTGCGCGCGTTTTATTTAAATATTTGACATCAACGTTTGTTATCTTTTACAAAAAGGTCAAGGTTGATATAAGTTCAACTGGTGTTCATCATAACTTGGACAGCGTAAAAAATAATTATTTCCGGTTTCTATAAGGGAGGTAATCCGTATTTATATTTCCGGTCTGTTGTTAGCCCCGACCTGATCCAGACGGGCATGAATCAATGATAAACTTCTGGAATATTTTTGATTGTACGAATGAGGTATATCAGCAGCGAATAGTGATCAAACATAGATCAATTTGGACGTAAACGGAGGCACACGGACAGTGTGCCTTCTCACCAGGAGTTGTTCTTTAGTGATCGCAATAAGTCATTCATTAAGGACGAGACATGTGAATCTAACAAAGAGAGAGTAATTTATACGTCAAAAAGAAAGAAACAGGTTCAAAACATGAAGGGTGAAGTTAGCAGCTCTTCTCAACGTAAGATGTTTCTGTTTGTATAATTTGATCAATATTTGAAGATACTGTAACTGTAGTTTTCGTGTTATGCATGAATAGTTGTCAGAATTTATCTTAAATTTCAACTCACATGCTTAGCCTTTGTTGTCAGTACATACTAAAGAGCTGCACCACTAACTGTTGACTGTTTCTTTTGCTAGTATGCATTTATAACAGTCATAATACATGACCAAATATATTTTTTCAACTTGTTCATTAATACTTCAGGAATTGAAGACTTAAAAAGTTAAATTTATGCATGTTTTATATGCATGTAATAAATGAAAAAGATACGAATCATGTGTTACTGCTTAAAAATAATCTAATCCTAGATAGGCCTTTTCTCAGAGATATATTCAAGTGTTTTTATGCTGAATCCTAAAATATATGCTAGCTCTTAGTATTCCCTTGTTACTGTTTTTTGGGGGCAACATCTGTGAGCAAGTACTGTTGGTCTTGAAGTCTTATTTATTTCTTTCTTATGTGTTTTTATTTCTAGGGCCAAAATATGATTGGAGACAAACGGAGGAACTTGTTACCATGGTGATTGCTGTAGATGGTGTTCCATCCGACAGATTGAATGAAATTGATGCATCATTTGCTGATAATGATGTAACCATTAAATTCCCAGGTAGTTATTAATTATGACTAGCTCATAAGTAAGTTAAAGCAAGTAGTTATATGCCAATGAAAAAATTATAGTCAAACATTCAAGATCTTAAAATGAATTTAAAAAAATCTTACCACTAACCACAGATGTTTTTGAAGTAGTCCTTGCTTCAATGTTCTGACACAATAAGGTAATATACTTCGGTTGATAAAATTAGATTTGTTATAAAAATCTAGTAGAAATATAATTCATTTAGTATTTGACTATATTTAGACAAAATGAAAGAATTATGCAAAGAAATAAAAGTGGTCTTAATGAACGTAATATTGCCATCAAGGCCCCAACTTTTTAGATATGATAGAAAGTTTCTAGTGCACTATTGCTTAAAGTTTAAACAATCATGATTTCTTCACCAGAAGGACCAGAATGTGTGCAGATTTCACCCAGTAAGCTGGAAAATGATGATTGGAGTTCAACAATTAGCTGATCAGTGCCAAACACATTATTTATCTGATATTTTAAGGATCAAAATGATAGAGTAACTGACTTGAAACTGTATGAACAAAAAGATGTTTTATAAAACATAGATTTTGGTGATGTTTACATAATCATAAGCTTTCAAAATATCTTATGCTAGATCAAGTGAAGTGTTGGCATGCATTGAGTATAATGTTTGTAATAAATAAATACAGCAGGTTATTTAGAAAAACATTTTGTGTATGTCGTGGTCAGTCAAAATGTATTTTTTTGTGTATCTTTTTTCAGATGGTGAAAGTTGGACTTGGTTTCTGTTTGGTGAAATTTTCAGAGACAACAGCAAAGTTAAAATCAAGAAACAGAAAATGAGTCTATTGATGAAGAAGAAGGATTCAAAGTTATGGCCACAACTGGAGGTAATTAATTTTCTCAGTACATCGTTTATTTTTATACCCAGGCTTGCAGTCAAGATGTTTGGGTTCTGCAGTTACATTGGCAGGGTTTTCATTAAGAAATTAAGTCACCAATTTTTTTTTCCTAAGCAACAGATAAATCTGGCGAAAATTGTTTGTATTTGGTGATAATTTTTATAATCTTGGAAAAACAATACATTCAAGTGCATTTTTGACTGATGGTTCAATTGGCAATCACTTCTTAATGAAAACCCTGCATTGGATTTTCATACCATTTAAGGGATTGAAAAATATTTTCGAGTTATTCAGATGAAGGAATTTGCAGTACAACAAATTTGAAATTGGAAGTTGAAATATATATAACCAAAAATGTTTATACTATTGGGAAAAAATAGAAGAACAGGAAACTATGAACAATTTGACGAACTAATGTTTAATGTAATTGAAATAAGTAACCAATATTGGTATGGATTAATCTGTTTTCAGACTGAAGAGGTACTTGATAAGAAAGTTGTTACTTGCAACAGTGAAACAGTCACTGTCAATGAATGTGGTGGGAATGAGATTGTGCCAGATGTTAATGACATCTCAGTTGGACAATCTGATATTCATGCAACAAGTGATTCTGTTGAAAATAATGTGATTGATCTTGAAGAGGAAAATTTGGAGAATACAAGAAAAGAAGAAGGCAAGGCTGGAATATTTTGTTCTTACTAAAAAATCTATTAAAGAAGGACAGAGAGACAAGTTTATTGCTATTTTAAGAACAATACCCACTTGTATCTACAGTAAAACCTCACCAAGTGACCACAATATTATGACCACCTCATTATTACAACCCCCTTATTTTCAGACAGGTTTACTATATTTCCTCTATATTTCAATTTGATAACAAGACCACCTCAGTATTACGACCAATTTGTTTAGTCCCACTTGTGGTCTGAATATAATATTGAGTTTTTACTGTATTTTCTGATGACTCATAATGTGAAGACTTAATGGTCTAGAACATCAGATACAAAGATTATAGTCTTAAAAACATTTTCAAGCCTTTTGGGACCTGCTTTGGTCTGGTCTGTGCTAAGCTGCTCATGGTGACTTTTTATTGCAATGGTACAAGCACCTGTTAGTGACTCAGTAATCAGTTTGTATGATATATTAAAGTTAATCTTATTTTTTGATGTGACTGAAAGGTTTGTTAGCTAAAATATAACTTAACTGTGTTTTGATACCTTCTATTTTGTGTACAAAGGATATAATGATTCATATTTTTTCGTTCATTCTTTATTCCTACACAGAACCTGTTGTTGAACTGAAGCATTTGAAACATGATTTCATTGAAAAGGTAAGTTTTTGTATTGATATATATATTTAACTGCAAAAATATATATTTAAATTAACTTTTTAAAAGTTTGACAACCACAAAAATACCAAGTTGATAATGTTAGCTCTGCTGTTGTGGACTATTGATCCAGAGATAAAAAGATCCTGTGAGGCATATGTTTGTCTTTGACAAATAAGAGTGTTGAAATTAATTTGTCTCCCACTTGGATTTTCTCTGTGCGCAAGGATGTTTTCTGTTGATTGTGGAATGGGAAAGTTTGTGTTTGTACAATTCAGCTACCTAAGAGAATTGTTAATGCTATTGACCATCATTTTATGATGGAAAAATGTTTAATAAGAAATATGATTAGCAAGGATGACTGCCTTATCAGGGGTAGCTTCTGCTATGTTGTCAATTATCACATTCTTTCAGTACTAGTTGACTGAATGTGCCGGAATGTGTTATATGGCTACAAACTGTAAATTGTTTTTACCAACTTTTTTTGATATATGTACTTGCTAATGAAATGCTTTGAAAAGGTGTGAAGAATTGGTCTCACTTGTGGAAAAGTACATTTAGGTTTAAGATCCATTTATGCAGAAACATTACCAATTGGGAATTATAATTTGAGATTACATTTTTTAAATTATTGACTCAAACATTTTTTCAATGCATTGGATATATTTTTATTGAAATTTTAAGAATTTGTTGTGAGTCATTTGAGTGATTTTTCCATAGATAGGATTCTTTGATAGGGTTATCTCTGGATACTGCCAACCCTCTTTTGGGTGTGACAGGCATGTTTGTGCATTTACTAGGGAACTCCCAGAATATTACAATAATTATTGTTTTAAAGAAAGAAGTATGTGATTAATACATAAGAATTCTAATTCTTCACATGATGAATTTCTTAAAGCATTTGTCCGATAGGATAATTTTGAATTTATAGAAGAGTTCAGTTTGATATGATGAAAGCTGTTCAGATTTGTACAATTGTCTGGATGACTGAAAATCATTTCAATATAATGAGGAATATTATTGTGTTTTCAGCCGGACACTTTTTGTGTCCATATTTATGTCAAGAATGTGAACAAAGATAATCTGTATGTGAAATTTGAAGAGGACAGTTTTGTTGTGAAGTTCCAAACAAGGTACAGTAAACCCCTTGATAATAAGTCCACCTTGATAATAAGTCCACCTTGATGCACCTTAATAATAAGTTCATCTTGATAATAAGTCCACCTATATGCACCTTGATAATAAGTCCACCTTGACACACCTTGATAATAAGTTCATCTTGGTAATAAGTCCATCTTGATAATAAGTCCATCTTGATAATTAGTCCACCTTGATAATAAGTCCACATTGATAATAAGTTCATCTTGATAATAAGTCCATCTTGATAATCAGTCCATCTTGATAATCAGTCCACCTTGATAATAAGTTCACCTTGATAATAAGTCCACCTTGGCACACCTTGATAATAAGTCCATCTTATTATAAGTCCACCTTGATGCACCTTAATAATAAGTCCAGCTTGATAATAAGTCCACCATTTTGGATTGGAGGGAAGTGCTCTTAATATTGATGTGGTCTCATGTTTGTAATGAGGTGGCCTGTAAGTGAAGATTTCTTTTATTGTATGAAATCTGTACTCATTAATTCTACAGCAATTTATGACATCCCACTAGATGTTATAGAAATGAACAAGTTAATCTTTCCATTCATAGTACATTGGTTTTTCTTGGAGTATCCTACTGCTATTTTATTTGATCATATAGACGTTCGTTTTTTACAAAATGAGAACTATTTGTTTTTATGTACTATATATTTTTATATTTTCATTTAATTTCATTTTTAGTAATCCACAGTTCTTGAAATTGTACGATGATTCAAGTGAAGATACCAAATTTTGTTGGCAAGTGAAGTTAAGGTACAACTAACTAGTATACTATATCTTTAGCTGCTTTCTAAAATATCAGTAATGATTACCCCACCCACTGCAATGGAAAAGAGGATTTATTATCACAGTTAGTCTATTTGTCTGCTGGGTCTCCATCTTCAGGATGCATTTCTTTACACAGTTTTGATTTAAGTTGAATTTTGCTTAGTAAACCAGCTGGAAGTGCAGATGTGAATGGAGACAGGAATTTTATTTCAAGCAAGTACTACAGATTCTTGGCCCTTGGAAAGAATGGTATCGATAAATGTACCTGTTTGGATGTGGATATTTTAATCAGCCTATGAGGACTGTTGTAGACATTTTATAGCATAAAATACACCTAAACTACTGGGATGATAACGATGTTCATATATTGTTTTTGATGATTGCTCTTTTGAAATATCATATTCATTGTTTAGAGTCCTTGATGTGATTAAAGTGTTTTTACTGATAAATGTGCATCTGTAATTTGTAGTGTAGATTAATTTGATTCATTTAAATTGTTTTAGAACTTTTCATGTACTTTTGTCATTTAAAACCATTCCTGCAATAATCAATATTTTATGCAGATGAGCTTAATAGTGTATAAAATACCAGAGAACCAGTCTGTAATGCAGCAGTGGGATTGGTCTGTTTGAAAACATGGCTCTGAACTGACCAATCAGATGCCCATATATTTTTTAGACTGGTTTCCTCAGACAGATTTATAATCTCAGTCTGATTATTACAGAGGAGAAACAATCAAAGACAAATGTAAATACAGAACTACTCCATCATTTATAGAATTAACTCTGGCAAAGAAAGATTTCATTCACTGGGGAGATTTAGAATCTCTTAAAAGAAAAGGTAAACTTGTTTTATCTAGTTATAGTCCTTTACGAAATGTTGTTTTGCGAGCCAAATTGAAACCAACCCCTGTACTGACATTTGTCTTTTAGGGACAAGCCTAGGAATGTATTTGGAAAATTAAAACAAATTGAAATGATATGATTATTATTTATTGAATGAATGGCTTATCTTACTGATACTCGAAAGTCATATTATTTCTCTCCATTAAATGAAAATAAAAAATTTTCATTCTTTTATAATTTTTGTAAAAGTATGTGATAATTTATCTTGATATAATGGCCACATTTTTTTCTCTTTCATTGTGGGCTTTTGTTCAGACTTGGTACTTTTTATACAGAAACTACAGCTAAACCAGAGAGCTGGGTGTCGGTGAACTCTGTCACCAGTAAAACGGACGACAGTTACCATGGTGATCGTACGGCTATATTCAGTGAGATGAAGAACAACATAGAGCGGGAGAATCTCAATGACAAACCTCCAGATGGTGGTCTGTCTGATCTACAGTCACAGGTTTGTGTTCACGTTTTTAGACTCTGATGGTTTATAGTTTAATTTATACTAATTTATGTTAGCTCGATTATGAAACAAGCAATTTACTTATATTAATCATAATTGAGTCCCCTTCCTGGAAACTATCCTAGTACTTCGTCTGAAAAATGGGATTGTGAAGTTGATGAATGAAACCTGTCAAACCTGGGATTCAAACTCAGAGCCTTCATATCAAAGGTCAGACGTTTTACCTCTAGACCACGATTCCTCCCTAGACTCTGATGGTTTGGGGAAACCATTCTTTTTCTATACAGTGATTATTTTCGTGCAAATTTTGGGAGAATTTTGGAAAGGCACTTTCCTCAAGCCAAAAAGTCTATACTTTCCCATAAAGTGCTATTTTTCTCTAAATTTTCCCCATTTTCAAGATTTATCCCCTTTTAGTGGGGGTTAGTTCTGAAAATTTAGAAATGTATACGTGACATTAAACACCAGAGACAGTGAATAAGTTTTTTTTAATTCTCAAATAAATCTGTGCCCAAAATGGTTCTAGTCCCATACCAGAATTTTGTAATCTGCCTTGACTAAGTAGAAGATAGGCTCTTCATTTGGGATTTTTTATATGAAGTAATTACATAATTTTTATGCACAGAAGCCAACATGTAAAGTTCAGCCATTAAATTCTGAGGTTGAAGGGAAGGAACAAGCCGTGCGACCTGGGTACACTGGTCTGGATAACCTTGGTAACACATGTTTTATGAATGGAGTTCTTCAGTGTTTGGTTAACACACGAGAATTCAGGGACTTTTTCCTGGGTTTGTATTTTATTAATTCATTTAAGATACAAATTTATCAAACTTAAGGACATTCGGCTTTATTATTTTATTAAGGCTTTAAAGCATCTGCATGTGCCTAGGTTTTGAGCTCCACCAGCCAAAAGACACCATTTTATTCAAGTTTATGGTTTCTTGATTGGATTCTACAGCTTCCAAGATTGATGGTTGTAGTTTGCAAATCATGTTTTAAGTAGTAATTTATTTTAAATAGTGATCTTTTTAATTCTTAAATTGTTGTTTAGTATACTACTTCTAGCATAGGATACAGTGACTAGCAAAATCAGAATCAGAAGTGTTAGATTTCTATGTTGTGAGTTGAAACTAGTCAGTTGACTGTTGTTCTTTTTAATATGTTTAATATGATGTTTCTGTTAAAGTCAAGAAAATTGTTTGTTCAAAATGAGTTGATGCAGTGCTTTTTTTGAATTGGTAGCTAGGTTTTGCAAACTGTAGTTCTTAATTAACAAAAAATAAAAACACAGAATGGCCTACGGTAAGAGACCAATCTGTTTCTAAAAGTATTTCATTTTACAGACGTAGTTGTCTCCCTTACACTAGTAAATTGAAAAGAAGGCATTTTTGAATATTGCTGTTATTAACACAGAAACTGCATTCCCTCAGGGAGTTCATGGGATAGGAATGGATTTTCATCAAGAAACTATATTTTATTTATTGACTGTAATTACAGAGGGTAATTTCCAGAAGGATTTGAACACAGATAATGTACTAGGCAGTGGAGGAAAGCTAGCAGTCGCATTTGCAGTTCTATGTAAAGTTTTGTGGTCAGGGAAATATTATTCATTTCCTCCATCAAAACTCAAGGTACTAAGCTTTTTTGTTATTTTATATTATCACACGAAGCTATAAAAGGGGCTCAACTCCAGACTGATATCAGTATAATCAAAATTTAAAGTGATATTAATAAATGCTAATTTTGTTAGTTGCTTATTAACATGAAAATATAGTACTGTGAAAGTTATACTTAATTATACATTGTTTTAATGCATGTCTAATAACATAGATTTTAAGGCAAGTATTGTAGCAAGTACACCCTTCTTTTACTTATAAATATGATTGCAGTCAAATCTGTGTACAAAGGCCATCTTAGCAAGGACAAAACATGGTCTTTATTGACAGATGACCTTTATTCAGAGGTCAATTTGTTCTAAATAAACCATGGTGGTTTTTTAAAGAATGGCCTTTCCTCACACAGGGTGGCCTTTGGAGGTGGTTGCAAGCACAAGTCCAACTGTACTATCAAATAAATCTATGTCTTGATTTGGAGAAATAAATCATTAATCTGGAATTTAGTCCCTACAAAGCTTGATCATGCTGAAAACACTACTTATTTCTCTTGTCTCTTTTTCTAGAGAAAAGATGTAGTAGTAACTTATTAGGCGTTATGTGTTTAAATTTCCCGGGATTCAAACTTACTATGTCAGACAGAGCGGCTGACCCTTTTTCCAATACAGAGACATTCTGTATTATATGATTTACATATTAATTTTTCCCAAATAATGGTGCATACTTTTGGCCTGTTACTTCATTATATTTCAGAACCACCCATAATGAACTTTAAACAGGTTTTCATTTGACCCTTTAAACAGCATTTGACTCTTGAAATCAGTAAAATAAAGCTTTTGACTCTTGAAAATTTGTATCAAAGGGTCAAATTTACAATAAAATTAGAAGGAAATTTTGAAGATTCTTCAAAGTATCATCAGCCAGGGGTCATTTTTGACCCTCATTTTTGGATATCTAGTGAAAATCTCGTTTAAAGGATATGTTTATGTTTTAGTTAAATTATCAAACCAAAAGTTGTGCAGTTGTCTTTAGACACTGAACAGAAAACATTGAATTTATCAAAGGATATTTTGATCAGAAACAATTTTCTCTTTGAATTTTTCATAATATGAAATTATTGTTGGTGGTATACATGGTTTCTCTGAAGAATTTTGGAAACCATATATTTACATGATGGCATACAATATACCAGGCTTCCTGAAAGTTACTGGACTGTTGGATATGTCAGGCAAATTTTGAGCAGGTCCAATAACTTTTCGGCTAGTACTGGACCAGATGTCTAGCAGTGGGGCATGATTTACAGCATTTATCACTTATTTATAAATATATTTTGTCAGGCAAATTTTCTTTCAGTGTGACTGAAATTTTATATTTGTCTGACCAAATGTCAAGCAGTATTCCAGCAGTTTTGAGAAGCCTGGTATACAGTAGAATAAAAAGTTCTATAGCTTGATTGAAACTTAAAATATCTGATTCAAAAATTTATAGCTGGCTTGGAATAAATCTCCTATTAAAATGAATACTTTCAGAATCTTGTAGCACAGAAAGCAAGTCAGTTTACAGGGTTTGCTCAGCATGATTCTCAAGAATTCCTGGCATTTCTTTTGGATGGACTTCACGAGGTAAGTTTCTTATGTAATTATTAATAGAAATGTTTGATGTTAATGTTTGACACTTGCTGATACGTTAAATCATTCTGTTGTACTTCTATCTATATGATTACATTATACTGAAGGTAAAGTTTATTGCATGTATGGTGGTACAGTATTACCTCTTATAGCAACCACCTGAGTATGAAGACCACCTCATTAAAACAACCCCTTATTTTTTATTAAATTTTGTTATATTTTCTCTGTTTGTGCCACTTGACAATGAGACCATCTGAAAATTAAGGCAAATTATTTAGTGTGAAATGTGGTCTTAATATTGAGGTTTTACTATATCTTTAAATGCATACTGTATACTGATATTGCTTTGACAAGCTAGAATTCTTCTTTTTTTGACTAAATACTTGTGCATGAACTTCTATTTTTTTCAAAATAACTATTGCTTAAAGATCAAAGTGTCATTTCATTTAGATATAATATTAGATATGATAGGTCATTTTACACTTGAAATTCTCACCAGCTCATGTTTTTTTCATTATGAATTATCACTTATATGATTTCCTTATGTGAATCAGGAGAGGTGTCATATTAGCAATTAAAGGGACATGTTAGTAACTCCAGATTTACCATGGTTAATTTCTTCTAGTTTTTGTTGACTCACTATTTCAGGATTTGAACAGAATAAGGAAAAAACCATACACAGAGACTGTTGAAGATGGAGGAAGGCCTGATGAAGTTGTGGCTAATGAAGCCTGGGCAACTCATAAGAAAAGAAATGACTCGTTTGTTGTAGATTTATTTCATGGTCAATATAAATCTAAACTTGTGTGTCCAGTTTGTGGAAAGGTGAATACAGTGTTTATATTTTGTATGATGGTATTTGTCTTCTCATCAACAGAAAGAGACTTTGAACAAATGAAATGAAAAAGAAAACGGAATTAAAAAGTTTGAAAAAAAGTTCACTTACTTCTTGGACAATCTTATGAAACATTAATTACCCTTGATATTAATTTCAAATTGAATTGACAAATTTTCAGTGTGACTAGAGATAGCAGCCGCCAATGAAAAGGTCACCATGTAAACAATGGCCAGTCTTTCCGGAATCATTTAATGATTTAAAAGATGTGACTGAAAGCCAACCATATATAAAAAAGTCATATTTTTTCTCTCACTATGATGGCCTTTTTTTGACTGGTTCTACTGTATTGTAATGTTAATGGACTGGATTGCTCATTTGCATATTTTTATTGTTACATGCAAAAACTAAATGAAGCTTATGTTAATTAGTTTCTGTCTGTCTTCAGTGATTTTTTCGTATATTTTACTGCAGAATAGCGGCTTTTGATAGCTTTTCAAAATTTCCCCTTTTTTCTGATTTATCGTGCTTTCCCCTTCAGCAAGTCACAGTTAGTTTTTCAAAATTAAAAAAAATCACTGGTCTTACTAGATATTTAGCTTCTTATTATCTTATATTTAATCCTGCACAAATTGAAAATAAAAAAATGATCTTGTGAGTTTAATTTTTATCATTTCCTTTGATTTCAGGTGTCTATTACGTTTGATCCATTTTTATACCTTTCTCTGCCATTACCTAAACGTCAGCGTTTGTTGCCAGTAACATTTATGTGGAAAGATCCTTACAGAAAGCCAATCAGAGTTAGTATTTTTTCAGTTATAACCAACAAACCCCTATTAATGCTGCTAGGGGCAGTATATTTTACAGGTTGTCTCAGAGTTTTTGGTGCCAGTCAGGGTAGGATGGAATAATAGGAATTTTCTGTTTTCTTTTTAAAGATATGGTTTATGCACATTTTTTGTAATTTTGGGAAAGGGTTCGGGTCTGGTCAAATTGGGAGAAAATGTGCAGTGTGATGCCAAAATTTTAGGGGAATTTTAGGTGGGAATTTGGAAAAATGTTTTTTTGTTTTCGATTGGGAGGGGTCTGTTTACCAGACTCAAACAAAGAAGAGAAAGATCACTGTCACTGCCTAGTTCACATTTTGAAGAAAGAGAATGACCCTTGAACTTAAAAAAAATATGCATTAGAAAAAGAAATGACATTACAGATTTTATGACATTTAAATAACATTGTCGCC
Organism: Lutraria rhynchaena; assembly: GCA_008271625.1. NCBI lineage: Eukaryota > Metazoa > Mollusca > Bivalvia > Venerida > Mactridae > Lutraria > Lutraria rhynchaena. Next base: position 8,203 of record VIBL01000154.1, on the reverse strand, counting down.
TCTTGTCTTAATGATCTATCAATATGTTAGTGTGAGTTTACTGGTATTGTGAGTTTCAAATTTGGCTGGTAGCTCTCAAATTTCAGTGTAATAGTGTATGTTGTTGTTTTGGTCAATGAAAAATCCCTCAATATTTCTTGTGATTTAGAAATTTAGAATAAAATCAGGATATATAGGTTACTGATAAAATTATTTTGGCTCCAGAATTGTTGAAAGAAGTCAGACAATTAAAGAACATTGAATTGAAATAAGATTTTGAATGAGTGGGAAGAAAGATAGATTTTATATCAATGACCCCTCTTGAGGGTTTTCTTCACTAGATATTACATAATCGCCAATGAAACTGGTATTTATTCATTTATATATCAGGGAATTGTCTAATTGATTTTGCCTTACGTTAATTTAGATAAAATACATGTAGACATTATATTATACCTGTAATATTACAGTACATGCTCAGATTATCTAAAGATGCCACAGTTGAAGCTATGAAAGATGCTTTACAGAAGAAGACCGGTGTTCACACTAGTAATGTAAGTTGATAACTTCAGTGATAGTAAGATATGTCCCATCATCCAATAAAAAATGACAAGCATGCTACATGTGCCTGATTGGTCTATATTTAATGTTTTCTTGTTTCAGCCATGAAGGACCTTCCTGCTTAGATTGATCAGTAGAGTATTAGGGCTACTGGTCCAAGGTTAATAATTTCATACCCTGGGCGTGGCATGTGCTCATTGTGGTATAATTATTTGTGTTTGTTTCCCTTAGAAATATATTTTACTACCTACCAAATCATGTAAAAAACAAGAATTTGGAGAAAAAGATTCTTTTTGGTGATGTAGTACAGACATTTTTTTCTTCATATTTTCTGATAATTGTTGTTAGTATGTTGCAGATTACTCTAAGTTTTCTAATTCATCTTTTATTTTTTTTTGTTTTAAGATTCGTGTTTTTGAAGCATACAAAAGAAAAATTCACAAAATATTTGGACGTGGAGCTAGTCTTAGTCTTGTTCAGGCAAATGATTGCATAATGGCGTAAGTAATTAAAGGTGTTAATTCTTGGCCCCTTTTGTCCCCTCTGATTTTGACAAGGCGTTTAAATTCCTCTCAGTAAGGCAATGGAATAAATTTTTTTATTTCTTTCATCCTTTGAAAATCAATAGACCTTTAATAAATTTTCTGTTAAAATAATCCACATCGCTAAATTCATAACAATGACAGTGACAAAAAAATCTTTCACTTTGTCCAAGTTCACTATAACTGTGTTTTAATGTATTACATACAGTCAAACCTGTGTTTGCAGCCACCCCCAAATAAAACCCACCCTGTGAATAAAGGTCATTCTTTGAAAAACTTTAGAACATACTGACCTCCACATTAAGGTCATCAGTCAATAAAGGCTACATTTTGCTCTCCCAAGGGTAGCCTTTGTTCACATGTTTGTATATGTATATATGTGCTGCATGGTCTTGTTATGTTACAGGTGTGAGGTGTTGTCTGAGGAAGTTGCCGGTGAGCCAGTGTACGAGGTGGCCATTGTTCAGGTATGCTTTCTGATTAATTTATTACAGTACAGTAAAACCTCACCTAGCAGTTACCTCAGTATTAAGACCACCTTTTTTTATAAGAACCACTTATGCGCGGATTGTCTTCCAATATTTCTGATGTATTTCAACTTGTCATTGTGACCATCTTAATGTTAACTTGACTCATTTTGCTAAAAGGTGGCTGTAATATCAATTACATGTATGTATTAGTACTATAAGTTATATATACAGTCAAACCTGTGTTTGTGGCCACTTCCGAATAAAGACCATCCTGTGAATAAAGGCCATTCTTTGTCTTTCCCAAGGGTGGCCTTTGTTCACAAGTTTGATTGTATATTTATTGTGCTCCTAATGGAAACAGTAGTTCAGAATAAATGTGATAGCAATAAGTTTTAATTTATATGTGCTCCATGTTCATATTCATGAGATACCAACAAAAATAATTCATGAGTGATAATGTACTTTAATGGTGAGTTCTACCTATTATGAAAAAATCAGCCCACCTCAATATTTACAGCAAGTGCCTAACAATTACGAATGCAACCTTTACAATATTTTATTGCTACCAATTTAAAGAGACTGTGTGAATAATCCTTAGAATTGGATTTGCAAATAATACAAGATGCTTATGTGAAATAACTACAAATGACTATTTCAGCGTACTGTGATGCCTAACCAATTTCCATCTCGATGCAGTAGTTGTAAAAAACTGTGTCCAGAAGGATCCAAACTGAAACGTTGTACAAAATGTTTCAAAGTAGGATACTGTGATCAGTAAGTTCAATTTGTTCATGTGACAGAGCCTCTGATTGGTTTGTTTGTGGCTGTTTTTGAATATTGGCCAATGATTTAGCTGCATTTTAGACTGGTCTCCAGTATAGTGAATACCCTTGTTTAATTGTTGTAAATATGTTTTATGTGTAAGATTATAATTTATTGGAAAGTTTGGAACCAGTATAATTAGCTAAGGCTTTGATTGGTTGTTTTCATTGATCAGATGTGAAAAACATAAAAAGCAGTTTAGCAAATCTAAATAAATTGTCTATGTCTAATTCTCTACATTATTTATTGATAGAACTTGTTAAAAGACTCACTCTGGTGTGTTTAAAATAGCCAAAAAATATTTTTTTAGCTCATCTGTTTTGAAGAAAAAATCAAGCTTGCAGCATCGTTGTCATTGTCATGCAAAAACTTTAATGTTGTCCATTACGCAAACACTTAAAGATATAAACATGACTCTTGGAATACTTGATTATCATGACAATGCACAGTTGCAAGACAAGGGACATTATTCTGAAAGCTATATTTTTGGAGTTTTTCCCCTTTTTAACTAAGAATTTTGGTCAAATTGCTAATTAAATAAAAAGATGTAAAACAGACAAGCGTTGGTGCCGCTTTTTGGAGCTCTTGTTAGTTATTTAATCTTATTTATTAATGTAAACTTGTAGAACATGTCAGAAGACACATTGGCAGTACCACAAGAATCAGTGTCGACAAACGCCAGAACCTGTGGGTACACCATTCATCATCAGTATACCAGAATCTAGATCTACATTCTCAAAATTGTGTCAGCTGATGGAAGCTTATGCAAGGTTACTCAATTTAAATGATTGATTTCTTAAGGGATCAGACACCAGAATTATTGTTTTCCTTTCAAAAATCTAGGAACAGTATTATTTGATATTAATTAAAGGAACCAGTAAAAATGAAGATGTTGTTTGGACAACTGAGATATGCAGATGAACTATACTTCAGTCCAATTTTAAGCAAGCTTTGCTTTATTTTCATAATCCAAAGATATCAGCAAAATTAACTAGTATAAATGATACTGTGACCATGAGGTAACTTTTCATTATTTTTACCAAAAAAGCTGCCCCTCTTCAAACATATTGGGAGTGGTCATACAAACAATAAATTATTTAATGGTACTTTTCATTGAATTATGATATTATATACAAACTGAAGATAAACATTTCAATAAAATAATGTATTTTAATGCTTGTCTTTTATGACAGGTATTCAGTGGATGTCTTCCAGCCTCCAGTCAAGGCAGAAGCTGCCCCTAATTTAACCAGTCGTTCGTCCTCGTCTAACCTTAGTAACAGTAGCCAGTCTAGTGGAAGTCAGAACAGTCTTGACAGCCAATCGTCTTTCAGTAGTTCATGCACAATAACGGCTCAGGAACAGAATATTGAAGATGCAGATTTATCACCAGACTGTGATCATTTAACCAAAGATTTGAGTAGGTCACTTCCTTTGGAGGGAGACTCAGCACAAATTAGTCAGACTGGTTTAAGTCTAGGATCAACAGCCAGCTCTCAGGTGGCTGATAATACTGGAACCAGACTGACTGATGGTAAAGCGGAGAAAGATCTATGTAATATGTCATACCGTAGTGACTCTGGGTTTGTTTCTGTGAAGGATGTGAATACGTCAGCAAGTACCAGTGTTACGTCAGTGACGGATGTCAAAGCCACCGATAAGGAGTATAATCTTCCTGTAAAACCAGTCATGCCGATGCAGAGTGGTGATACAGACAGGACGACACCCATGTTTTTTATAAAACCTGTCAATTCTGATGGTGTTGGCCTCACAGGACCTGATGGAGAGCGGTTAGATGACAAAGGTTAGAGTACAATGTATACACTCATACTTTTTCAGGCGTGTAGAAATGAGCTGGAAAAATCACCCTGCTATTTGAGCATTCTTGTCAGCTACTTTTTCCCAATTGGGGACATTGCCCCTTTGTCCCCTATTGGGAGGACCCTCAGACCCTCTTCTTTAGTAGCTGGTGGCTACATGAAAACATTTCTACACCCCTGCTTTTTAAATTCAAAAGTGTTTGAGGAGGCTTTTATTTTACATGCATGTTTGACTTTAGGCTTGATCTCGTTGACAGGTGAAGGGGGCTTGTGTGGTTTTTGTTCTATAACAAAATATCCATTTGTTGAATTTTATGGACTCACATGTCTACTATTGTCTTTTCTTACAGGTGATATTCCTCTGGATCTTACCAACAAGATGTTTCTTTCACTGGATTGGAAGAACAACGACAAACTTCCTGGGTATGCCCTTGTTCAATCAAAAGAAATGGTATGTCTTTCTTATGATGCTGTACAAATATTTCATCAGTTAGTCTGGAGGTTATTTGTTTCATTGTACGACTTGAGCTTTTGAAGTTTTATCAAAAATTGTTAAATTCTTATAACAGGACCTTTTTTTCAAAATTTGGGAAGGAGCCTTAGCCTTTCATTTTGGGAAATTTGAATGTGATTTTTGGCCAAATTGGGAAAAAAGTAGACAGACTTTCAAGATACAGGGTGAATCATATTTCAACATATTGGGGATTTCAGCATTGTATTTTAGGGAAATTTGTTCAACAAATTGAGAAAAAAGAGGCTTTTTGCCATTGGGAAGTCACCGAATATTGGTCACTATTATAGAAGGCCCTGTATTCATTTGTAATGTTGTTACAAACTCTAGACAACCTTGACTTATTCCTTGGAATGACATCTATGTGCTTTATACAGTAATTCTGAGTATCTGCAGGACTTTTCTTTACAGGTAGGGGAAGGGGCCTTTATAAAATTTGGGAAAAAATACAGTATTTTTGCAAAAGGGGAAGAAAAAACTTGATGTAAACTGAACTTCAGGGGGAAACTGCATGATTTTAAAGTTTTTTCTGGGGGAAGACACCTATAAACAGCCCCTGATCTATATAAATGTGGTTCTTTTCTGAATACATACAAGAAATCAGTTGTATGTACTGTTAAAAAAATTACAGAAATTTATTAGATTTTTTTGTTGCCTGATATGAAAGTAAAAAACTGAAAAAGTTGAAAACATTCAACTTTATGTACATTAATAAAGAATTATAAGAAAAAAGTTTTTCAGTTTTATTGATGTATATCAATCTTGCTGAGTTATTTTGCTGGTGTTTGTTCAAAATGGGAATGTACATTATGTAGGGTTTTCCATTTTTTTAGGATTTTGAAAATGACAGTAGCATGATGCAGGCATCATTAGAAGGTAAGTAAATGAATATTATGCTTGTGTGGTCTTTAGATATACATATATACATGATAACATAAGATGACAATGAATTCTAACCCCACCCACTTAGCTCCATTGTGTGAGCACTAGCTCTACAGACCTTGAAGTCGAGAGTTTAAGCCCTAGTAGTTGCACAAGTTCTTTATGATGTCTTGAATGGAGACATTGCATCTAAGGCTATTGCTCCACCAATGATTGGAGTGCACAGGAATTTAGCAGTTACTTGCTGAGAACAAGGTCAATACTGGTACAGATGCCAGGAAAATAATGACTAGGTAAACTGCTTGTAGGTACAGAACAGACTCACACCAAAAAATATGTATTAATACCAATGAATGAATTAATCTTTTGATGTGTGACCTCATTTAAACATAGTCTTAGTAGCAGAATTTGTTATTCATAAAGATATGTGTCAGTATAAGCTTATGAATATGTGACTTTATTACAGAGAGTAATGTAACGTTGGAACAATGCCTGGAGCTATTCACAGAACCAGAAGTCTTAAGTCCAGATGAAGCTTGGTATGGCTGAATATTTACACTAATTTGACATGAAATTATTTCTTCTGCTTAAACACTGGAATAAGTTGAGCAAGTTTACTGCTAATCCTAATGCAGATAAATAATTGAGTACTTTATTTTGAGGAAATGCAATTATGCTGATTGCCTACCTTTTGAACTTCTGTAAAAAGATTGAACTTCTATAAAAGACTTTATGATCCTGTATACATGTTTGTGAATGCATGTTTACACTAAATTTATTACTATTTTTTTTTATTTTGTTCTTAACAAAAAAAGACCAGTTGAACCTTGGTATAAAATCCACCTTTAAGACCAACAGAATAATGGTCTTTTATTGATTTGGCCACATTATTGAGTTGAGATTTTGGGGAAATATTGAAAAGAAAAAAAGAAAAAAAACTAAATCTTGTAACATCCCAAACAGATGATTCTGGCTGATGAAGTAAAGTTGATAAAGGGGTACAGTGTTTATTGCATTAATGCTATTTTTGTGTGTTTGATTAGATGTTTTTGTTACTTGATATGAAAGTAAAAAACTGAAAAAAATATTTTTTAACATTTGTTTTTAGTAATAAGGTATTTGAGCATGGAGACTGAGTATTTTGACCTTTAACCCAGGAGTTCATTTGTCAAAGAATAAAACAGCCACAAAAACTGTAAAATTTCAGTCATTTTAACAACTAGATATACAATGTGGTGGTCTTAATGATGAAATGGTGACTAAAGGGACGTTTTTCTGTATTAATTCTAGCTTTATCATGGAGTTGTAATATTGACCCGAGTTTGTTATACTTTTCTTTTTGTTTTATTAAGGTATTGTCCACAGTGTAAAGAACACAGAGAGGCAACCAAGCAGCTGTCTACATGGAAACTTCCCCACACATTGATTATACAACTGAAGAGATTCTCATTTAGGAATTTTATATGGAGAGATAAGATTGATAAAATGGTGGAGTTTCCTACCAGGTATGTATTTAGAACATATTTAATGATTGATCATCAAGTCCAAATAGGAAGCAATCTCCGTTAAATTACTGTAAGTTTGGAACCGAATTTGCATCATAATAGGATAATTAAATTAAACTGCAAACAATAAATCAAACAAACAATACCTTGTTAAGTAGAGTTTTTAAAATTGTTGTTCGTACCTTTTGACACGCTAAAGTAATCCTTCAATGAACAAGTCTGGTGGATCGGAGTTAATCATCGATTTCGGAATATAGGTGTGAAAATACGCATACAAATGAGTTCGGGGACCTGATTATCACTTTGGATAAGCCATGGTATTTGGATTAGACGATTTGGATAATCGGGGTTATTTTACAATGAAATACATAGAGAAAAACTCGGGACTGAAATTTCTTTTCCGACTACACCAGGTTTTTTTAAATAATCTGTTGTCAAAAAATTGGGGTTTTACTGTAAGTGGTTGTTATAATGAGGTGGGCTTATAAATACAGTGATCACTGGGTGACATTTTACTGTTATTCATGTTATATTTTAGGGGACTGGATCTGTCTGCATTCTATATTGGCAACCGACCGACTGATGAACCACCCCCTATATATGATCTGTTCGGTGTTGTGAATCATCATGGTGGAATATTGGGCGGACATTATACGAATTATGTACGATGTGCCGAGACTTCTCCAGGCTCTACAAACACGGATCTTGCTGGTAAGTAGAAGATTCGTGGGATATTTGGAGATAAGAATCTTTGTGCATTATGTGTATTGATAAAATTATGTTTTTTCATGACATTTAACCCTTTTGCCTCGTAAGCATATTTTGGACTCCAAATTCAAGGCAAGGATACAAACATTAATTTATTTAAGAAAATTGGGTCATTTTGAGTGGAAAACATTGTGGCAAAGGAAGCCATTACTCATAACAAGCAATGGTTTCAATTACCACAATGTTTTCAAAAGTTGTCTGCTTCAGATGCAAGGAAATGCGGTTTTATGAGGCAAAGGATTTAATAAAATTTATAGAGGAATACAGACTTATGGTCAGAAAGTTTTTTGACAATGACAGAGTGTTTCATTTCTGAAAAAAATCCCATTGGGTATGTACATTT